>RYFJ01001726.1:0-357532 GCA_003991445.1 Oryza meyeriana var. granulata | reverse complement strand
AATATTTTTCCTTGTATCCTATGTGCCAACAAATACATTAACTTGGATTTTTAGTTCGAATTTACAGAGTTCGGCGGGCGAACTTATTTGGTAGTATTAAATCAAATTATGACGCATTATCGAATTAAAGTACGGTCCTGGATTATATCTTTTTTTTTTTCTTCTTCCTCTTCCTTTTTCTCCCTCGCCCCCGCTGCCCGCCGCGCCCGTCGCTTTTTTTTTTTTTTTGCCCTGCCCGCGCCCCGTCGCTCTGCCCTCGCTCCTCTGCCCGCTCGCTCGCGCCCTCTACCCGCGCCGCTGCCCCGCACGCCTGTGCCCGTGCCCTCTCCCTTGCCCGCGCCCCGCGCTCTCTCGTGCTCGCGCCCGCGCCCACGCTCCTCCCGCTGACAGGCCGGGCCCGCCTGTCAGCATCATCGTTCTCCTCCGTCCGAATCGGGCGGAGGGGAAACTCCCCGGGGCAGTCCGATCCGGCGCCGTCCTCCTCATCCTCCCGCACTCGCACTCGTTCAAACGGTCGCGGACCGAGTCCGCCCCACTCCCCCGAGTTCTCCGGCGTCCACGTCCCCTCTCTCCCGTGAACCACGCGCACGATGCCCACGCCGCCGTCCACTCTCCCGTGCACGATTGGAGCCGTTCGGCCTCGATCTCTCCCGGCCGACTGTTTATAAACCATCTCCACCCTCTCCTCCATCTTTTCCCCAACACGCCGAGCTTTCCAGTGCCCCAGAACCCCGTCGCCACCGCGCATCCCGAGCTCCACCGTTTTTCCGCTGCCTCCGGCCACCGCTCGCCGCCGTTCCGGACGCCGCCAGGCCACTCCGCCACCGCCTGCACCTCCGCCGCGCCGCGCCGCATCTCGGCCGCCACTCCGTGGAAGCCGAAGCTCGCCGGACCGCCTCGCCCGCGCGCACGGTGAGTATCGGCCTTCCGCCTCCTTTCCGGCCGATGTTTCCTGCCGCGCCGTGTCTCCATTCTCCACTCTAACTCCTCTCCCGTCCTCCTCATCCTCCAGGACACCTCGGCAGCCGCCTCTCGCCCGTTCCCCGCCGTCGGAGCTCCGTCGCCGACGTCGTCCCGAGGCCGCCGCCCGCCTTTTCGTTGCCACTGTCATCTTCGCGCCGTCGCTCGCCGTCGCGAGCCGCCGTGAGAACCCCCCTCCGTTTTCCCGTTCATTTCCGCCCTCCGTGTGGTCGTCGCGCGCGCCGGGTGGTCGCCGTCGTCGACCATCGGGTCGCGTGCGCGCCGCCGCCTCCCGCTCGGGACGGCTGGCTTCGGCCGCCGCTCCCCGGGGCCGTCCGATCTGCCGGGTGGCAGATCGGGGCCGCCCGCTCGCTCGCCCGCGTGGTGCGCCCGCTCTCGGCCGCGGTGGACTTGGTCCGCCGTGCGCCTGCCTCTCGCACGCCACTGGCTGGTGGAGCCCGCCGGTCGGCGCCGGCTTCCCAGTCTGGTGACGTCATTAATCGGTTAATGCGCATTAAATCACTGGTTAATTATATTCACTCTGAAAATAGCAGTAAACTTCAATAAATCATAACTATTTCATGCGAACTCTGATTAAGTCCATTCAAATTTCATTAAATCCAGAAAAATGCCAAGAATCCATTAAAAATACTTTCAGCCCATGTTTGTTGACCCCCATGTACTGTTTTTAATTGTTTATGCACTGTTTGTTGTAGAATCCGACGCCGGTAATTCTCCTGCGTATTTCGAGATCGTAGCCGAATACCTTGAGCCGGAGCAAGGCAAGTCGCACTGATACTTTGATCAATTCGTACCCATTTTTCATTAAATTGCTTTGTTTACGCAAATAAACTGCATTATTTCAATAATTCATGTGGATTGGTATTGCCTATACAATGTTAGGTTTCAGCCTTAGTCTTGATAACTAAATCCTTGTCACCTGGGTAATAATATGAGTAGAATATGATCCCTAGGATGCTTAGCCATGCTTAGCAACATAGCTCACCTGGGTATTAAATAATGTCTTTTTTTTATATGATTCGACTCAATGTCGAAAAAATGGAACCATGGATAGGTTGTTGTTGAATTCCTAAAATTTTGACCTGAATGGTGGGCTGTGGGTGTATGGTTTGCTTGTCACACCCATGGCAATTAAGGACCGGTTCGCGGGAACCACTTGGGCAACTTCCCGTACTTGCCACAAGCCAGCGTGGGCAACGGCTGGGCTTGAAGCGTTTCTTCTCCCTCTCCTAGGCACCGATGAAGAGGGTGGGCGTGATGGAGTTGGGTCGGCCCGGGGTAGGGTTGATCGGCTGCCGGATTCACCGTGGCGCAAGGGGGGTAGCCTGGCCAATATGGCGTGCCCTGTCGGCAGGTGCAACCTCAGCGTGGTGTGGATGGTTAGGGAGGGGTTGCGTGAACGGTCCTGTCACAGCCTCGCACGGGACATCGTGGTGATGTACTGGCACACGGGAACGTGTGTGGGGGCTGTGTCTTGTGGGTACAGTTGTACACCTCTGATCAGAGTAAAACTATTCGAATAGCCGCGCCCGCGGTAATGGGCACATTGGCCAAGACTCACCGTGATTAGTCTCACCCTAGATAATTAATCTGGTTTTATCAAACTGGTGTTGTGGAAGGTGTGTGTCCGGTCGGCGTGGTTGAGCTGACCGGGGGTGACCGGTTAGCGTGGTGTAACGCTAGTCGGTGGAGACTGGTGAGTGTGGTTTAACTCTCATCAGTTTCGCCTGGTGGTCGTGGTGTAACTTCCATCAGCGCGGCCTGGTCAACGTGGTTTAGCGTTGGTCGGGAAAAGCTGGTCAGCGTGTTACGTTGTCCGGTGGTGACTGGTTAACGTGGTGTAGCGTTAATCAGTGGAGTCCGGGTAACGTGGTGTAACGGTACCCGGAGGTGTCTGGTGAACGTGGTGTAGCGTTCATCAGTGGAGACTGGTTGACGTGGTTTAGCGTCAATCAGTTGGGAATGGTTGGGCCTGGTTAACGTGGTGTAACGTTAATCAGTGGTGAATTAATATTGTTAATTAAATCAACTTTTCAATGTTTGCGAACTACTCCCTTTTGCAACTGCTTTTCCGCAAATAAACCCTATCCCATCTTTGTACCCGGTGCATATGCATTTTTGTGGGTGTGATTTGTTGAGTACTGTGGGTGGTACTCAGCCTTGCTCCAATTTTCCCCCCAGTGTTGGAGGACGCGTCAGATGAAGATCATCCTGAGGAATAGGCTGGCTCCGCCGTCAAGGTGCCTGTGGGAATGGAATCGGCTGCTTGGCCAGATGTTTATAGACTCCGTTTTTTTTTCCGCTGCATTTATGTAATTTACAGTTTACTCTGTTTGTAAGACACTCTGTATGGCAACTTGGTTTGTGTACCCTGGCTTTCCTGGGCAGGGATTTATTACACATTAATGTTCAGAATTTCGGTGCGAATTTCTGGGCGTTACAAGTTGGTATCAGAGCCGAGCTTGACCGTAGGACCAGCCAAATGGAAACCCTAAGAGCCCTCTGAAATTCCCATTTGCATATGCTTCTTACAGTTGGAGTTATTTTGGGAAAAGTGGGAATCTATTTTCAAGTTGGGGTAAAATCTTGGCCGTTTATGTGATGGAAAATTTGAGTCAAACCTGGAGTTAAATTTTTGTTTCAAGGATTGACATAGTGTCCAAATTTTGGGAAAACATTGGTTATTCTTGGGAAATGTTTGATTTACAGCATGCATAAAATCTCTTTATTTGTGTCGAAATTATTATGTGAATCTTATGTGGTCTTATGTGGTTTCGCAATGGTATTTTGTTGGTTCAAAATTTACTTACAAAACTATTTACTGCATAAAATCGTTGTTGTTTCCAAATTATTTATTGTTCACTTGTTTGGATCTGAGCATACATTGATTCCCCTCCTTGTCTTCTATAGATGGACAACCTCCCCAACCAGCGTTGTACCGACATGGGTGGCTACGTGGAAGAACTGCGGATGATGAGCTTCACCTTGGGGTACAGCCGTGCCCCAGAATACACAGCAGTGGAGCCCTTGGGGGGTGAGCTACCACACCGGGTTCGTGTGGAGTTACCTGGCGAGATGTACCTCCTGCCTGCCATGGAGGTAGAGGTTGGCGGGCGTACCTTCAGTCACGCCTGTCAGGAGGCTGCTTTCCGCCTGCTTGGAGAGCTGCGCCGGAAGCATCACTCTACTCTCCGCACCACTTCTTACCGCTACCTCCCCTACCGGACGCCCGACCAAGAATACAGTTATTTCCAGCGGGCAGACAATGAGAACGACACTACCATTGTTCACATGAGGCAGGCGATGATGGCTATGGACTACATGCACGCCAACTGGGTGCGTGCAGCTCATGACCGGGAGGACGCCAACAGGATGACTATCATGGGACTCCAGAACCAGGTCGACCGCCTGAAGAAGGAGGTCGCAGAGCTTAAGGGACAGCCGCCACCCGGTGGAGCCAGGACCCGGCTGACTCCGAGGAAGAGGACCCTTCCTCCGGTGCGTGTTCAATTGGCTCCCAGGAACGGGCCTCACGCACCACCACCCCCACCGGCACCAGCTCCAGCACCAGCTCCAATGCCTGCACCTGCTCCAGTACCAGCACCGACGGGTGGATGGATCAGTGCATCGTCTGATGGCGATGGCTCTCAAGGAGGCACCAGCATCCATGGAGGTTTCACTTCGACAGACGACAGCAGCTCCTTCAGCGGGTCTCGCACTCGCAGCGAGGCCAGTTCTTCGGCCCACGGGAGTGTGGATTATGTGGGCGGATCCAGGAGCCGCACAGACGACGAGGCCGGAGACGAGCAGGAGCCGGAGTACGACTCGGATGACCGTCGAAGCCGCTCGGAGCATTAGACGCGCCACCCTTAGCTTTGCCGTTTTCTTAGTTTGATTTCCTGTTTAGTTGTAATGTTAGGAATGTTTGTTTGTTTGGGGTTAGTGGTGGCATGCCGTCTGTTGTGGTATGTCCGCCGTAATTAGGAGTTGAACTGTTTTTCCTATGTTTCCAACCAAGAAGTTCAGTTAATTTAATTCAATCACTTAATTATCACCCCTGTTTCTGAGCCACCTGTTTTTCTCCTCCCCTCCCTCTGCTCTCCCCTTCAGATGGTGAACACAAGGAGTGGAGCCCGTGCTGCCAGTGACACTAGCGCCACCAACCAGCGAGAAGGAGCACCTCAGGATCAAGGAGTACCTAACCATGTGCCACCGCCACTACCGGAGAACCCCACCTTGGCGCAGGTTTTGGCCAACCAAAACCAGATGATGGCTCTGATGATGCAACAGATGCAGCAGAACAACCAGCAGCAGCAACACCAGCAACCACAGAATCCGGCCATTGCCCCTCAATCCAAGCTGCCAGAGTTCCTGAGGGTCAGGCCGCCAACTTTCTCCAGCTCCCCCAACCCCATTGATGCCAACGACTGGTTGTTGGCCATCGAGAGAAGCTCAACCTCCTCCAGTGCACCGACCAAGAAAGGTCGCTTTTGCTACTCACCAACTCCAAGGTCCCGCATCGGCTTGGTGGGACAATTTCCTGGTGACCCGCACCGCTACCACAGAGGTCACTTGGGCCGAATTCTGCTACAATTTCCGGAAGTCGCAGATTCCGGCGGGAATTGTGGCACAAAAGAAAAGAGAATTCAAGGACCTGGTCCAAGGGAATAGGACGGTTACCGAATACCTCCACGAGTTCAACCGTCTAGCGCGCTACGCGCCAGAAGAGGTCCGCACCGATGCGGAAAGACAGGAGAAGTTTTTGGATGGATTGAACGACGAGCTGACCAATCAGCTCCTCTCTAGCGACTACCCAGACTTCGAGAAGCTGGTGGATAAAGCTATCCGCCAGGAGAGCCAGCACAACAAGGTGGATCGCAAGAGGAAGGCAGCCCAGTTCCGGACTCAACAAGGACAGCTTCAGCGACCACGAATGATGATGGCCCGCATGGTGGACCAGCCACCATGATCGTCCGTCAACAACGCCCGTTCTACCCGGGGCACTCTGGAAGCAACAGCAACAGCGGGCAGTACAACCGTCAGTCCGCTCCGCGCCCCCAATGGCACCAACACAGCAGAGTCAGCCACGGAAGGATACCGGGGGCAAGAGCTACGTCTGCTACAACTGCAATGAACCGGGCCACTTCGCCGACAAAGTGTCCGAAGCCGAGGCGAATGGGATCCAGACCTGCAGCTCCCCAGCACCCCAACGCCAATCAACAGGTGGTAAAGGGACGTGTCAACCATGTCTCCGCCGAAGAGGCACAGGCCGCACCGGAAGTGGTATTGGGTACGTTTCTCGTGAACTCAACACCTGCTACTGTACTTTTTGATTCTGGGTGCAACACATTCTTTTATATCCAAGAAATTTGTGGGGACACATGGGATAAAGGTAGTGGAACTTAAAATCCCCATGAGGGTTCATACGCCTGGGAACCGAATGGTAACTGCTCACTATAGCCCTTCAGTGAGCCTAGAAATCCAAGGATCACCTTTTCTAGCCAATCTTATCCTCTTGGAATCCAAAGACCTAGATGTCATCCTAGGGATGGATTGGTTGACCCGACACAAAGGGGTGATCGACTGTGCGGACCGCACCGTAACGGTGACCAGCCCGGAAGGAAAAGTGGTGATCTTCAAGTCACCCGTGCCGTTGCATCGGGAAGCAAGCTTGAATCAGGTCGCAGCAGAGCAACCACCAGAAAGTGGAACAAAGCCAGAAAGGAAAATACAGGATATTACAATAGTAAGGGAATACCAGGATGTGTTCCCAGAGGACCTACCAGGGATGCCACCAAAAAGGGAAATTGAATTCAGGATTGATCTGGCACCTGGAACAGCGCCAATATACAAGAGGCCTTACAGAATGGCACCGAATGAGATGGCCGAAGTCAAGAAGCAAGTCGACGACCTGCTACAGAAGGGTTACATCCGACCAAGCACATCACCTTGGGGAGCACCAGTCATCTTTGTGGAAAAGAAAGACAAGACAAAACGGATGTGCGTGGACTACCGCGCACTAAACGATGTCACCATCAAGAACAAGTACCCTTTGCCGAGAATTGATGATCTGTTCGATCAATTGGAGGGTGCCACCGTCTTCTCCAAGATAGACCTGCGATCAGGCTATCATCAACTTAGAATTCGAGAGGAGGATATACCAAAGACAGCCTTCACCACGCGGTATGGTTGTATGAGTGCACTGTTATGTCCTTTTGGACTGACCAATGCACCCGCCTTTTTCATGAATCTGATGAACAAGGTATTCATGGAGTTCCTGGACAAGTTTGTGGTAGTGTTCATCGACGACATCTTGATCTACTCAAAGTCAACGGAAAGAGCATGAACAACATCTTCGTTTGGTTTTTGGAAAGTTGAGAGAACACCAGTTGTACGCCAAGTTCAGCAAATGCGACTTCTGGTTAAGAGAAGTGCAATTCCTCGGACACATCATCACCGCTCAAGGAGTTGCCGTGGATCCAACGAACGTGGAATCTGTCACCAATTGGAAACCGCCTAAGACAGTGACACAGGTAAGGAGTTTTCTTGGACTTGCGGGATACTACCGCCGGTTCATCGAGAACTTCTCGAAGATTGCCAGACCTATGACTCAGCTACTGAAGAAGGATGTTAAGTTTGTCTGGACCCCTGACTGCAATCACAGCTTTGAAGAACTCAAGAAGAAGTTGGTTTCAGCCCCGGTTTTGATCTTACCTGATCCCAAGAAGGATTTCCAAGTATACTGTGATGCATCCCGCCAAGGGCTAGGGTGCGTGTTGATGCAAGAAGGCAGGGTTGTAGCCTATGCATCGCGTCAGTTACGCCCCCATGAGAGCAATTACCCAACACACGACCTGGAATTGGCCGCAGTGGTCCATGCTTTGAAAATTTGGCGGCACTACCTCATTGGTAACCGTAGTGAGATTTATACGGACCACAAGAGCTTGAAGTACATCTTCACCCAGCCTGATTTGAACCTCCGCCAGAGAAGGTGGCTGGAACTGATTAAGGACTATGATGTGGGGATACATTACCATCCAGGGAAAGCCAACGTCGTGGCAGACGCCTTGAGCAGGAAAAGTTACTGCAACACCGCTCAGGCAGAGGCAATGTGCAAGGAAATGCAGCAGGAGTTTGAATGCTTGAATCTGGGCATTGTTGAACATGGATTCGTGGCAGCCCTAGAGGCTCAACCCACGCTTTTTGATCAAGTCCGCAAGGCACAAGCGAACGATCCAGAAGTCGAAGAACTTAAGAAGAACATGAGAGTCGGAAAAGCTCAAGGTTTTTACGGAAGATGAGAACGGGACGGTATGGATGGGGGAACGTTTGTGCGTTCCAGAGAATAAAGAACTCAAGGACCTAATACTCCGGGAAGCCCATGAGACGCAGTACTCCATTCATCCAGGAAGCACCAAGATGTACCAAGACCTTAGAACCAAGTTTTGGTGGGCCAGCATGAGAAGGGAAATCGCCGAGTTTGTGGCACTTTGTGATGTGTGTCAGCGAGTCAAGGCAGAACACCAACGGCCTGCAGGACTGCTACAGCCACTCAAGGTCCCAGAGTGGAAGTGGGAAGAGATCGGGATGGATTTTATCACCGGGTTGCCCCGGACGTCATCGGGGTATGACTCAATCTGGGTGATCGTGGATCGACTCACCAAAGTTGCGCATTTCATCCCCGTGCATACCACGTACTCGGGTAAGAAACTGGCGGAACTGTATATGGCTCGCATAATGTGTTTACATGGAGTACCCAAGAAGATCATTTCTGATCGTGGTAGCCAGTTCACTTCCAAGTTTTGGCAGAAGTTACAAGAAGAGTTGGGAACCCGACTGAACTTCAGCACGGCATACCATCCGCAAACAGATGGTCATACTGAAAGAGTCAATCAGATATTGGAGGACATGCTGAGAGCTTGTGCACTAGACTTCGGAGGAACATGGGATAAGAGCTTACCCTACGCAGAGTTCTCGTACAACAACAGCTACCAGGCCAGCTTGCAGATGGCACCGTTTGAAGCTCTGTATGGCAGGAAGTGCCGCACACCCCTTTTCTGGGATCAGACAGGTGAACGTCAGGTATTCGGAACCGACGCGCTCAAAGAAGCAGAAGAGAAGGTAGCCATAATACGAGAGCGTTTAAAGACGGCTCAATCCAGACAGAAGAGTTATGCTGATAACCGACGACGAGACTTAAGCTTCGAGGAAGGAGACTACGTGTACCTTCGCGTCACCCCACTCCGCGGAGTACACAGGTTCCAAACCAAAGGGAAGCTAGCACCACGTTTCGTGGGACCCTACCAAGTGTTAGCCCGTAAAGGTGAAGTGGCATATCAGTTGAGCCTCCCAGCTTCAATGACTGGCATACACGATGTGTTCCACGTGTCACAACTGAAGAAGTGTCTGAGGATACCAGCAGAACAGGCAGATCCGGAACAGATCGAGATCCAGGAAGACCTCACCTATGTGGAGAAGCCAATACGGATCCTGGAGATCAGTGAAAGAAACACCAGGAGCCGGGTAATCAGATTCTGCAAGGTACAGTGGAGTCACCATTCAGAGGAAGAAGCCACCTGGGAGCGAGAAGACGAACTGAAGTCCGCCCATCCTCACCTTTTCGCCAGCGCCTCCGAATCTCGGGGACGAGATTCTGTTTAAGGGGGGTAGGTTTGTCACACCCTGAGTTTAGCCACACAGAAACTTACCGGAGAAAATACCTAAGAAAAGGAATTTTAAAATGGCTAGAGAAATTAATTGATGGTGTAAAATGCAAGATAATAAATTGTCGTGGCCGGGAATATTTTTCTTGTATTCTCTGTGCCAAAATACATTAACTGGATTTTTAGTGGAATTTACAGAGCGCCGGAACTATTTTTAATAAATCAAATACGCTTATCGGAATTAACATCGTCCTGGAAATCTTTTTTCTTTCTTCCTTTCTCTTTTTCTCCCTCGGGGCCGCTGGCCGCTCCTGTGCCGCCCGCGCCCTCGCTCCTCGCGCCCTCGCCCTCGTGCCCGCGCGCTCGCGCCCTCGCCCTGCGCCCGCGCCCCGCACCCTGTGCCCGTGCCCTCTCCCTTGCCCGCGCCCCGCGCTCTCTCGTGCTCGCGCCCGCGCCCACGCTCCTCCCGCTGACAGGCCGGGCCCGCCTGTCAGCATCATCGTTCTCCTCCGTCCGAATCGGGCGGAGGGGAAACTCCCCGGGGCAGTCCGATCCGGCGCCGTCCTCCTCATCCTCCCGCACTCGCACTCGTTCAAACGGTCGCGGACCGAGTCCGCCCCACTCCCCCGAGTTCTCCGGCGTCCACGTCCCCTCTCTCCCGTGAACCACGCGCACGATGCCCACGCCGCCGTCCACTCTCCCGTGCACGATTGGAGCCGTTCGGCCTCGATCTCTCCCGGCCGACTGTTTATAAACCATCTCCACCCTCTCCTCCATCTTTTCCCCAACACGCCGAGCTTTCCAGTGCCCCAGAACCCCGTCGCCACCGCGCATCCGAGCTCCACCGTTTTTCGCTGCCTCCGGCCACCGCTCGCCGCCGTTCCGGACGCTGCCAGGCCACTCCGCCACCGCCTGCACCTCCGCCGCGCCGCGCCGCATCTCGGCCGCCACTCCGTGGAAGCCGAAGCTCGCCGGACCGCCTCGCCCGCGCGCACGGTGAGTATCGGCCTTCCGCCTCCTTTCCGGCCGATGTTTCCTGCCGCGCCGTGTCTCCATTCTCCACTCTAACTCCTCTCCCGTCCTCCTCATCCTCCAGGACACCTCGGCAGCCGCCTCTCGCCCGTTCCCCGCCGTCGGAGCTCCGTCGCCGACGTCGTCCCGAGGCCGCCGCCGCCTTTTCGTTGCCACGGTCATCTTCGCGCCGTCGCTCGCCGTCGCGAGCCGCCGGTGAGAACCCCCTCCGTTTTCCCGTTCATTTCCGCCCCTCCGTGTGGTCGTCGCCGCGCCGGGTGGTCGCCGTCGTCGACCATCGGGTCGCGTGCGCGCCGCCGCCTCCCGCTCGGGACGGCTGGCTTCGGCCGCCGCTCCCCGGGGCCGTCCGATCTGCCGGGTGGCAGATCGGGCCGCCCGCTCGCTCGCCCGCGTGGTGCGCCCGCTCTCGGCCGCGGTGGACTTGGTCCGCCGTGCGCCTGCCTCTCGCACGCCACTGGCTGGTGGAGCCCGCCGGTCGGCGCCGGCTTCCCAGTCTGGTGACGTCATTAATCGGTTAATGCGCATTAAATCACTGGTTAATTATATTCACTCTGAAAATAGCAGTAAACTTCATAAATCATAACTATTTCATGCGAACTCTGATTAAGTCCATTCAAATTTCATTAAATCCAGAAAAATGCCAAGAATCCATTAAAAATACTTTCAGCCCATGTTTGTTGACCCCCATGTACTGTTTTTAATTGTTTATGCACTGTTTGTTGTAGAATCCGACGCCGGTAATTCTCCTGCGTATTTCGAGATCGTAGCCGAATACCTTGAGCCGGAGCAAGGCAAGTCGCACTGATACTTTGATCAATTCGTACCCATTTTTCATTAAATTGCTTTGTTTACGCAAATAAACTGCATTATTTCAATAATTCATGTGGATTGGTATTGCCTATACAATGTTAGGTTTTAGCCTTAGTCTTGATAACTAAATCCTTGTCACCTGGGTAATAATATGAGTAGAATATGATCCCTAGGATGCTTAGCCATGCTTAGCAACATAGCTCACCTGGGTATTAAATAATGTCTTTTTTTTATATGATTTGACTCAATGTCGAAAAAATGGAACCATGGATAGGTTGTTGTTGAATTCCTAAAATTTTGACCTGAATGGTGGGCTGTGGGTGTATGGTTTGCTTGTCACACCCATGGCAATTAAGGACCGGTTCGCGGGAACCACTTGGGCAACTTCCCGTACTTGCCACAAGCCAGCGTGGGCAACGGCTGGGCTTGAAGCGTTTCTTCTCCCTCTCCTAGGCACCGATGAAGAGGGTGGGCGTGATGGAGTTGGGTCGGCCCAGGGTAGGGTTGATCGGCTGCCGGATTCACCGTGGCGCAAGGGGGTAGCCTGGCCAATATGGCGTGCCCTGTCGGCAGGTGCAACCTCAGCGTGGTGTGGATGGTTAGGGAGGGGTTGCGTGAACGGTCCTGTCACAGCCTCGCACGGGACATCGTGGTGATGTACTGGCACACGGAACGTGTGTGGGGGCTGTGTCTTGTGGGTACAGTTGTACACCTCTGATCAGAGTAAAACTATTCGAATAGCCGCGCCCGCGGTAATGGGCACATTGGCCAAGACTCACCGTGATTAGTCTCACCCTAGATAATTAATCTGGTTTTATCAAACTGGTGTTGTGGAAGGTGTGTGTCCGGTCGGCGTGGTTGAGCTGACCGGGGGTGACCGGTTAGCGTGGTGTAACGCTAGTCGGTGGAGACTGGTGAGTGTGGTTTAACTCTCATCAGTTTCGCCTGGTGGTCGTGGTGTAACTTCCATCAGCGCGGCCTGGTCAACGTGGTTTAGCGTTGGTCGGGAAAAGCTGGTCAGCGTGTTACGTTGTCCGGTGGTGACTGGTTAACGTGGTGTAGCGTTAATCAGTGGAGTCCGGGTAACGTGGTGTAACGGTACCCGGAGGTGTCTGGTGAACGTGGTGTAGCGTTCATCAGTGGAGACTGGTTGACGTGGTTTAGCGTCAATCAGTTGGGAATGGTTGGGCCTGGTTAACGTGGTGTAACGTTAATCAGTGGTGAATTAATATTGTTAATTAAATCAACTTTTCAATGTTTGCGAACTACTCCCTTTCGCAACTGCTTTTCCGCAAATAAACCCTATCCCATCTTTGTACCCGGTGCATATGCATTTTTGTGGGTGTGATTTGTTGAGTACTGTGGGTGGTACTCAGCCTTGCTCCAATTTTTCCCCCCAGGGTTGGAGGACGCGTCAGATGAAGATCATCCTGAGGAATAGGCTGGCTCCGCCGTCAAGGTGCCTGTGGGAATGGAATCGGCTGCTTGGCCAGATGTTTATAGACTCCGTTTTTTTTTCCGCTGCATTTATGTAATTTACAGTTTACTCTGTTTGTAAGACACTCTGTATGGCAACTTGGTTTGTGTACCCTGGCTTTCCTGGGCAGGGATTTATTACACATTAATGTTCAGAATTTCGGTGCGAATTTCTGGGCGTTACATAGTACAAAGGAGAAATGCTAGTCTCTACATCAAGGAGTATGGCTATGTTGATCTGATTTTGCATAAAGCTGATTTTATTGAGCAAGTATTACATTTAAAACATAAGCATTTGTGAAATAGCTCAATCTAAAAATTTAGGACAGCAAGCTTATAGTTCTGAAATGTAAATAAAAATGAGCACAATCCCGTGCTCTAATCATCATCCATGGGCCACCATTGCCCAACTATATATGCTACACAAGCATACCACTTTTCATGACTAAACCAAGTCATATTTAACATCAAAGCCTTTTATATAAACCCATTCATCCATGACTATCCTAAGTCATGGTATCACCATATATTCCCGTAACCACATATCCCAAGTTGGATGCTAACATAGGCTGACTAACACATCAAGCGGTCATCCTGTGACCGTGGACACGACTATTCGAATAGTTTTTACTCTGATCAGAGGTGTACATCTTTACCCACATGATGTGATAGAAGCCAAACAGCTACACTCTAGTTTGATCCGTACCCGTCGGTACCCACACTCTACACATTGAGTGCGGACTAGAGGTCACAATAGAACCTTTTGCACGCTTAGCCCCAACCACCTAAACCACGTCTGGGCCCCCGACAACTTAGTCACGTGCATGCGTGGTAACTAAGGCGGGCTCACCGTCGCGGGAGGCACCTCCGGCCAGAACCAGGCACGCATGAGGCCCTCCAAGGAAATCCCTCCTCACGACTGACGAACGGGCGTAGATGGCCACAGCCTCCCATGCTACTGAGTTAAGCTGTCCCATTCCCGGCATGTGGAAGTACGTAGGGTGCTTGAATAGATGTCAACATGTTCGGTCCTTAACGACCCAGACGGAGCTACGTGCATCGGGGAAACACCATCCCGTCATCGCCCTATCATCCGTCCAAGTCAAACATATTATAAATTATAAATCAGAAGTCATTCTTTTCAGATTTTAACCCATCCATGCGTATTAAACTAGTTTTGAACCGATAGCTCCATCTATCGGATTTTTCTAAGTCTAGAAATAAGCATGGCTAAGCATTCGGTAAAATAAAAGTATCCCAAAGTCCTTAACCAGTGGTGACAAGGTAACAACATGGAGTCAATAACCAATGAATGGAAATGCATATAATTGGGTAATATAAACTCTACCCGTTTTTCCCATTTTAACAAGACCGAAACATACATAGAGATATTTCCTTCGCAAACAAATCAATTTATGGAAAATATAGGTTCAATATGCTTAGATGCTTGCCTTGCTGCAGCGATAAGTCACACTCAAATTCTGGGTTAGCTTCCTCGTACTCCGAAACCTCCGAATAAGACGCAATTAAACATGTCTATGCAGAAATGATTAAATAATTATGAGATAGAAACAGTAGGTAGGGCATGTCCTAACAAGATTTTAGGAGAAAGAACCAAGTCATTTGCATCTTTGAATTGGGAGATACAAAAATAACAAGACCCTAAGGCTGAAAACGGCAAAAGCCGAAACTATAGGAAAAACCCTAAATGGAAAATATATACTTGCATTCTCTGGTAGGATTTTATGAGTGTGAGCATTTTAATGTGAAAATACATATCTTCCTGGTTCCGACAAAATTTGGTCCACTGAAATTTGATTTAAAAAGATTTATTTATGAATTTCTCAAGTTTGTAAAAAGAAAGGGTTAGAAATTATTTAGGCTTATGTTGGGAGGTAGTTTTGTCAAATACAAATTGTCCACACTAAAGGTTACAATTTTCTGAGTTAAACAAAAGTGGTTTCATATTTTTAGCAGTTAGGATGAATTTTCTAGAAATTTATAAACTTCTAGGTTATAAAGATGTATATAATAGATATTTCCATTTTTAGAGAAAAATCCCACATAGAAGTTCTCACTTTTTATCTTACAAAATTAAAGAGAACATTTTTATGAATCCATAGAAATTTGGTTCGCCTCAAAAGGAGTTATAATGCATTTTATAGAAATTTTCCAAATTCCTAGGCACAAAATGAGTTACTTTTGCTTCACATTATTTTATGACAACTTCTGTACAGAAGTGGTATTATTTTATTTCACAGTATTAAAGTTCACAAAATTACAGAGCTAACAAAATTGGTTTCACTCAAAAAGGAGTTAAAAGGGCCAAGTTTTGGGTTTACAAAGTTTGGCTATTTTTCTGTTGGAAAACAATTCAGTTTAACATTTTCTTTTCTTTTCTTATTTCTCTTCCAGCCCGGGCCCATCTGTCTGCGGCACAGAGCAGAGGAGGCCGAGGACTGGCTTGCCACCGGCTCTGTTCGCCGGCGCCGACGGCGAATGGCAGTGTGGCTGCAGTCACGTCCAAAAGAGAAAAGAAAGAGGGAGGTGAGGCGAACACGTCGGTGGTGGTCTTGTGGCCGACGGTGGCCGGAATCTCGCCGGCGGCGAGCTCCAGCGGCGGATGCTCTCGGGCGTATGGTGCATATAGCCTTGCGGCTATTATTTCAAGAGAGTGAGGTATGCAGAAGTGCTTAGGGGTTCCCAGGAAGCTCACCAAGCGATTACTCGAGGCGGAGGAACACTGGACAGCGGCAGCGAAGGTGAGGATAGTTCGGCGGCGATGAACTTCCACGGGTTCACTGCGGCAGCTCACTCCGGTTGATCTAAGACCAAGGTAAAGCGTCTAGAAGGTTAGAGACTACACAGGGATGGTTCGTGAGCCATGAATCGAACTGAGGCCTACCAAAGAGAGGGAACCCGACGGCGGCGACACAGATCGGCGTTGGGGAAGACGGAGGTCGATCTCGAGCTTCACTACACCATCTCCCGATTCCTTCTGCTAGCGGTCTCCTGGAGGTCCGGCGACGATGCTGGTGTAGTGTCTTGGCCGGTGGTGTACTGGATCAGCCAGAATGACGACGACGTCGCGGCGGCAGTCTAGCAGGACAGAGAACGAGGACAGCGGCGGCACGGCGACTCCGACCAGCAAGCCTAGGGCCATGAAGTGTGAAAATGGAATGATTAGAAGATTGAGATCACGTTCCCGAGGCTTAGAAGGGATGGAGCTCACCGGAGCTAGCTCGAACTCGGTCGAACACTCTCGGCAGCGGGGAGGATGAGGCTGCCGCCAGTGATCCTTGGGGTCTCTGTCGGTTTCCTCGGTGGGAACGTGGAGAAGAGAGGGAGGGAAGATAGCTGGCGAAGTTTGGGGTGGAATGGCTGAAGTTTCCTAGAATGGAGCTGGTCTAGGTGCTTTGTAGGCTGAAGGAGGGAGAGGAACAGGGTGCTGACACGTCATGGCATGCAGCTGCTGAGTTGCTCTAACTCCACAGCGTCCTTGGTGGGTCCCACATGTAAGAGAATATTTTTCACACACTTTTGGCTAGGTTTAGTCTATGACTTGTGGGTCCAAATAGTTAATTCCTAGGTGACAGTGAGGAGTGTGGTAGAATTTTGGGGTGAAACACTCTGTCCCATGCTGTAGTAAGGCTTACAGGTGGGCCATGGTCTTGTGGGGTCCACCTGGAAGTGAGAGATGAGAGGAGAATACTCTAAAGACTAAGTGTTGTGAGCTGTATGGACAGCTGTCTTGCATCTGTGATTTCAGCAGGTTAATAAGGGATATAAATTATGGGAAAATTATTGGAAGTAGAGAAAGATGTGTTCAACCTGCTGACCAAATTTCGTGGATAGAAGTGGTCTGGCTTGTCTTTGGTGAAACTGCAAAGTAGGCATAATGATCCAGTTTTTCTGCAGTGTAGTTTATGTCCCTAGGGCTTTGCTCTTATTATTTTATGTGACTTCTTTGGGAATTAAATTGAACCAAATGAAGTGATAAAATCATGTAAAATTTACAGTGGATTGATTATGTGGAAAAGTGTTCACAGGAATTTTATGTTTGACCAATCATCTTTAGAAAAACCCTAGACTATACAAAAGCATATGTCAGAGGAAAGGACCCAGGCTGAAACTTGTTTGAATTTTTAAGGGGTCTAAACTAATGAAATAAATTCTAGAAAAATTATATTGATTCATGATAAATAAGCTAGCATTTGAATAAATTATTTCCCCCATATGTTTCTGTTCCATTTGACGCACTTTTAGGAGTTGGTCTAATTTTGCCGATTAGGGTTTAATATTGCCAACTTAAATTTCCATGAAGTGAAAATGCAAGAATTTAAATTGTGCATTCTAATGACAGTAGGTCTTAACCCTAATTACCTGAAATTAGATTTAGGGCTGTGACATATGCCTCGCGGCAATTACGACCCCATGAGGATAATTATCCCACCCATGATTGGGAACTTGCAGCCATAGTGCATGCTTTGAAAATCTAGAGACATTATCTCATCGGCAACCATAGTGAAGTCTACAAGGATCATAAGAGTCTAAAGTATATCTTCACCCAGCTAGATTTCAACCTTCAGCAATGGAGATGGTTGGAGCTAATCAAGGATTATGACATCGGAATCCATTATTATCCAGGGAAAGTGTCAATGCTTTGCACCAGCAATAAAACTATAGGGCTACTCGACGAAGGTGAATTCGGTGGATTGCACAGGAACACAGAAGATTTATACTGGTTCAGGCCCTCGATATGAGGTAATACCCTACGTCCAGTTGAGGTGTTATTCCTCTAAGGTGTTTGATGATCGATGATCTTGTCTCTTGCCCTGAGGGGCGCCCTGCCTCCCTTTATATACTAGGGGACAGGGGTACATGATAAGGATCCCAGCCGGATACGGCCAAGGGATTTTCTTCTTAGAGATAGAGTCCTATCCGACTAAGACTATGTTTCCTTATTATACAAGGCAAAGCCTGCCGGGTGCTATCTTATCTCTAATTACATGGTTCGGCCCATCCTCTATCCGAGTGGCCTCATATACTGGTAATGAGGTACCCGGGGCCCATGGCCTCCACAGTAGCCCCTGAGACCTTCATAGTTGAGTCACAGCTAATGCCGAGTGCTCATCCTCCACGGTGAAGATTGCCCGAGTGCAGTGCTCCTGAGTACTCTTTGTCCGAGTAAATCTTCTTCCGAGTCCTGCTTCATGTCAGCTGGCAGTGAGGCTATGAAGGGCTTCATGGAGATATATGAATAGTGTGCGCCGAATAGGCGCACCTATTAGGTGTAGCCCCTGACTTTGTGCTTAATTGTGAAGACAATTAAACATAAAGTCAAAGATCTTTAACTTGGAAGTCTTTCCCGAGTAGATTACTACTGGTATATGAGACTCTTCGGTATCATGTCAACCGGAATAAACTTTATTGTCTTGCCGAGTAGGAGACTACTCGTATGTAGGACTCTTTGACTTCATGTCAGTCGGAATATGTGTTTATAGTCTTGCCAAGTAGGATGCTACTCGTATATGGGACTCTTCAGCGTCATGTCAGCTGGAAAAAAGGGGGTTTATAGTCTTTTCCGAGTGGCATCCCACCCAGAAGTTAGACTCCTCCGCATCATGTCAGCGGGAAAAGATATTTATAGTCTCTCCCGAGTAGTGCACCACTCGAAAGTTAGACTCTTCTGCATCAGGTCTGCGGGTAAAATGTTGCTCATGGCAACTGATGGCCATGCATGTAGGCCAAGTACCACTTTATGAAAATAAATCCACAGCGTGGTCAGGTGTACCCGAGAAAGATACCTGCATCTCCAATTTTAATGAAGACCAGCTTGTGATCCTTGTAAGAATATATCCTCGAGACCTGGTGGATAAAACAGATACCCAAACATATATGTTTAGCAATAAGGCTCTCATGGAGCATATCTATTTACCTCATCGGCTCCTGTTGGTAGCACCAGCGCTATAATTTCAACTTAGCCTGCGAGCGGCCCACATGGAGCATGCTACTATAGGAACTCATATCTTGGTGGCCCAGTGCTGACTGTGTAGTCCCAAGCCCATCTAGTCGGCATCGGCTCTATAAAACCTGGGAGAGAGAAAGATTCCTTCATCTTCCCCAAATCAGCCAATCGCTTCGTCTTCCACCTTCGCGCCCAACTTTTCGCTTCCCACCCGGCTAGGGTTAGCTGCTGCTATTCCCCACCCGAACTCGGGCGATTCCAATCCTCTTCATTTGTTCCAAGCCCCCGATTTTCTTTTCCCCAAATCTCACCGCCTCCAGCCATGCCGAAAACTTTGGATCTTGCAGGTGCGCCGGGGAGTTCTTGGCCGATTTCAGATTGCGGCTCGGTGAAGCTGAAGCGGCTGGAGAGTGAACTGAAGTTGCCCAGCCAAGAGGTGATTCGCTGGCGGTCGACTAAGGATGAGTCGATCCCAAATCCCCGACCTGGTGAAATGGTAGTTTTCGCCTCTTTTTTCGATCGAGGCTTGTGCCTTCCGTCTTCTGGTTTCTTCCGCCGCATCCTTGACTTCTACGGGCTGGAGTTGGTGCATTTGAATCCCAACTCGATTCTTCAGATCTCCATCTTTGTTACTCTGTGCGAGTGCTATTTGGGTGTGGAACCCCATTTCATCTTCTTTAGGCATTTGTTCCACATTAAACCCCAGCCCTCCAAAAATAACATCAGTGTAATTGGGGGGGCTGGTCTTCAGTTGAAGAGTGATAGGAAAAAGTCATATCTTGATCTTCCCTTGAAATCCTCCTTGAAGGGTTGGCATAGGGAGTGGTTTTATTGCGCAGATCTGGCTCCCTCCTTGCGGCCATTCACCGGCTCGCCGCCGGTAGTTTTGCCGAATTGGTCGGCGGACCCGACCTATGAAGAGATGGGTCAAGTGCACCAACTGCTGACGAAGCTGGATAACTTCAAGAAGGCCGGCCTGACTGGTCCCTGGGTGGCCAGGCGGTTCCTGACTCGACGCTTCCAGCCCCTGAAGCTGAGGAGCGCATTTGGCTGGGATTACCAGTGAAGACATGACCCTGACCGGGTCAGCCGGGAGTCGGCCAATGAGCAGAAGGTGATGGAGACCCTGTTCGGATACTTCTCCAGCGGGGTATTTGAAACCGAAGACAAGAAGAGACGCATTGCATCTTACAGGCGCAGCTGGCCCCAGTCCGAGGTAACATCCGTCTTTCCTTTGTAGCGCATGCCTGCGGACTCGGATGTCTGAGTCCCCGGCAATATATGATGTGTCTTGTTGAATTTCTTGTAGTGGTGCGTGGAGTTTGATGAAGACTCCCACCCGTTGTCGGCCGTTGCATCAAAGAAGAGGCCGAGGAGCCCCACCGCCGCCTATCCTGACTCCAAGAGATCCGGGAAAAAGCCGATCCTGTATCGGGGTGAGGGGGCCATGACGCCGCGCGTCGTGGCAGGAAGCCTGAAGATAAAGGACACCGTCGCCGCGGTGCCCAGGGGATCAAGTCCCAGGTTGAGATCTGCGGGTTTGAGCCCGACGTTGTCGAGCCCGGCAGCAGCACCGTCAATGGGCCAGCCGGAGCAGGCGCCACCGAGGACGGAGGCGCCCAAGCCAACCACACCGGAATCGGGGCCGACTCGGGCTAATGCACCGCCGCCGACTGTAATGCCGACCGGGCCGACCACCAGAGCTAGCGCTCCGCTGGGACCTGGGTCGCCTGGCAGGAAGCTGAAGTTCTCCAAGAGGTGCGCTGCTCCAGATCTTCTGAAATTCTTGCGTGTTGGAGTAGTGTTTTGATGTCGTGTTTCGTTGTGCAGGAAGCGGGCTGATATCGATCTCAGGGAGACCAATCCGACCGCTCCCCTTGAAGAGCCCGCCCCAGCCGAGCCGGCAGCCGCGAACGCACCCGCTGAGCCGGTGGCCAGCCCGGTCGCGGAGACCGAGGTGGTCCCGACTGTAGGGTCGCCGCCGCCACCCGACCAAGAGGCGGTTGCCGAGGTTGGGGCCCCAGCCCCTGAAGCGTCGCCTGTGGCGGAGGGCACCGTCGGAGCCCCCGAGCCGGTCCCCGAGGCCGCAGGGGACGGGGGTACGGAGGCCGGGACCCCATCGCCGTTGTGGTCATCGTTGTCGTCGTCGCCGCCGCCAGAGATCCCAAACCTGCCTCGGATCGAAGCTCCTCCGTGTGTAATGCCCCAGACCTTCACATGGACGGCGCCTGATGGGACCGTGAAGAGCTTCAGGCTTGATGAGGTCGTCGCGAGGAGGGAACGCGAAAGCTTGCTTCGTGCCGCTATCAGTGGGTCCAAGGGAGTTGGGGTATGATCCTTGTGGTAGAGTCTTGGCGATCTTCTCATTTTGACGTCTGACTCCGTCCTCGATTTGTCTTATGCTGAGTAGAAGCTTGTCGACCGTAATGAGGCGATGACAGAAATCTTGGTCGAGATGGCTCCCCACCTCGCAGAATTGGAGCAGCTCCGGGCATTGAAGGCCGAGATGGAGGAGCGTCATGCGGGGAGGGAGGCCTAGCTGAAGAGTAGCGCTGATCAGCTCAGGGAGGGGACTTGGGCCCTAGCCGGAAAGATCAGAGGTAAAATCCCCGAATATATCTTCCCGACTGAATCGTTGATGTATTCATCCAGCTGCGTTGTTCCCGACTGCCCAGTTATGTCATGACTGCACGGTTGAGCTCTTGGCTAATCTATCGTGCAGCCCTCCAAGCGGAGTTGAAGACCCGAACAGAGAGGGAGTCGCAGCTGAAGGAGGCCGAAGAAGCCAAGGCTGAGAGTGAGAACATCAAGGCCGACCTGACAAAGGCCAACACCGAGCTTGACCGGGAGAAGGCCGAGTTGAAGGAGGCCGTCGCCAAGCTCGGTAAGGAAAAAGCTAAACTGGAGAAGACCGTGGCTGGGTGGGAGGCCGACTATGAAAGTAAGTCCTCAACCTGACCGTGATCTTAGCCAATCCATTAGTCGTTCCGTCTGTAGCCGAATTTGACAAGTTTACTTGCCGGCGGACCTGGGCAGACATGAGAGCCAATGTCCAGGCCCAGTATCGGTTCTACACAGAGGAGATAAGAGTGATCAGGGAGTCACAGGAGGCCCTCGTCGGGTCTGTGAAAGGGCTCCTTGACCTCATAGATCCCCGCCCTGTGGGGACCAGTTGCAGCAGAATCCCCCAGATAGAGGCGCGTCTTGAGGATGCACCGAGTGCCTTGAAAAAGTACTCGGATGAGCATGTTGTTGCCGGCGTGGCCCAGACCTTGGCGATGACCAAGTCCATCTACCCAAGGGCAGATATTGAAGCCATCGGGGAGGGGTTTGCCAAAGAGACGACGCCCAAGGAGGCGCTAGAGCTGATTGCCCGGGCGAAGCTGACTACTGAAATAATTACCCGAGACCTGGGTCTGTAAGGGCAACATGTTATGTAGTCGGTATGTATGAACTTTTGTAAACAAGCATGTGTAAATATGTGTGCAGTGCCGCCAAGCTTGCTACTCAGTCGTCACTAGCTTTACTTGACCGTGTAGTCTGCGCCGAGTTAGTCTGTCAGAACTTAATAAAAATGTTCAACGTAAGAAGTTGTACTCGGGCAAACGTGACAGTCATAGAAGGCTTCGTAACTGAAGTAAGATCAGCTCGTATGTTATTGACATAACACATATATACATGCAGCCCCCGACTCACTACTTAGTTGATACAAGCGGCGTAGTGAGTCAGAGAAACTGTACACATGAAAATTATAAAACTCAGGTATAGAAATGACGTAGCTGTTCTATGTTCCATGAGTTGCTGATGAGAGCGCCGTCTTCGGTCTTCAGTCGGTAGGCGCCTGGCCGCGTGACCTCGGCTATAATTAACGGCCCTTCCTAGATTGGGGATAATTTGTGCCTATCTTTGGTGGTTTGTATTTTCCTCCGAACGAGATCCCCGACCAAAAAGGCGCGGCCACAGACATTGCGATTGTGGTAGCGACGTAGGCCTTGAAGATACCTTGCCGACTGGATTGTTGTGGTGTCTCTTGCTTCTTCCAGCTGATCTAACTCGACCAGTCGGGTATTGTTTGAGTCATCTTCTGAATAAGCCCGGACTCGCGGAGAGCCGAACTGTAACTCTGTCGGTAGCATAGCCTCGGCACCGAAAACCGCCGGGTGTGCCAAAAGCTTGCTGACGGTCTGGTTGGGCGTCGGGTTGACACGCGAAGGCCTGGGAGATCTGCTTAGCTCCAGTGCAGGTCCTAAAATATTAGAGGTTCGTAGGCGTGCCAGTCAATTTGACCCCGCAATTGACAAGGAGATGAAGAAATTTGATTACTGATCCAATCGGCCAGTAAGCCGATACGGATTCCTTCCAGCCGATCGCCGCTATGCTCGTGCCCGGGCCCTCGCCTGTACTCGCGCCCGGATCAGCAGCAATTGCACATCGGCTATCGGCCGATACGGTCTGATGTAGGCTTCTTGTAGCCGATGGCCGATGGCACCTGTGTATCGGCTAGGAAACCGATAACGCTATAGATAAATGGATAAGCTGTCAGTATAACATGTGCATCGGCTAGAAGCCGATGATAAAATAGATAGGCAGAATAGTGAACTAGCCGACTGCCAAGGAAACACATGTGCATCGGCTAGAGAACCGATGATAATATAGATGACCAAAATAGTAAAGATAATATAGTCGGCTTTATAAAAAGATAACCTATCGGCTAAGCACTCCGATAGAACGTCGCATACACACCGATCGGCTCGACAAGGATAAATCTATTATTATCGATCTAGTAGTTCAAACCTAACTGATGCAGCACAGATCGATAATAGTAAAGGAACCTCAACAAACCGATAGACCTAATGCAACTGTGATGTAATAAGATAACTTATCGGCTATACATTCCGATAAGACGCTTGCGCACAAAGCATCGGCCTAGCGGGACCGACTTATCACTAGCAGTTCAGTAGGTCGGACCTAACCGATGCAGCACGAACTGATGATAAATCGCTCCCAGTAAGTCGATACAATCTATGCACGCGTGATGTGATATACCTGATAGGCCTAAGAGATCGAACCGAACCGATGCAGCCGTAGACAAAGCAGATATATCGTGGTAAGCCGGCTACCATATACCGACTAGAATATCGGACCTAACCGAGGAAGTCCTAGCCGATTGGTAGCCGGGGTAACGAGACTTACCCTCTCGCTGGAGTTCGGACCTAACCGATGCAGCCCGGCTCGAGAAGCAAGAACCCGTTGGTAAAGGGTGGCGATGCGCCGAATTGTATTGATCGTTGAGATAGATTACAAGGTCCCCGGGCATACGTATATATACCCCGAGTTACAAGAGTCCTTATAGGACACGGAACAGGACTTTCCTAACTAGAAAAGGAAAACTAACAGACCTGATCGGACAAGAGATCAGGTTTCCTAAAAGATAAAACTATCTAATAGATAAGATAAATAACTGCCATAACGTGGCCTTCACGACTCCTTCCCAAGCTCGGACTCTTCTGGATTAGTTTCCAATGGCTGATATCGATTCTTTCCTTAACCGAACATGGTAACGACCCGTACCAAATTTTGGCGTTAACACATGCCCCCCAATTTCGGAGTTTGTTATCAAACTTCGAAATTCTTCTGTTCGGGCCTCATCATCCCTTCTTGGCCTCTTGAAATCGGCTTTCATGAGCCGATACCTTTTGTACTAGGTGTGCTAGGCTCTCGAAATCTTCTGATGAAATTCTTTCCTTGATCGGAGCCAACAAACCTTGGAATGCTAACTCGGCCAGCTGTGCATCATCTAGACTTAAACTATAACATCGGCTTCTAACATTACGAAACCGCTGGATATATTCTGCGACTGATTCCTCCGGCTTCTGTATTACCGATGTTAAGTCTATCAAACTCATCTCCTGACTTCCCAAAAAGAAATACTTGTGGAATTGCTTTTCCAGATCGGCCCAACCTCGAACTGAGTTAGGTGGCAATGAAGAAAACCATGTAAAGGCCGATCCGGATAATGATAACGGGAAGAGTCTAACTCTCAAAGCTTCTACAGCCGATGCGTCTCCACATTGAGCCAAGAATCGGCTGACATGTTCCACTGTAGATACATCATCTTGCCCTGAGAATTTGGAGAAGTCTGGTACTCTGTATCGGTGCGGCAACGGAGCTCTATCAAACCAATCTGGATATGGAGGCCGATACATAAATATTTCCTCCTTCGGTCTTAGACCGAATTGTTCTCTTATCACCTCTGTGACTCTTGCTGATAAATCTTCTTTTGGATCTTCGCCGTGATAACGCAGAGGTGGAGTTGGTAGCCGATTCTGATTCTGATATTCCCTCGGATAATTGTACTCAGGAACAGCTTTTGGATAACTCTGTTGATGCCCCCTATAGTACGCAGTTTGATATCCTTGAGGAATCCCATCTTGTTGCCCCCCGGGTATTTGAATCGGCTCTACTGCCTTCTTGATCAAGCTCTGTAATGTGTTCACCAATATCCCAGATTGATCAGTCAACGCATGATGAACTGCTTCATTAAACATGTCTTGGATCGGCTTCTGTGAACTTGTAGGCGATATATGGCTCGATTCGTCAATAATAACAGGCTTTGGAAACTGTAATTTTTGAATCGGCCCTTGATCTGTCATACCGAAGGATTCTAGACAAAGCTTCCGAAAATCATCAATGTTCTGTGGAGGCCATGGGCCCTGGGTACCTCACCACAAGCATATGGGCCACTCGGACAGAGGATGGGCCGAGACTTGTAATTAGAGATATAGTAGCACCCGGCAGACTTTGCCTTGTACAAAAAGGAATATACAGTCCTAGTCGGGTAAGATGTATCTCTAAGAAGGAAATCCCTTAGCCGTGTCTGGCTGGGATTCCTACCTTGTACCCCTGTCCCCCAGTATATAAGGGGAGGCAGGGTGCCCCATGAGGGCAGATCATCAAGAGTTCGTCAGAACCACCACCATAATCCTCAAAGGAATACATCCCAACTGGACGTAGGGTATTACCTCGCATCAAGGGCCTGAACTAGTATAAAATCTCTCCGTGTTCCTTTGCAATCCACCGAGTAGCCCTATAATCATATGGCCGGTGTAAAACATCGACACCTTCATCAAGCATATCTGTTTACCTCATCGGTTCCTATTAGTAGCACCAGCACCGTGATTTTAACACAGCCAGCGAGCGGCCCATATTGAGTGTGCTACTGTAGAAACTCATATCTTGGTGGCCCAGTACCGATTTGGTAAGCCCAAGCCCACGAATTGGAAACGGCTCTATAAAAGGCGGGGAGAGAGAGAAAAGATTCCTTCATCTTCTCCAATCCACCAATCGTTTCATCTTCCAGCCTCCGTGCCAAAATTTTGCCTCCCGCCTCGCTAGGGTTCGTGTTGATGTTTTACACCGGCAATATAACTATAGGGCTACTCGGCAAGGGGAAACTCGGTAGACTGCAAAGGAACACAAAGAGATTTTATACTGGTTCAGGCCCTCGATGTGAGGTAATACCCTACGTTCAGTTGTGGTGGTATTCCTTTGAGGATGTATGTGGATCAATGATCTCGTGTGTTGTTCTCTGCCCTCAATGGGCGCCCTACCTCCCCTTATATACTAGGGGCAGGGGTACAAGGTAGGAATCCCAGCTGGATATGGCCAAGGGATTTCCTTCTTAGAGATATATCTTACCCGGCTAAGATTGTATATTCCTTTTTATACAAGGAAAATCTACCAGGTGCTACTATATCTCTAACTACGAGACTCGGCCCATCCTCTATCCGAGTGGCCCATATGCTTGTGATGAGGTACCTGAGGCCCATGGCCTCCACAGTAGCCCCTGAGACCTTCATAGTTGAGTCACAGCGGATGCCGAGTTCTCGTCCTCCACGGTGAAGATTGCCTGAGTGTATTGCTCCCGAGTACTCCTTGTAACGACCTGCTTTCCTTTTCCCTGTTGTAACTGGTTTTCCGGATCTTAATCCTTTCCTATCCTGTCAGCTGTGCCTCCGTTTTCCCTCTCCCCGGCCAGCCGACTACCTTCTCCCTTGTGCCGAGTAGAGTTGCTACTCAGTCCTTGTATCCTGCCCTTATCCTTGTCTTACTCGGACCTCTTTGCTGCCGAGTGAGCACGGTGATGTGGCTGACTACCTTGTTGAGACCTGTTGCTTCTTTGTCCCCCGAATTGCACCCGCCCGTTGGACGCCGACTACCATGGTAGTGAAGAATCAGTCTTCACCTACCCGCAGCACCGCCTGGACCAGTGGTCAGTCCGAAGCCCGGTCAGTGAGATTTCTCCAACCTGTCCTAGCCTTGACCTTAATATCTCATCGCAGCTACAGTGCCTGCCAACTCCTCTGACTAGTTGGACTCCAAAGTCACTCCCTGTCATATCCCTGTCAGTTCATCTTGACTTCCTTGCTCCACCCGTTGCCCAGCTCCACCGTGCCTCAACCTTGCACGTCGGCTATATATATGGCCAACCGTGCCCCCTTCTTCCTTTGTTTTGCAAACCGGCCAGCTCCAGCTCTGCTAAGTTTTCATCCTCTCAAGCTTTGGAGCTCTGTCGCCTGGTTCAGCCGACTGCCCCCTTTTCTGCAGCCGACTACTTCTTGATCCTTTTTCTTGGTGTTTTACTTCTCCTGCTTATCAGTGTTTCTTTCTGCTTGTTCAGAACCTGAACCGGTGGACGATCCCGAAGCCGCCTTCGCCGAAGAAGACCCCTCCTTGGAACAAGGCAAGCCTCTTTGATCATATTGTTTCCCATATATGCAAAACTATGTTGTTTGGAAAATATATGCATGTTTAGTTTACACCTTTTTAAACTGTTGGCCTCGGTTTTGCAAGCGCAACCGATGGACCTGCCCAGTAGTAGCACTTATTTGGTAGGATGTTGTTATATTTCTCCCTTGAAGAGCCCCACAAATGGCACGCTAGCATCCTATCTGAGGATACGATGCCAAGTAGAATGGCTTAGCTCTGCAACGTTGTTTGTCGTTGGGGAAAATGATGGGTTTTACTAAACAGTTTGGAAAACCCGATACCTTGTGTATCGGCGCGTTTTTGTGAAATAAAGGAAAGATTTGTGAAAATCTTGATGTACAGAGACAGTGCCTGTGTGGCTTGGCTATGTATTATCATTAAGGACCGATTCCCATAGCGTAGATTTGTTTGCCAGTGATTTGTGAAAGGTGTTTGATGGAAAGGGAACCGTGACCAGAGTTTGCCGAGTGAGCAAACGGAAGGCCTGTGTGGCCAGAAACGGATCTGTGTGATCCGGGGTGTTAAGCACCATAAACAAGTGTATGAAAAGTAAACAGGATGAAGATCATGCTCCCGGGTTGTAGCCAGGGCAGCAAAGTTTAAGCCCCCGGGTTGTAGCCAGGGCGGCAATTCAGTCTTCGGGTTGTAGCCAGAAGACGGTGATGAGCACGCTCCCGGGTTGTAGCCAGGGCAGCAGTGTTATAGCTAGCTGGTTGTAGCCAGCCTAGCGGGCATTTAGTGCCATGATCATGCTCCCGGGTTGTAGCCAGGGCAGCAATGATGAGCCCCCGGGTTGTAGCCAGGGCGGCCGATAGCTAGCTGGTTGTAGCCAGCCTAGCGGGCATTTAGTGCCATGATCATGCTCCCGGGTTGTAGCCAGGGCAGCGATGATGAGCCCCCGGGTTGTAGCCAGGGCGGCCGACTAGCTAGCTGGTTGTAGCCAGTATAGCGGGCATCAAGTGCCACAGCTGAGATTTTGGTTGTAGCCGAGTCTCAGGGTCAACGAGTGGTTGTGGCTACTCGGGTGATACAGGACCAACAAATGAAAAGTAAAAGAGGATATGAATATATGTGCTTGATTTCATTAAGTGGCGAGTTGTTGAAAAGCAACTTGCGGAATGGATAGAGGCGTGAGCCTCTGTCCGACAACTAAAATTTGGAACTCACTAGAGTTTGCAAAGAAAAGAGTTTATAAAGGCAAATTTCCGCAAATGAAACCCTTAGCCTTTCTGTCTGACCGACATGGCATCACTTCCGGCTTACTGAGTACGAAAGTACTCACCTTGTTTATATATATGTATAGTAGGTTTTGGAGTGGGAGACAAAGACCCGACTGCTGCCGAGTTCCTCCAAGACCAGGCCGACTACGAAGACTTCTGAAGGTGTCGAGCCTAGTTCCCAACCGAGCCTGTGGTGTAGTTTTTGTCTAGCTTCCGCCCTGTTTCTGCTGTTCCGCTAGTTTACCTGTTGTTTATTCTTGCCCATCCCGGGTTTCTCCTTGTATTTATATGTGTACTCTGTTATGTATTTATTGTAACTCTGAGTTGTATCATTGTTGTGCGTACCCGACTACTGATCCTGGGATCGGGTGCCGTATGCACATGGTGGCCTTCCACCTAGTCGGGAGGCGCCACACTCCTTGTCTGAGTGCTTCTTCTTCCCGAGTCCTGCTTCATGCCAGCTGGCAACGAGGCTATGAAGGGCTTCATGTTGGTGTATGAATAGTGTGTGCCGAATAGGCGCACCTATTAGATGTAGCCCCCGACTTTGTGCTTAATTGTGAAGACAATTAAACATAATGTCAAAGATCTTTAACCTTGCAGTCTTTCCCAAGTAGATTACTACTGGTATATGAGACTCTTCGGTATCATGTCAACCAGAATATGATTTATAGTCTTGCCGAGTAGCATGCCACTCGTATATGGGACTCTTCAGCTTCATGTCAGCTGGAATAGGGGGTTTATAGTCTCTCCCAAGTGGCGTCCCACTCTGAAGTTAGACTCCTCAGCGTCATGTCAGCTGGAAAAGATATTTATAGTCTCTCCCGAGTAATGCACTACTCGGAAGTTAGACTCTTTAGCATCATCTCAGCTGGAATAATGTTGCTCATGGCAACTGGTGGCCAAGCATGTAGGCCGATTACCACTTTATGAAAATAAATCCATTGCGTGGTCAGGTGTACTCGAGAAAGATACCTGCATCCCCAATTTTAATGAAGACCAGCTTGTGATCCTTATAAGGATATATCCTCAATACCTAGTGGATAAGACAGATACACAAACACATGTGTTTAGCAATTAGGCCTTCATGAAGCATATCTGTTTACCTCATCGGTTCCTGTTGGTAACACCAGTGCCGCGATTTTAACTCGGCCTACGAGCGGCCCATAACGAGCGTGCTACTGTAGAAACTCATATCTTCGGTGGCCCAGCTTCAACTATGTTGGCCCAAACCCATTTAGTCGGCACAGGCTTTATAAAGGCTGAGGGAGAGAGAAAAGATTCCTCTATCTTCCCCACGCGACCAATCGTTTCGTCTTCCCAGCTCCGCGCCAAAATTTCACTTCCCGCTCCGCTAGGGTTCGCCATTGCTTGCTCCTCCCCACCAAAGCTCGAGTGATTCCGCATCCATTTGTCCACTCCAAGCCCCCGACTATATTTCTCCCAAATTTCTTGTCCCCCCAGCCATGCCGAAGGTGCCAAATTCCGTTGGGGCGTCGGATGACAGGTGGCTGACCTCAGATTGCAGCTGGTCGAAGCTGGAGAAGCTGGAGAAGTCACTGCGGCTACAGAGCCGCAACATTATCCGCTGGCAGCCGGCCGAGGGTGAGTCGGTCCCAAATCCCCAATCCGGTGAAACTGTTGTTTTTGCCTCTTTCTTTGACCGGGGTTTGTTTCTCCCATCCTCCGCATTCCTCCTCCGTCTTCTTACTTTCTACGGATTGGAGTTGGTGAATCTGAATCCCAACTCAATCCTACAAATTTCTATCTTGTGACTCTTTGCGAGTGCTATCTGGGTGTAGAGCCCCACTTTAATTTCTTCAAGCACTTGTTCCACATTAAGCCCCAACCCTCTAAGAATAGGATCCAGGTGATTGGTGGGGCTGGTCTTCAGTTGAGGAGTGAGATGAAGAAAATATATATCGACCTTCCTTTGAAATCCTCTCTGAAAGGTTGGCATAAGGAGTGGTTCTACTGTTCCGATCTGGAACCCTCCCTGCCACCATTCACCAGAAAGCCCCCGGTGGTCTTGCCCAGTTGGTCGTCGGATCCAACCTTTGAAGAGATGGGCCAAGTACATCAGTTGTTGGCGAGGTTGGAGAAATTCAAGTCAGCCAGCCTGACCGGCCCCTGGATCGCTAAGCGCTTCCTGACCCAGCACATCCAACCATTGAAGCTGAGGAGCGTGTTCTGCTGGGATTACCAGGGAAGAATGACCCTGACCAAGAGAGCAAAGAAGTGGCCGACGAGCAAAAAGTGACCGAAACATTGTTCGGTTATTTCTCCAATGGGGTGATTGAGACCGAGGACAAAGAGCACTGCATCGCGGCTTATAACCACAACCGGCCTCATCCCGAGGTAACCTCTACTCTTCTTCTGTGATGAATGCTTGTAGCCATGTATCCATGATTGCCTTGCATATTATGACGTGTACTGTTGAGTCATTTGTAGTGGTGTGAGGAGTTTGATGATGACTCCCATCCTTTGTCGGCCACAAAGTCGAAGAAGAGGACGAGGAGTCCTTCTGCTGCCCAGCCCGACTCCAAGAGAGCGGGGAAGAAGCCCATTGTAGATCAGGGCAAGGCGAAGGTCGTGAAGCTGAGTGCCGCAGCCGGGAGTTTAAGGATAAGGAACCCCGTTGGCACAGCGCCCAGGCCATCGAGTCCCAGACCAGAACCGGCGCAGTTGAGCTCAGCAACATTGAGCCCAACCCAAGCGCGGCCGAGCACAAGGTCGACCCCGGCGCCGCCGAGCACCCAAGCGCCCCAGCCGACCACACTACGAACGGGGCTGACCAGGAGAAAGGTGCCGCCACCGACTGCCGCGTCCTCAGGCCCAATAGCCAGCGGCCCTCCAGTGCCGCCCTCTGGATCTCCCAGGCAAAAGCTCAAGTTCTCCAAGAGGTAGGCCATTCTAGGTCTTCTGAAAATCATGTTCAGCATTGTTGCGCCTTGATGCTTGACTTGTTATGTAGGAAGCGGGTCAACATAAATCTTAAGGAAGTGACGCCGACCGCCCCTGCTGTCGACCCTGTCCCTGCCAGTCCGGAGCCAGCGAGTACGCCTGCTGAGCCGGCGGTGAGCCCAGCCGCAGAGGCTGAGACCGTCCCGACTACAAGGTCGCCGACCCCAGTCGACCAAGGGGTGGTTATCGAAGCCACCGCCCCAGCCCCTAAGCTGGCGCCCGTCGCCGAAGTCATCGCTGCAGCTCCTGAGCCAGCGCTTGGTGTCGAAGGCGCTGCTACAGCACCTGAGCTAGCCCCCGTGTCCACAGAGGCCGCCGAGCCAGGGGCCAGGAGTCCGTCGCCTTCCTGGTCATGGTCGTCGTCGTCTCTTCTTTCAGACAGACCCGACCTCCCTAGGATCGAGGCCCCTCCGCGCAGGTTCCCAAGGACGTTCCAGTGGACGGCGCCTGACGGAACTACACAGACCTACAAGGTCGATGATGTGGCAGCGGGAAGGGAACGTGAAGCCCTGCTTCGTGCCACACTCGCCGCGTCCGAGGGGATTCAGGTATGGTTTCCATTGTACCGGAATTTTGGTAGTATTTCTTGTTGCTCGATTCTGCTCTGACTTGTTAATCCCTAAGTAGAAAATTGTTGATCGCTCGGAAAAATGCATGAGTGTGGGAGCCATGGGCCCCGGGTACCTCACTACAAGCACATGGGCCACTCGGATAGAGGATGGGCCAGATCATGTAATTAGAGATAAGATAGCACCCGGCAGGCTGTACCTTGTACAATAAGGAAACATAGCCTTAGTCGGATAGGATTCTATCTCTAATAAGGAAATCCCTTGGTCGTATCCGACTGGGATCCTTACCATGTACCCCTGTCCCCTAGTATATAAAGGGAGGCAGGGCGCCCTATGGGGGCAACCCGAGATCATCGATCACAAATCCATCTCAGAGGAATAACACCTCAACTGGACGTAGGGTATTACCTCACCTTGAGGGCCTGAACCAGTATAATTCCCTCGTGTTCCTCTGCAATCCACCGAATTCCAGTTCGCCGAGTACCCCCATAGTATTATTGCCGGTGCAAAGCATCGACAGTTGGCGCGCCAGGTAGGGGACCGGCGAGTTCTTCATCAACAGATTCGATGGATCCCATCAACGGAGTCAGGAGCAACAAGTTCTCCAACGGAGACACCATCACCTTCGGGAGCCTTGATTTCGTCGCCGATCAACTCGGCAACCTTTCTTTGGCTGAGGCAGATCCGATCTCGCCAGCCGAAGAGCCAGCCGGCGTTGCGCCAGTCGGCCCCAGGGACGTCACCATCTCTTTCGACGATCTACTACGACAGTCCCTCACGTCGCCGGACATCGGGACAACTTTCTCCTCGGCGTCCGACTCGCGCTAGGCCTTGAGCCAGCGCGGGTTAGGCCAAGTGGGGGAGAGATCGTCAATCTCCCGTACAGATTCGGCGACGCTGTGCATCCACAACCCGCGCAGCAGACCCGACCTCCAGCGATTCAGTTTGGACACGGTCATGAACCGTTTCAGATTGAATCTAGGGAGGTCGGAGTCGTCCTAACTCCGATAAACTACACGGAGTCCGACACCAAGTCGGATGGTGGTTCGAGCATCAACTCGGACTCACCTTGCAAGCTTCCTCCCTCCCCGCGAGATCTTCATGGCTTCAACACCACCTTCCGAGGTGCGCCGACTGCAAGAGGAGCAGCATGAGGAGGCGCTCCGAGTGCAACAAGAGGAGGCCAACCGACAAGCTCGCAATGACGGGCTTCGACAAGCTGGCGAGCCGCCCAGCAGCAGATCTCCGAACCAAGTCGGCGACCACGATGTCTTCGTCACGCCACAACAGAACGTCGTGGCGCCGCAACTCTGCTGGACACGCTCCAGTTTGGGCCGGACCATCAGGCCACACCAACCATCGCCAAGATCAAAGCGATGATTACTGCTGCGCCTGCCAGCAACAAGAACAGTCAGGCACACTCACGTACCGACCCGTCGAACGGGCTCTCCAGCGGCGGAGTCATCTGCATCAGCACGACGACGAGCAGCCGGCTCCACCGGCAGCATGAAGAATCCCGCCAAACAACACTCGGCAATACCAACTACGACAACCGGCGGCGTCACCAATACGACCGCCGACACGATCAAGACCTCCGATCGCGGTTACAACGCGATCTTCGCCACACTATAAATGCCGGCGCGAAGAGCGCGAAGGATGAACGCCGCGACTGGAGGACGAACACGAGCGCTTCGGCTCCACTACGAGCGACTACACCGCCAAAACGAAGCCCGAGTTCCTCACGATAATGAAGGCATCCAGCCTTTACTCGGGAGTTACAGGACGTCCGATGGCCAGTCGGCTTTAAGCCTACCGGGATTGAAAAGTACGACGGCAAGACCAACCCAGAGTCCTGGCTCACCGTTTACGTCCTAGCAGTTCAGCTGCTGGGGGTGACAGCAGAGCCATGGCTAACTACCTCCCAGTCCGCGTTATCCGACTCGGCGAGGACATGGCTGACAGGCCTCCCAAGGCGGTCGATCGGTTCCTGGGGACAGCTCAGGGAGGGTTCATCGCAAACTTCCAGGGGACCTACGAGAGACCGGCTTCCGAGCACGACCCTCTACCAACTGCATCAGAAAAAGAACGAGTCTCTACGGAATTCATCAAAAGGTTTTCCGAGAAGCGCAATCAAATCCCAAACATCAAGACGAGGTCGTCATCGCCGCCTTCCGCAAGGGAGTAAAAGACGCCCGCTCATCGCGAAGTTCACTCGAAAGCCACCTTCCACCGTCCGGACCTCTTCGACATGGCCAACAAGTACGCCGACTCAGCTGAAGCCATCGCAGAGGCCTTCGACGAGAAGAAGGAGCCCGACAAAAAGACAACAGGGCAAAAGCCGACAACGAGCAGCCTCAGAACAAGCCTGGCAACCGCAAGCGGAAGTCGGACAACGAGGTGGCTAACATGGAGCGCAGTCGGTCACGGCCCCAGCGGAACAACGACTACCAGAAAGTCATGAGCGGGCCTTGCCCCTTTCACCCCAAGGGCCGGCACGCAGCCAAAGACTGCCACATGCTCAAAGAAGTTTGCCTCCGAGCAGGCTTTTCATCTGCCGTCGGCGACAAGGACAAGGACAAGCCAGACTCGGGTCCGGCTGACGACTTCCAGGACCCTCAAGCCGAACTCAACCACATCTTCGGGGGGCCACTCGCGTACGAATCCAAGCGCAAACAGAAGCTATCAGCGCGGGACATTAACGCGGTCTCCACAACGGATGCCCCCCAATACTTGCGCTGGTCAGAGATGGCTATCACCTTCAACCGCGCGGATCACCCAGATCGGGTTTCCCACCCGGGACGATACCCACTCGTCCTGGATCCGGTCGTCAAAAATATTAGGCTGAAGAAAACCCTCATCGACGGAGGCAGTGCGCTCAACATCCTGTTCGCCAAGACTTTGGACGAGATGAGAATTCCTCGTTCAGAACTACGGCCGAGCACCGCGCCCTTCCATGGGATAATCCCCGGCTTGTCATCAACCCCACTCGGGCAGATAACCTTGCCGGTGACCTTCGGCACGCGGGACAACTTCCGCACGGAAAACATCTCCTTCGAGGTAGCCGACTTCGAGACCGCGTATCACGCGATACTCGGACGACCGGCCCTCGCCAAGTTCATGGCGATTCCGCACTACACATACATGGTGCTGAAGATGCCCGGGCCAGCAGGAGTTCTCTCCCTCCGCAGCGACGCTAAGCAAGCCTTCACCTGCGACAAGGAGAGCTGCGAGCTGGCTCAAACACAAGAAGCGGCAGTCGGGCGCGACAGCATTCGGCAAGCCGCTACATCTGAAGTCGATCAAGATCCAGTTCCGGCGAAAAAAGCAGCGAAGTCGGGAATTTCAGCGGACTCTGACACGAAGAAGATCCCCCTGGACCCTTCCGACCCCTCCAAGACTGCCTTAGTCGGGACCGGACTCGACCCCAAATAGGAAGACGCGCTCGTCACCTTCCTCCAAGCCAACAAAGATATCTTCGCGTGGAAACCGTCCGACATGCCGGGCGTACCAAGGGAGGTGATCGAGCACGCCCTACACGTAAAGCCAGACGCCAAGCCGGTCAAACAACGGCTGCGGCGCTTCGCTCAAGACCGCAAGGATGCTATCCGGGAGGAAATCACCAAGCTCCTCGCAGCCGGCTTCATCAAGGAAGTCTACCACCCGGACTGGCTAGCCAACCCAGTCCTGGTCCGGAAGAAAAACGGTAAATGGCGCATGTGCGTCGACTACACCGACCTCAACAAAGCGTGCCCCAAGGACCCATTTGGTCTTCCCAGGATAGATCAGGTGGTCGACTCCACGGCGGGGTGCGACCTACTCAGTTTTCTCGACTGTTATTCGGGATATCATCAAATTAGCTTGAAGGAACAAGACTGTCTAAAGACATCTTTCATCACGCCGTTTGGAGCGTATTGCTATATCACAATGCCGTTCGGTCTGAAAAACGCAGGCGCAACCTACCAAAGGGCTATTCAGCGATGTCTGCACACTCAGATCGGGCGCAACGTGGAAGCCTACGTCGACGACGTGGTGATCAAGTCTAAATCCAGACAAGACCTCATTGACGACTTGGAAGAAACCTTCCAAAACCTTCGAAGATTCAAGATGAAGTTGAACCCGGACAAGTGCACCTTCAGGGGTGCCGTCTGGGAAGTTACTCGGCTTCATCGTCTCGCACCGCGGCGTCGAGGCTAACCCGGAGAAAGTCAACGCCATCAAGAACATGGCGCCCCCGACCAACCTCAAAGACATCCAGAAGCTGACAGGCTGCATGGCGGCACTCAGTCGGTTTATCTCCCGACTGGGCGAACGGGGCATGCCCTTCTTCAAGCTCCTCAAAAAGGCGGACACCTTTCAATGGACCCCGGAAGCCCAGCAAGCCTTCGAAGACTTCAAAGAATTCCTCACATCACCCCCCGTGCTAGCGTCACCCCTGCCCCAGGAACCACTAATGCTTTATCTGGCGGCAACAACACAGGTAGTCAGCACGGTGCTGGTAGTGGAGCGATCCGAACAGGGTCATCTTCAAAAAATACAACGGCCAATCTATTTTGTCAGCGAGGTCCTTGCCGACTCCAAAACAAGATACCCGCAGGTCCAGAAGCTGCTATACGGCCTACTCATCACAGTCCGAAAGCTGGTGCACTACTTTCAAGCACATCAAGTCACGGTGGTCACAGCGTTTCCACTCGGGGATGTCCTTCATAATCGCGAGGCCACCGGCCGAATCGCTAAATGGGCACTCGAGCTGATGGCGTTTGACATCACCTTTCAGCCACGGACAGCTATCAAATCTCAAGCTCTAGCCGACTTCGTGGCCGAGTGGACAGAAGTTCAACTCCCAACACCAACAACAAAGCTAGAGTACTGGACAATGTACTTCGACGGTTCCTTACGGATCGGCGGTGCCGGGGCCGGTGTCATATTGACATCCCCCACTGGCGAAAAGTTGAAGTACGTACTACAAATCCACTTCCCGGCTTCCCACAACGTCGCCGAGTACGAGGCTCTCGTTCACGGGCTCCGCATCGCCATATCACTCGGCATACGTCGACTGGTTGTGCGCGGAGACTCCCAACTCGTGGTCAACCAAGTCATGAAGACTGGACATGTCTCGACGACACAATGGGGCATACTGTCAGGAGGTCCGCAAGCTGGAAAACAAGTTCGACGGGCTGGAAATCACACACGTCCTGCGTCAATACAACGACGCGGCCGACGAACTGGCAAACATGGATCCAAGCGAGAAGCGGTCCCGACTGGAATCTTCGTCGAGCAACTTATGGAGCCATCAGTCAAGAAGAAACCGGCACAAGAGCAGTCGGGAGGCGAGCCTACCCCGACCACCGACGAAGTGCTGCACATATGTCAAGACTGGAGGGGTCCTGTTCTCAAATTCCTCCTGGACGATGAACTCCCAGACGATCGCAATCAAGCCGAGCAAATCAAGCGTCGAAGCAAAAGCTTCCTGCGAGTCGGAGAAGACCTGTACCGAAGGAGCGCATCCGGTGTCCTCATGCGCTGTGTCACCACCGAGGAAGGCAAGCAGATCCTGCATTCAATCCACTCGGGCATATGTGGCAACCACGCTGCATCCAGGACGTTAGTCGGAAAAGCTTACCGGCAGGGATTCTTCTGGCCCACCGCAGTCACAGACGCCAAAGACATCGTTCGCAAGTGCGAGGGTTGCCAGTTCTTCGCAAGACAGACAAATCTTCCGCCCAGGAACTCCAGACTATCCCCATCTCTTGGCCATTCGCAGTATGGGGGCTCGACATGGTCGGGCCATTCAAGAAAGCGCCAGGAGGGTTCACACATTTATTCGTCGCAGTGGATAAATTCACCAAGTGGATTGAGGCTAAACCTGTCGCAACAATCACAGCGGCACGAGCAAAGGACTTCATCTTGAGTATTCTATACCGGTTTGGGGTCCCTAACCGCATCATAACGACAACGGCACTCAGTTCGCGGCAGGCCTGTTCCAAGATTTCTGCGACGACTTCGGCATCAAGATCTGCTATGCGTCTGTGGCACACCCGCGGAGCAACGGGCAGGTTGAGCGAGCCAACGGCATGGTCTTACAAGGCATCAAGGCCAGGATATACGACCGACTACAACCATATGCGGGTCGGTGGGTACAAGAACTACCATCCGTTCTCTGGTCTCTCAGAACCACGGTTAGTCGGGCAACAGGGCAATCCCCTTTCTTCCTGGTCTACGGTACTGAGGCCATGCTACCGACTGAGATACAGTTCGGGCTCTCCGCGAGTCCGGGCTTACTCCGAAGACGATTCCAACAGCACCCGACTGATCGAATTAGATCAGCTGGAAGAAGCAAGAGACGCCGCAACAATCCAGTCGGCAAGATATCTTCAAGGCCTGCGTCGCTACCACAATCGCAATGTCCGTGGCCGCGCCTTCTTGGTCGGGGATCTCGTTCTAAGGAAGATACAAACCACCAAGGACAGGCATAAACTATCCCCCATCTGGGAAGGGCCGTTCATTGTAGCCGAGGTCACGCGGCCAGGCGCCTACCGACTGAAGACCAAAGACGGCGTCCTCATCACCAACTCATGGAATATAGAACAGCTACGTCCTTTCTATACCTGAGTTTTACTTTTTCCATGTGTACAGTTTTTCCTGACTCACTACGCCGCTTGTTCCAATCGAGTAGTGAGTCGGGGGCTGCATGTATATATGTGTTCTGTCAATAACATACAAGCTTATCTCACCTCGGTTATGAAGCCTTGCCACGACTGATGCGTTGGCCCGAGTATAGCATCTTCCTCTGAACGATTTTTATCAAGTTCTATCGAACTAACTCGGTGCATGCTACATGGTCGGGTAAAGCTAATGACAACCGAATAATAAGTTTGGCGGCACGACACATATATTCACACATGATCGTATATGAAAGCATATGTATACACCGACTACAAAATATATTGCCTTTACAGACCCAGGTCTCGGGTAATCGCTTCAGCAGTCGGCTTCGCCTGTGAGATCAGCTCCAGCGCTTCCTCGGGCGTCGTCTCCTCGGAAATCCCTCCCCGATGGCCTCAATGTCCGCCCTCGGGTAGATGGACTTGGTCATTGCTAGGGTCTGGGCCACGCCGGCGGCAACCCGCTCGTCTGAGTACCTTTTCAGGGCACTCGGCGCATCCTCGAGACGCCCCATTATTTGAGGAATTCTGCTACAGCTGGTCCCCACTGGGCGGGGATCCACAAGGTCAAGGAGCCCCTTCACGGACCCGACAAGGGCCTCCCGTGACTCCCGGATTGATCTTATCTCCTCCGTGTAGAACCGGTACTGGGCCTGGACGTTGGCTCTCATGCCTGCCCAGATCGGCCGGCAAGTATGCTTGTCAGGATCGGCTACACGCAGGGTGAGTAATGTATTGGCTGAGATCACAGTCGGGTTGAGGACTTACTTTCGTAGTCGGCCTCCCACCCGGCCACGGTCTTCTCCAGTTCGGCCTTCTCCTTACCGAGCTCGACGACGGCCTTCTCCAACTCGGACTTCTCCCGGTCAAGCTCGGTATTGGCTTTTGTCAGGTCGGCCTTGACTCTTTCAAGCTCGGCCTTGGCTTCTTCGGCCTCCTTCAGCTGCGACTCCCTCTCCGCTTCGAGGTCTGCACCACAGATTAGCCAAGAGCTCAATCGTGCAGTCATGACACCACCAAGCAGTCGATCGACGTCACCGGGATGATTACACCAACGGTCCAGTCGGGGAGATATGCTCGAGGATTTTACCTCTGACCTTCTCGGCTAAGGCCCATGTCTCAGCCCTGAGTTGATCAGCGCCGCTCTTCAGCCAGGCCTCCCTGCTCGTGTGACGCGCCTCCATCTCGGCCTTCAATGCCCGGAGCTGTTGTAATTCTGCGAGATGGGGAGCCATCTCGACTAGGATCTCTGTCATCGCCTCATTGCGGTCGACGAGTTTCTACTCAGGACAAGGAACAAACCGACGACAGAGTCAAACATCAAGACAAGAAGATTGCTGGAGCTTCACTACGAGAATCATACCGCGACCCCTTGGGACCCATTGATGGCGGCACGAATCAGGCTCTCGCGCTCTCTCCTTGCGACGATTTCATCAAGTCTGAAGCTCTTCATAGTGCCGTCGCGAGTGGTCCACGAGAAGGTCCGGGGCATCACGCGTGGGGGAGCTTCGATCCGAGGCAAATGTGGGATCTCTGGTGGCGGCGGCAACGGCGACGATGGCGGTGACGACAACCATGAAGGCGACGGGGTCCCGGCCTCGGCATCGCCTTCCCCTACAACATTGGGGACCGGATCGGGGGATCCGTCCCCTGCTTCCGCGACGTATGGTGCCTCAGGGGCCGGGGCCTCAGCCTCAACGGCCACCTCTTGGTCGACTGGCGGTAGCGGCCCTGTAGTCGGAGCCACCTCGGTTTCAGCAACCGGGCTGGCCACCGGCACAGCAGGTGTGCTTGCTGCCGCTGACTCGGCTGGGGTGGATTCATCAAGCGGGGCAGATGGGCCGACCTTTTTGAGGTCGATATCGGCTCGCTTCCTGCACAACGAAGCAAGACATCAAGACTGTATTTCAACATACGACGACTACAGAATGCTCGGAGTAGCGCACCTCTTGGAAAACTTCAGCTTCCTGCTAGTGTGCCCGCTCCCCGGCGAAGCGCTGGCATCGGCGCTCGCCCCGTACGGTGTCGCCGACGGCAGAGGCATATCGGCCTGAGTCGGCCTCGACTCTGGTACGGTTGGTTCGGGTTCCTTCGCCCCAATCGGCCTCCGCTCTGGTTGGCCCCTTGGCGGCGCTGTTGCTGGGCATGACAACGTCGAGCCCAAGCCAGCTGCTCTCAGCCTGGGACTCGACCGCGTAGGCGTTGTGGCAGCGGTGTCCTTTATCTTCAAGCTACCGCTCACGGCCCGCGCTGTCATGGCCCCCTCGCCCCGATATAAAATTGGCTTTTTCCCCGCTCTCTTGGAGTCGGGTTGGGCATCAGAGGGACTCCTTGGCCTCTTCTTCGACGCGACCGCAGACAATGGGCGAGAATCTTCATCAAATTCCTCATGCCACTACAAGCAAGTCGACAAGATACCATCACGCAAGGTTGAACAATCATCGTTCCACAGGCGCTCACCACATAAGAAAGTACAAGTTTACCTTGGTCCGCGGCCGGATGAAGCTATAGGCAGCAACTCGGCGGTTATCATCTTCGGTGGCAACGACCCTTCTGAGAAGTAGCCGAACAAGGTATCGGTTACTGCCCCCTTGTCCGCTGTCTCGCTGCTCACCCGGTCGGGATCGTGCTTACCTCTGAAGGCCCAGCCGAAAGCACTTCTCAGCTTCAGCGGCTGGACGCGCCTCGTCAGGAAACGACGAGCCACCCAGGGCCCTGTCAAGCCGGCCCTCTTGAGGTCATCTATCTTCGTTAGCAATATGTGTGCCTGGCCCAGTTCTTCAAAGGTTGGCTCCGAAGACCAGCTTGGCAACACCACCGGCGGCATACCAGTAAATGGGGGCAAGGAAGGAGCCAGATTGGCGCAGTAAAACCACTCCTTGTGCCAGCCCTTCAGAGAAGATTTCAAGGGCAAATCGATATATGTTTTCTTCCCATCACTCCTTAGTTGAAGACCAGCCCCCCCAATCACACCGATATTACTCTTGGAAGGCTGGGGCTTGACATGGAACAAATGTCGGAAGAGGATGAAATGGGGCTCAACACCCAGAAAGCACTCGCAAAGGGTAACGAATATGGAGATCTGAAGAATCGAGTTGGGATTTAAATGCACCAACTCCAGCCCGTAGAAATCAAGGATGCGGCGGAAGAAATCAGACGACGGAAGACACAAGCCCCGATCAAAGAAAGAGGCGAAAACTACCGTTTCACCAGGCCGGGGGTTGGGGCTCGACTCATCCCTCGCCGACCGCCAACGGATCACTTCTTGGCTGGGCAACTTCAGCTCGCTCTCCAGCCGTCTCAGCTTCACCGAGCCGCAATCCGAGATCGGCCAAGAACTCCCTGGCGCACCCGCAGGATTCGTCACCTTCGGCATGACTGGAGGCGTTGAGATTTGGGGGAAAGCAAATCGGGGGCTTGGAATAGACGAAGAGGATTGAAATCGCCCGAGTCCGGGTGGGGAACGGCTGCTGCTAACCCTAGCCGGGCGGGAGGCGAAAAGCTAGGCGCGAAGGTGGAAGATGAAGAGATTGGTTGCTTTGGGGAAGACGATGGAATCTTCTTCTCTCTCTCCCCATCCTTTTATAGCCTGAACTGACTAGATGGACCCAGGCCCACACAGTTGGTATTGGGCTGACAAGATATGAGTTCCTACAGTAGCATGCTCCATGTGGGCCGCCCGCAGGCTGAGTTGAAATAATAGCGCTGGTGCTACTCATAGGAATCGATGAGGTAAACAGATATGCTTCATGAGAGCCTTACTGCTAAACAAATATGTTTGGGTATCTGTCTTATCCACCAGGTCTCGAGGATATATCCTTACAAGGATCACAAGCTGGTCTTCATTAAAATTGGGGATGCAGGTATCTCTCTCGAGTACACCTAACCACGTGATAGATTTATTTTTCATAAAGTGGTACTCGGCCGACATGCGCGGCTATCAGTTGCCATGAGCGACATTATTCCAGCCGACATGACGCTGAAGAGTCTAACTCTCGAGTAGTGCACTACTCGGGAGAGACTATAAATTTATCATTCCCGCTGACATGATGCGGATGAGTCTAACTTCTGGGTGGGACGCCACTCGGGAAAGACTATAAACACCCCCTTTCCAGCTGACATGACGCTGAAGAGTCCCATATACGAGTAGTATCCTACTCGGCAAGACTATAAACACACATTCCGACTGACATGAAGTCGAAGAGTCCTATATACGAGTAGCCTCCTACTCGGCAAGACTATAAATTATATTCCGGTTGACATGATACCGAAGAGTCTCATATACCAGTAGTAATCTACTCGGGAAAGACTTCCAGGTTAAAGATCTTTGACTTTATGTTTAATTGTCTTCACAATTAAGCACAAAGTCGGGGGCTACACCTAATAGGTGCGCCTATTCGGCGCACACTATTCATATATTTACATGAAGCCCTTCATAGCCTCGCTGCCAGCTGACATGAAGCAGGACTCGGGAAGACTTACTCGGACAAAGAGTACTCGGGAGCATCGCACTCGGGTAACCTTCACCGTGGAGGAAGAGCACTCGGCATCAGCTGTGACTCAACTATGAAGGTCTCAGGGGCTACTGTGGGAGCCATGGGCCCCGGGTACCTCACTACAAGCACATGGGCCACTCGGATAGAGGATGGGCCAGATCATGTAATTAGAGATAAGATAGCACCCGGCAGGCTGTACCTTGTACAATAAGGAAACATAGCCTTAGTCGGATAGGATTCTATCTCTAATAAGGAAATCCCTTGGTCGTATCCGACTGGGATCCTTACCATGTACCCCTGTCCCCTAGTATATAAAGGGAGGCAGGGCGCCCTATGGGGGCAACCCGAGATCATCGATCACAAATCCATCTCAGAGGAATAACACCTCAACTGGACGTAGGGTATTACCTCACCTTGAGGGCCTGAACCAGTATAATTCCCTCGTGTTCCTCTGCAATCCACCGAATTCCAGTTCGCCGAGTACCCCCATAGTATTATTGCCGGTGCAAAGCATCGACAAGTATATGTAGAATTAATAAAATATGATATACAACAGACAACCTATCACTGATACAACGTACTACGGGTCCTGACCGTAACCTCTAGCTCTCTCTGTCTTCCTACCCTGCGCTCGCACCTGCCCTTAGGAGTATGTCAGCCGGTCTGGTGGTACGGCACGGCCAGCGCGGGTCGTCTGCACGGGTGTGGCAGCTGGTGGGTCCTGTGTCTGTGGTGGCGGAGCTCCTTCAAGCTGCGAGGCTGCTAGTATCTCCTGGATCTCCTCGCCCGAGTCCTCCAAGTCGTCCCCCTCGAAAGGATCCGGTGCCCAACCGCTACCGCGTGCGCCCTGCGTGGAGGAGCCAGCGCCAGCAAACATCCCCGGTGCTGTGGAATGGAATCCTGTACACCAAAATATTGATAATTGCAAACCAAAATTTTGCAAGGCAAAAATAAACTTTGATATAACCTGAAGGACCTCCTGTGGTGGCCCGGGGGCACTTGTCATGCCCAGCTGCACGTGTGGTCGTGTGTGGTACACTCCATGCGTCGACGTGCTAGCTCCAGAGGGATGTAGGTACGGTGTAGCGAACACTGCAGGGAAACATATTGATGTACAATGGTATATGTCATAGAAGGAAACATGTTATGAACCGATGGTTAGTCGAATTTACCTCTGGAGGGGCCAGATGGCTGACTGGAACCCTGCGGTCGCACTCCGGCTCTTGTTCCTACTAGCTGTGGCTGTTGCTGCTGTACAACTACGGGAGGTACTGTATGGACCGCACGACAAGTGAGCGCACGAACCACTGTGTGTATCGCCTGACGAATCCTTCCGAAGGTCGTCCTCTGCTCATCTGCATTCAGCATGATCCCACTATCCAACCGTCCGAACGCCGCGTTTACATCAGCCTGAACCTGTCGCGCTGCGTTGGCCTATTTCAAATGTGACGTGAACATGTGTTAGAACCGTGGACACGTACAAAGGGAATAGCAAAGTGCAAATATAATGTGACGTACCGCGCGGAAGTAGTCCTGATCACGGTGTCTAGGATACGTGTCCGTCGTAGCGGCGACGTGTGGCTGTGGATCATCTGGGGTGAATGTTACGCGTGTGCGAGTGTGGGCCTGGTACCACGTGAGGTAATCTAGGTAGGTCTCCTCAGTGTGTGGATGTATCTCGTCGATCATCTCCTCCGTCGCCAACAACCAATCCTCCATGTACTTCTGTAGTCGAGGATACCACTGAACGCCGACTGCCTGTCCCCTACGATTATATCTATTTGTAGAGAGTGCATTAGACTACATTAAATAGTTGTTGTACTAAACAAAGATCGCAGTTGTACTAACCGGTGCACATCGCGCGGCACAACGATCTCCACGGGCACAGGGGAGTACTGACGTAGTCCGAACTGTCGCATCACGTGCTGCGGAGAGTGGGGCTCGACGAAGATGTCGAACACCAATGGCACTGTTGTCATCCAGTACGCCTGGTCGTGGGTGCAAAGAGTAGAGAGTCCGAGCGATGCACGGGCTGCGATGGACTGCGGACTATACGGCTCTCAGACGACGTCGCTGGGCAGCAGGCGGTCGAACTCCATAACGAATTCGGAGTAGGCCCTCCTAACCTGCCTGTGAGCGTAACGACGCTGCAAAATAGGAAAAGCTTACACGTCAGTGTTTGTGCATAAGTGCTAAACATAGAATTTCATTTTTTGTACCTCACGGCGACACCATACGGTCCCCATAGTCGGACGGTCCTCGAGCCATTGACCGTACAAGCCTCCAGGGCCGTCCTCGTAGGAAGAGTGCTGAATCAAAGGACGGCCTATCGCGAACCGCTCAGCCGCCCATAGCTGTAGAAGGAGAGGGCAACCGGCGATAATCGTACCTGGATCGGTCTTTGTGCACGCATCACAAAGAGCACGGTACGTCGCCGCTAGCACAGTAGATCCCCAACTCCACGCGGTACGCGGCCGTCCTCGCTGTCGGCGATCGCACGAGCGTAGTGGATCAGTCCCTTGTCCACCGCGTGCTCGTGAGTGCTGGTGAACATCACCCACCCGAACAGCCACTACAGGTATGCCTCCATGCTCCGCCGCACCGAGTAGTCATCGGCTTCATCATCTAGCTTATCAAACTGTAAAGCAAGATTATAGTCAGCAGCTTTGTTGCTTTGTAGATCGGATGATTGTGAATGAAAGGAATCCGTGACTTACGGTGAACTGTAGCAGCCAAGCCTGCGAGGGGTCGTTCGTGGTGTAAGGCGGTAACGAACCCGGGGGTCCAAGTTCAGGTCGACGATGCATGGGCTTGAACCGAGCAGTGATGTCCTGCGACCAACCGTGCGCCCCGTTGATCGGGCCGACTGCGTCTCCTGCGAGGGGAAGTCCTAGCAGGTACGACACGTCCTAGAGTGTGGGAGTCATCTCGCCGCACGGTAGGTGGAACGTATGGGTCTCCGGTCTCCAGCGATCTACCAGTGCTGCCAGAAGTGACCGGTCAGCATCCCATCGCTTGGCGGGGTCTCTCTCGTCCGGTGCGGGCTCAACTAGCCTACACAGCGGAACAAGTCCAGCCTCACACAACCTGCAGAATATAGCACTGTAATCAATATTGGGGAACATAGATATGCACAAACGATGTGAATGAATATTCGTACAGCTCTTACCTCTCATGGAACCGAGGGTCTATCCGCAGGAGGTGACGTGAAGGCCGTGGACGGAAGATGGCTAGGTGGGCACCCTCCACGACTGACAGGTAAGACCGATGGGACTGGTCGAGACCTCGATCCAACAGCTCCGGTGTATGATACGCCATACCTACATGCAAATAGAGAGTTAGCGTTAATTATTGTTAAATTTTATAGCATTGTTACATGATAATAAAAAACAATAGTACGGTACATATCCTTCTATAACAAAGAACTAGTATAGACTTACACTACACCATAGCACCACCAATTGTTCGAGAACGTCTAAGACCCGTAGGACGACTGCCATCAGCGGCTAAACCCGACGGTCCAGCTTTTGCCGCACTTGGACCGGTTACATCATTTGGATATTTCTTATATGTATGACCTGTTTGGTCACACTTTGAACAACGTTTATGCCTTCCACCTGCTTCTGACTCATCCATGTCATTACGGATGCGTCTTGTCTTGCGACGACTTGTTTTATCCCTCAATTTTGTTGGGTCAGGAATGTACATAGCTTGAGGATGCTCCATAGTAAATGTACCCGCAATACCGAAATCGTATATCTCTCTGCTCCAGGTATTATAGATTGCTTCTTTCCTGAAATAAGGTGAGATAAAATAGCGTGCTTCTATCCCGCACTCACCGCTAGCGGCAATAACGTAAGAGCATGGCTTGTGGAGCAGAGTAGGTTTTTGGCACGAGCACTTGCAGGTCCCGTCTTCCTTCAGCACACACTCCTGCACAACTCTTTTGCGGTAGATTCCAGGCATGCCCTTGTCGACACACAATATTTCAAATATGTGTTCTTGTGTGCCTTGAGGTAGAGTACGATGTCTTCGGGCCTTTTTACTTTTTTCTTGCAGATACTTCGTTAGTAGTGTGCCAAAGAAAAGATTATTCTCCGTCATTGAGGGCCCAGCTGCTCTGAACCGATCTCTGAAGTACTTGCATGTGCCATGCAAGATAAATTAAACTATGCCAACAAGTGGGAGCCCTCGAACACCACGCATCACCCAGTTATAAACCTCTGCCAAATTTGTGGTCATTATGCCAAACCGAGAACCATCCTTGTCATACAACAATGCCCATTTCTCCTTTGGCTCATTTTCAATCCAATCTGAAAATTTTCTGACTGAGGATGCAGACCTTCTTCTCATATGTGATCCGTCACTTGATAGAGATCCAAGAGCTTGTGGAGCCTCATCCCCTCCAATGCTAGCCCTCCAGGACTGCTCATCTGTTAGTTTAGAGGTCAGCTCATCCAACCTCCTCCAAAGCTCATTGAATTTCTTCTCTTGATTCTGGACGCAAATCCTCTTGAAAAGATTCATAAGGTGCTTATTCTTAAGTTGTCTGTAGAAATTAGCACCCATATGACATATGAACCATCTGCTTTGGACATCAAACCACCTTGGTGGGTATCCCTTCTCAACACATCCATATCTCAATTCCTCAATTGCACGCAGCAAGCCGGCGTGACGGTCATGTATAAGGCATACGTCTGGTCTCATCCGTACAACTGTAGACTTAACCCTTTCTAGAAACCAATACCAGCTATCAGTGTTCTTACTCTCAACAAAAACAAAAGCCACTGGTAGAACTTGGTTGTTCCCATCAACCCCAATTGTTGTTAAGATCTGCCCTCTGTACTTTCCGGTCAGAAATATCCCATCGATGCAGAGGATGGGACGACAATGAACAAATGACTGAATGTAAGCACCTAATGCAAAGAATACTCGTTGCAACACACTTTTATTAACATGGTGAATTGATGGAAAGGCTTTTAGGTCGTAGCACGTCTCTGGATTCCTCTGAAGAATACAGCCTAACAAATGAGGCAAATTATCATAGGATGCTTCAAATGTGCCAAATCTCATCTCTACAACCTTCTGTTTTGCCTTTCAAGCCTTACCATAGCTAATTGTGTATTTGAATTTCTCTTCAATATGTCTAACAATTGATCTTGGTTCGTACCTCAGATTATTGACAATATGGGAGTACATCTCTGTTGCAACAAATGCAGATATCATGTTTCTGTGATATTTTTCAATACCGGGTAAATAACATGAATGCTCAGTCACGATTGAAACTTGCCAATAATCTTTTCATTTATCCTTGAATGCGTGAACCCGCTATGGACACCCATCCTTCATACACTTCACTTCATACACCGATTTGCTTGACTTCACGACCAAGAACTCCCTTTGAAGTGACACGGCCCATTGTTTTATTGCCTCCTTTAAATCCTCTACATATACATACTTAGCCCCATGGATAATCTCATTCTCCTTGTACTCCCATGCCACATGATGTCCCTCGGAGATAGCAAGCCCAGAGAAGTCCTCGTTGCTCCATTCTGCAGGCATCACGGTGTCATCATCAGACGAATCATCATGCTCCGCTTGCTCGTTTTCAGAATCTTCCCTATCCATTTCTTCGACGATGGTGTTGATTTGTTCTTCCTCATCTGCCACACTTGTTGGCTGTCTATCTTCTTCATTCCCTCCTTCATTTTCTTCCATTGTTTCGCTATCACCTCCCGCCGTACTTGGACCTTCATCATTTTGCACGGGCATTGCACCAGTGATGTTATCTTTCTCATATATCGACACAAGTATGCCCAGTGGCCAACCACGTTAGAATGCATTCTCCACATGCCATCTCCAAGTGGCAGTGTAATCCACCGGCATCAGTTCCTAAAAAAAATCTTCAGCTGCACGACTAACTACTACATACAAGGTTATTGCGCTGAGCTCGGGGTTCAGTCGAAACCCTTGCATCAGCCAGTTGTACACTGACCCAAAACTTCTCTCAGCTGGTCTATCAATCCCCTTAGCTGTTGAACTAAAATCCGACAGATCTACCCCTTCTGAACCATATATAATATTCCCTTGTCCGTGAAATAACTGAAATATCACCTTATTTGACATTTCTGTTGATGAAAAAATACAGTTAAACTAGGTATCAATATTCGCCTCACATCTCTACAAAAATTAAATCATCTAACAGATTAACTAAAAACCTACAGATTTACGAGTAATAACTTATTTTCATATAGTACTATACACATAACTAATACAATACTACATCAATTTGTGCATAGAAATAGAAATTACAAAGAGATAATAGATTTTACTTGCAGACGAATCAGTAAACTGACAGAGCTTCGTTGTTTTCGTTCAGGCTCGCTCTCAGCTCTCTCTTCTTTTTTTTCTATGATTTCGGTGAATTTTATGACATTTTTGGAGTCTGGGAGGGGGTTTTATACCGGGGCTGCTAAAAACCGTCCTTCCAGAGGGCGGCAAGGAGGCCACCTGCAAAATAGCCGGCCCGTGGGTCGGCCATTTGCAGGCCCCCCGACCGGATTTTTACAGGTGGCCCCCTTGCCGCCCTCTCAGAGGGTGGTTTTTGGGTGGCCGAGGGGTGCCGCCTGCAAAATGGCTGACGGCCGTGGGCCGCCTGGCCAACGGCCATCAGCCACGTCATCAAATCACCCTCTGGAAGGGCGATTTCATAAAAATCGCTCTTCTAGAGGGCGGTGGGAGTATATTTTTATAAATTTTTGAAATAAAAATATAATTTTGTAAATATTTTATTAAATAAATATAAAAATAAAAAAAATTCCTTCATCTCGACATATAACAACGTTTAGAGTTTTAATTTTATTTTAAATATAACAACTAGTACTTATAAAGAAGGTGGTATTTAATACTAAACTATTTATACTACCTCTTTTTTTATTATCATATAACCTGTCTGGGTATACAACTCATCACCACGAGAAGACTCGAAAAACCCGATAAAAACATGCCCAAGAAAGCCCGGTGTTCGGGGTAGGCTTGAACCTAACATTTAGGATGTGTGTCATGCTCAGGTCTAGGTCTTTCCAAGCCTGGCTTGGTGTTTGAACTGGGAGAGGGTGTATATATATAAAACATGAAAACATAAAATTATCATGATTTAAACGAGAGCAAAATAAAATAAAATGGACCCAAACCATTTCTTATCTTATCATATATTAATTAGCTTATCAATTAAAAACAAAATTTAAAATTTGAATTTTAGAGTTGATTTTAAGTTGTATTCATCGTAGCCTGTTTTATATTGATTTTAAAATCGCTAAAAACACATATAAAAGTTTTGTATATAAATTATTTTTAAAGCTTTGTTCATTTTTCTACGGTGTCGATAAGTCGTAGCTCAAACTATCAGAATCATGACGCCGCCAGTAATGCCATGCACAAGCAGGGCGAGGAAATCTCTGCCGCTATCCATTGGCTACTGCTATGGCGGCCCTGACCTGTTACCGGTATACTGGTTAGAAACATCAAAATTAAGTTCAAATCATGCAAGTTGTGTATGTTTTATTGCAGCATTAGACATGGTAAATTAATGTATTTTATATGCCAGATTAACATGCCACACGTTTAATCCACTGTTATGAGTTGGGCATAATTGGTTTCTGAATTGAAAATTTTTAACCCAAACTTTTATATATGTTGGGAGAACAGGCTGGGGCGCGGCCTCGCGGGGTTGACCCACTCACCCACGCGGCGCGGGCAACGCGGGAGCGCGCCGAAAATCCTGGGCCCCACTAGCACCCGGGCGGGAAACGCGAAAACCACACACACTACACCTACAGTCCCACACCCCACGTCGCCGCCGCATTCCTCCGTTTGCTCACTTTCTGATTACATTTTCCCCGTCTCCTCCCTCCCATCCCGCCGCGGCGTCACTTTTAACGCGCCCGCCTCCGTTTCAAACCCGAAATATTTCCGCCTCCTCCCCTCCCAAATCTTTTCCCTCCTCCCCCTCCACCCAACAATTTGCCCTACTTTTTGCTTCCCCCGCCGCTGCGGCAGCGATTAGTCTCCGATTCCAACCAATCGACCAACCAAACCTTCCCCCTCTCCATCAATTCAGCGCGTACCTGTGGCGCTCACGCACCAACCCGCCACCTACCGCCGCCGCGCGAAAACCCTAGCCCCCTCGCATGGCGGACCAGGACGGCGCCGTGGCCGTGAGCGACTGCGAGGCGGAGGCCGCCCCCGTTCCGGTGAGATCCTCTGGTCCGCTTGTCTGTTTTGTGCAGTGTCTGGAGGTTGGGTGGTGTTTCATCTAGTAGTACCGGGCCGAGCTTGCGTGGTAAGACTGGGTTCCTGTTTATTGCTAACTCAGGACGCGGTTTTAGTCGGCGGCCATGTGGTGATTACTTGTGTTTTGCTTGCTCAGGATGCGATTTTAGCCAAACATGTTTGATTACTTGATGGTTTAGAGTTTTGTGGTTCATTTCGATCGGGTTATTGCTGTGGTTTTATCCCCAATCTTAAGCAGGGAACATGGCATTTGTGTGCTGGGAATCTGGTTGCACCTCAACCACTTTCACATAATATCGGGTCATGATAATATTTATGCACATATTGTCGCCCACTGCCCCACTGGTGATATTTATTCACAGCTAGTAGACGATAGAAATCGTGATGACTATCGCCCTGTTTTCCCAACTTGTTTATGTGCAACACTCCGCGTGTAGTTATGCAAACTGAAATGACGATAATGTCGACCTGCCTTTCACCTTTCATTTTGTCCAATTTTTGGCAATACTTATTACAAAAAGGCAATAATTTGTAGTTTTGGATCATCCACACACGTCTTAATTCTGATGATTGAGTTCTTAGGTTGACACTGGTGCTGAAACCGGGAATGCGGAAAGTGAGCAATACCAGCCATTTTTCTCCATGTGCCAGCCGATTCGCTCTGTTGTAAGATGCTAACTTGACTTACTTTCTTGTAAAAATATGTAATTCCACATGTTATCATTTCTATTCGGTTGCTAATTTAACTCTGTTGGTTTCCTGGTTGTCCTTGCAGAGCTATTCAAATTCCTGGGATATGGTTTGTGCTCCCACAATTAAGAGTAATGGGCATAATGTATGATAGTAGCTTTTGCCAGCTTGTTATCTCTTCCGATTTTGGTCTTTAGTGTCATGTAGTTATTTTAATATGCTGCTTCTCATAACAGAGCAACTTGGACTCGATGGGTGATAAATGCATGCCGAGTGCACCTTGGCCTGAGAATAAGGAGCCCCAGTCTGAGGTATACGCTATTTGTTCCCAACCTTTATAACAATATGATTGTCCCAGCCAGTCTGTATGGGTTCCTTAATGCTGATGTTCGTTAAGTAGTGTTTATTAATTTGCACTCAGAGCATTTCTGGTACAGTAGATAGGGAAAGCAAGTTATGTTCATCACCTTTAATAGAGAATGAACCCACTTTGGTGCAACATCTCATGGGAACAGAACAATCAATGGCGAAGCATAAGCCTTGGTAGTTTGTTTCTGTGATCATCCCTAGGGAACTATGTGTATGTAGTTTTTTGTGCTCTGTGCTCCTATGTTTCTTTTTTTTTTTTGAAGTGATGCTTCTATGTTTCTTTCATGAAAAATACACTTAATACTTTAATAGTCCCTCTGTTTTTTAATATTTGATGCTGTTGATTTTTAGAATGACGTTTGACCATTCCTCTTATTCAAAAATTTTGTGGTAAAATGCAAAAATATAAGTCATGCTTAAAGTACCTTTAATGATAAAACAGATCACAACAAAATAGATAATAATTCCATAATTTTTTTTGAATATGACGAATGGTCAAACGTAGTCCTAAAAGTCAACGGTGTCAAATATTAAAAAATGGAGTAGTTAGCGCTTAACCATCTTTCTATCTTAATTTGAAGACTTGCATACAGGACACCTTTTACTGTGTGATGTCCTACTTCAGACTTGCAATAAGCTTTATCCTCAGTTCTTCACTTCTAAGCTGAACTAATAAATTTTTGGATCATAAGAGTCCAATTGTTGGTTTAGACTAAAAAACTTTATGTAATCTTCCTAATTCTTAAATTAGAAGTTTGGGTGCCCAAGTGACATTTATGTTGCAATTAGCTATGTGTTATAATTATGATTATGGCATCCCTATACAGTGTTGTATCTAGAAATTTGCTAATTTTAGCTCTGAATTTTTTTTTCTTTTTCTTTTTCTAGGATGGCATGGATTTGTTTGATGGGGAAACAAATATGCAGTCTGAACCCCTCAGCAAAGAGCAACCGAGCTCCAATGTAATTCTCTATCTATTTCATCTGTTTCTCAGGCCCTTGGTAGGCATGTGACCCAGTTATATGCTTAATGGTGTACACAAGAAGCCTTGTACTGAAATATTTATCCAACTATTCTCCATAAACTGGAATTACCAGGTGCCTAGAGTTCCCTAATGTTTTTGTTGGTGGTGCTGCAGGATGAAATAGATATCTGGGATGTGGAAGCTCAGCAGCACTCATCGTCCCTTCTTGACAGCAAGCTGTGCAACTCTGATGTAAGTGGCTTCAAACTTATTATTCCCTCCAATAAAAAAGAAGTGGTTGTGGGTACATGCACTCAAACTTTGTAAATATTATCTATTTATGTATCTCCAGCAGTATTTTAGAAACTATGCTTATACCATGGCTTTAAAATATAATATAACTAAATTAGCAGCTGAAGTTTTCTTTTAGAGATTATATTATGTATAAAACAGTCATAATAGTGCCATTGTTCTGTGTGTCATATCAGTTTGTATTTTTCTTAAACTGGAAAATTTGTATTGATAAAAATGTTTAACAGAGTGGTACTGAACCTTGCGACATGGAGGCCAGACAACTTTCTTTGTCCTTTTCCCGCAGCATTCAATCTCAATTGGTGGTATGTGCCATGCAATATCCTCAGCCCTGGAACTTTGGTAAGGATACTCAGTGTTCTGTTTTTTTTTAAAAAAATTTCTCCATGTGCAGGGTGCTGGTCTTGGCAATATGGGGAACACATGCTTCCTAAACTCAATTCTTCAATGTGTCACTCATACAGTCCCACTTTTTCTCAGGCTTCGTTCCACTGATCACTGTGCTCCATGCTCATGTATGGATAGTTTCTGACAATAATGCTTTGTTACCTGGAAAAAAGGGTTATTGCCTTTTTGGTTACATGAACAAAACCGTTGGTATCCTGCAGATGATAAAGATGGTTTCTGTTCATTCTGTGCTCTTAAAGAACATATTGATGATTCAATCCGAAGGTCTGGATCTGTTATAAGGCCAGTGAGGTTCAGAGATAATTTAAGGAGTATCCTTTGCTCTTGTTTTTTTCCCTTCCAGTTTAACTTTACAACACAACGAGTGTTTTGTGCACACATTCTCACGGGCTCAGTAATATCACTTGCACTTTTTTTACAATTGTGCCTGAAAATTTCAAGGTTATTCCTTCTATGATTTCATACACTTCTATGTATATGCTTCCTTAGTTTTGTTTCAAATTTGGTACATCTTAATATTGACTGAATATTGTGCTGAGATATTAGATCTTTTTTAGTTGTTGCTGTTGTATTTTTGTATGTGACGTTTCAAATTATGTGGTGGAATTCCTTGACAAGATTTCACAGAACTATGTTCAGATTTTAGACCAGGACAACAGGAGGACGCACATGAGTTCCTACGTTGTTTGCTGGACAACTTGGATAAGTGCACATCTGATCCCGAGTCAAAAGATAAGCCTTCATATTTTGATGAAGAAAGTATTGTTAAGCAGGTTTTTGGAGGCCGACTAAAAAGCCAGGTATTTTGCTTTGGCTGCATTCGTTTCCGTTTTTTCTCCAGATTTTTTAAACAGACTATTTGCTCCACACCTCTAAAAATGCGATTTCTCAAAAAATTTTCTTCTACCGCATTGATTAGACTACCTATTCTAAACTATTTATGAAATTTATCTTTTAAAATATTAATTTATCGCATTAATAAGAAAAACAATCCACATGAACAATCTAAAGAAAAAGCTATCTCAAACACAGCCTTTGTCATCATGCTTGTTTGTTTTTTTGGTACTTGAAAATTGCAACTGAACTTATTTTTTGTATCTAGTTGATTTGCTGTGAATGTGGACACTGCTCGGAGACATATGAGCCCTTCCTTGATCTCAGCCTGGAGATTGATCAGGTTGATCACCTTGTTGATGCCTTGGAATCTTTTACCAAGCTGGAGCAAATTGGGGATGCTGAGGACAAGCTGACCTGTGAACATTGTAACGCAAAAGTTTGTAAGAACAAGCAGCTTATGCTTGATAGATCACCAGATGTCATTGCGTTTCATCTAAAGCGTTTCACCACCCTTGATAGTTCTGTTGAAAAGATCGACAAACATGTGGTGTACCCATTAGAACTTGATTTGAAGCCATTCCATAGTAATCCTGATGTCGATGTGAGTTTTTCTACTATCTCTGTTTTTAGCAGTAGCTTTACCAGAAGGCATATTTTGATGTTTTGCCTGTACCACCTTATGCAGAAGGAACTGAAATATGATCTTTATGGCGTTGTTGAGCATTCTGGCTTACCTAGTTATGGCCATTATGTTTGCTCTGTTCGTTCTTCACCGAGCACTTGGCACCTAATGAATGACTCCCATGTATGTGCCACAAGTCACTTGCTATTTCTTTTATTTTGGTCATGACATGAATCATTCACCACTGCAAACTTTTGTTGCAGGTTGATTCAATTAGTGAGGCAAGTGCACTGAACCAGGAAGGGTATATTCTGTTCTATGTTAGGCAGGGCAAATTTCAGTGGTTTTCAAGTTTGCTGGAGCAAAAGGATGACCTGCATCCTGAGAATACAAGTGGTGCATCTCCTGTGTCAGTATTGGAGAATATAGATGTGGATTGTCCAACATCCTCTGGAGAAGGCATCAACGGCAGTTCTGGCGACAAGTTAGAGAAAGATGAAACCAGTCAATGCAAAACATCTTTCCTCCCTGAGGAGCCAGCTAAGGGATGCCCGATTGGTGCTGTCAACAAAGCTGACCTAAAGGATGAAATCATGCCATGCATATCATCTCATCATGATGGCGTAGCTATTAGGTGTCCTGGCAGTGCTGCTGAAATTACCAATTTGGAGAGACCCTCAACTCCATCCCCAAGAAGAAAGAGATTTTTCTCTGATAATGAGTTTGATGTGTTTGAGTTTGAGGACTTTGGTAAAGGTAAGTCTACATCTCAGTTTCATTTTGTTCTGTAACCAAGTGCTCTGCAACACAATAAAAATTCTTGCGCACTACCTTATAACCACACACTGAATTATTGTCTAGTTGTCATAGTATTAGTGTACCAGTAATAGAGGAAGAGATTCTGAATTTCTGATTTTATTGATAGACATCATACTGTTGCTGTGTTCTGCTAATCCTGATTATATTACATACCTTTTGTTAATTATTGGGTTGTTCATTATCTTGTATTACATTGCTTTGCTTATTAACCTTTGAAAATTGGCAAGGCTGACATTTCTGCTCGTGCCATTTGCAGAAGATGAAGAGACCCCTGTGCTTGGAAACCATAAATCCACACCAAAAGCTAAGAAGGCTAAAGGTGAATCCACAAATAAATCGATGAAGGGTCCTTGCATAGATAAGAACGTATCACGATTAGTAAGGAGTATGCCGTCCGCTCGGAGAAAAGGCATTGTGGACTGCTTGAACAGTCAACTCAACGCAGAGCAGGCTTCTCGAAGCTGTCCTAGGAGTGACCCTCTGGGCAAAAAGAAAAAGCTCGGCATCCCGGTTCCAATCAATTGGTAGCAAGGTCGGAATGTCAGCCTTTTTTTGCTGTGCATTTTAGCTTAGCATGCATTCTATCTTCCAGAACAAACTAATTGTATCTGCTTGTCATAGCCTTTATGACCGGCTGGATGGTGATAGTGAAGTGCATTTTTGCTTCCTTCTGATGTGAAATGCCTCACCTATATATACGGAACATGCACACGGAGTCGCTGCTCATTTGTGAAAAAAAAGGGAAGAATTTGCAAGGCCAAGCGGGTGAATACGAGATGGTCACCTACCGTGTTACTACCTCCGTTCCATAATAGATGAGCACAATAGAGTGTAACACATTCCAGCTGGGAAGAGCCGGAGAGGTGGGCAGCCTGACCTGGAGACAGCTGACTGTAGGATAGATACCCATGGGAAGGGCGGCACCGCGCCAGTGCAGCAGGTACAGAAGACGGCAGCGGTACAGAAGCAGAACTGCCGCCACCCGTGTCAGTAACTCGAAAAGGAGTTCGTGGAGAAAGCACTCGGCTGCACGGAGACTCGGAGAGGCGGGCGTGGAGATGAGATCGCCGTCGAGAAGGACGAAGCGTCTTTCGCCTGATTGCTTCACCCCGACCCCGTACCCCTATAGCCATGACGTACGGAGCCGAGGCGGCCGGAGGTTTGTACTTTGTCGGCTTGATGTAATGGGCCGTGGCTAACGGCTGGAATGGTGGAAAGGTATCTATAGACTCATGGGCTTACTGGATCCTTGTGATTCATGCTTAGTAAAAGTCCATTTTGCGTCCGTTAATTATGGGCCAAGTTCGGTTATACAGCATTGATCAATTGTTAAAACCGGTTTATTTTGCCTCCCCAAGCGGTCTCAACGGTAATTTCATCCTACATGGAGCCTACGTGAAACATTAATTTGGTCACGTGCCACCAACGTGGCATTACAATAAAAAAAATACGATGAGCCCCACGCGTGTTAGCGACACATTTTTTACCTTCTCCCCACCTCTCCCCTCTGTGCCCCAGTGCCCACGCCGGCGCCTGCAATCCCCATCGGCAAGGTCGAACTCGGCTCCTCGGCGGCGACGGCCGGCTCCTCGACGGCGTGGACCCCAGACGACGGCGACGCTCTGGATCGACGGCGTGGACGCGTGGTTCGCGACGAGCCGGGAGAAGACCCTTGTTGCTTCGCCACCGCGGGTGGCGGCGAGGTTTGTCGTCGCCGGCTCGCCCCTTGTCCCTGCCCTCCATGCTCGAACACCAAGCCGACGTCGTGGGGTCTCCCAGATGCAGTCAAGGTCGATATGTTTGCAGCTCGTGGAAGATGGCTTCTTCAGTGAGAGCATCAAGCTCGCTGACATCCACCCAAATCTGCTTTGCTATTTTCTTGTATATCGAAGAGGAAGACGATAAACTGTATAGCCATCGAGCTCGAGCTCCGCAGCCGCCGTGACCGCCGTCGGTGTGGTGCCGCTGCGGTGGACGTGCCCGTGCTGCTGCCGATGTCGAGCCCGACACGCACCGTGCCTAGCGCCAGCACGCCGTCGATGCTGAATTTGGGTTCACTGTGGTGTCCGGCAGAATGGAACAAAGCATCCCGGGATGGACATTGTCGAGGACCTCGCTGCAGAGCACCGCGTCGGCCTCTTCCACGGTCCTCGATGCGCCCCGCCTGTTAGGATTAATCTTGTCTTGTACATGTTTTAGTATTTTGTATTAGATACTTATGTATGTATGTCATGTATGTAGTAGAGTAGTGCATATATACTATATACATGGGTTAATTAGTTAGATGGTTAGTTGTAGCACATGCGTGTGTTGCATGTGTTAGCACTTAATTAGTTAGTGGTTGGTCGCATGCAAGAAACGTGGAGGGAGCGGATGGCATGCAAGAGTTAGCGGCTGTGCATGTGTGGATCGTGTGGGCGTGTGCGTGAGACTCGGCCACCAGGATGTTGCTCGGCGGGTGCGTCACGTTATTGAGTGGGTCTTTATAAGCATCCTGTAATCAATTTATTTGCGTGAGTGGAATAACAGAGAAAATCCCAGGCGTTTGTCGCTGCAAGTCTGCTCTTTCTCTCTCTTTCGTGTGTGCGTGTGTTTGAGCTCATTTCTGTGAGTTCGTCGCTCCAGGAAGAGGAAGTGCCCGCGCTGGTGTGTTCGTCTTCGGCACCGATCACTCGCGCCGACCTGTTTGTCGGGGTTGGCTCCAACATTTGGTATCAGAGCCAAGCTATGGCTGGAGACAAGACACCGGTGGGAACGCCAATGAGTGGCGTGAGCGGCAGCGGTGGTGGCGACACTGCAATGGCTACACCACGGTCGAGGGTGATCGCGATGCAGTACCCCATGCTCAATGACACCAACTATGGTGTGTGGGCTGTGAAGATGAAGATCATCCTGCGTCATCTCGGCGTGTGGGCGACGGTCATGGGTGAAGCGGTGGCAGAAGAAGAGAAGGACAATGAAGCTTTGGTCGCCATCTCTTAGGTTGTGCCGGATGCCATAATAATGGCTATCGCGGACAAAGAGTCAGCCAAGGAAGCTTGGGAGGCTATAAAGGAGATGAACGTCGGCGAGGATCGAGTCAAGAAGGCGTGGCTACAAGCATTGAAGAGACAATTTGATCGCTTGTACATGGGGGATTCCGAAACTATCGCGGAATTCACACTGAAGCTCACCACACTGGTGGGGGAGATGCGTTCTCTCGGAGCCAAAGTAAAGGACAGTGTTGTGGTAGAGAAGCTATTCGGTGCTGTCCCCGACAAGTTCCTTCAGATCATCGTGTAACGACCCGTTTTTCATTTCCCCTGTTGGAATTCGTTTTTCTAAATTCGAACTCCTCTCTTATTTCGTTCAGCTGTGCCCTAGTTTTTCTCTCCCTGGCCAGCCGACTGCCTTTTCCCCTTGTGCCGAGTAGATTCCTACTCAATTCCTGAATCTTGCCCTTTTACCCTTTCTCCACTCGGCCATCTTTGCCGCTGAGTAAGCCCTTGCAATCGTTGACTACTTTGTTAACCCATTTTGTCTTGCCACCCCGACTGCCCTATCCACCCGGTCTGTTTCGCAACAGCACCGGACTGGCGGGAAAACCTCCTGGTGTCTAACCTCTGGCGACGGCCTTACGTCATCTTTTCCCTGATCTGCCCGCAGCCTCTCTCGGACTAGCGGACAATAACCCGCCGCACCGCAAGAACCCGCTTGGACCCATGGTTAGTCAGAGGCTCTGTCTGCGAAGTCCCATCAACCCGTCCTTGCCACGACCTGAGTGTCTCATCGCCGCTACAGCGTCTACCAACTCCACCGGCCACGCCCAATCCCTAACTTAATCTTTGCCTTGATGTCACGTCGCCTCAGCCAGCTAGCTGTAGCCTTGCCAGCTTATCGTGACTCCTTTTCTCTATCTGTTACCCTGCGCCGTAGTGTCCCTGCCTCGCGCGCCGGCTATAAAAGGCCATCCATGCCTCTTCTTTCCCCTATTTTGCAACCCAGCCATCTCTGCCGAACCGCCATCACTAGCTTCACCGCTAAACCATCATCTTCCTCCTCCCCAGACCCTGAGCTCCATCGCCGCCGCTTGTCGCATCGCCCCTGTGTTCTTCCGTTTGGAACGCGAAGAAGAAGAAGAGCGGAGTGAAGGAAGACCGAGCTAGTCTACCATCCGGAGTTCCTAACCGGTGAGCCTTGTTGCCCAGTCCGCAAGCTTACCTCAGCCGTCTACGATAAACCTTCATCCGACTACCGCGATGTTCTTTTCCTAGTGTTTTACCTCTTTTCACCATATCAGTAATTATCTCTTCTGCGTGTTCAGATCCTAAACCGGCAGACGATCCAGAAGCCATCTTCGTCGAGAAAGAGCTTCCGCAGGAACAAGGCAAGCCCCTTTGACCATATTGTCTCCTATATGTGCAAATTATGTTGTTTGCAAAATATGCATGCTTAGTTTACACTTTAATTTGATTGGCCTCAGTTTGCAAGCACAACCGACGGACCTATCCAGTAGTCGCACTTATTTTGGTAGGATATTGATGTATTTCTCCCTTGATAGCCCCACAAATGGCACGTTGGCAGCATATCCTTTGGGTGTGATTGCCGAGTAGAATGGCTTAGCCCTACAACGATTGTATTGTCGTTTGGGAAACAATGGTTTTTGCTCAACTGTTTGAAAGCCATGTACCTTGCGTATCGGCGTGTTGGGAAATAAATGAAAGTTTGTGAAAACCTTGTTGTACAGAGACAGTGTCTGTGTGGCCTGGCTATGTATTAACGATAAGGACCGTTTTCTTTGGGAATTTGCATCCGAGCATTTTACAGTGCGACCATACGGGTAGAATGGGATGCCCCTGTGTTGACACTGAAAATCACCAGCAGCGTTGAGAATGAGCCGATGATCTGGTTAGTGCACTAGACACGCGAAGGCCTGGGAGATCTGCTTAGCTCCAGTGCAGGTCCTAAATTTGAGGTTCGTGGGTGTGCCAGTCAATTTGACCCAGCAATTGACAAGGAGAGAAAAAAAGTTAGATCATTGATCCAATCGGCCAACAAGCCGATACAGACTCCTTCCAACCGATTGCCGATGGCACTTGTACATCAGCTAGAGAACCGATAATATAAAAAGATAGACTTCCCTCGAGCCGACTGCCTGACTACCGACAGCACTTGTGTATCGGCTAGGAAACCGATAACGATATACATAAATAAATCAGCCGACTACCAATAGAACATGTGCATCGGCTGGAAAGCCGATGATAGTGTAGATAACCAAAATAATAATCAAGATAATGCAGTCAGCTTTATCTAGTAAAAGATAACTTATCGCTATACATCCCGATAAGACGCTTGTATAAAATCTATCAACCTAGCAGGAATAACTTATCGCAGGCAGTTTAGTAGGTCGGACCTAACCGATGCAGCACAAACTGATGATAAATTATCCCTAGTAAGCCGATAAAATCTATGCACGTGTGATGTGATATATCCACTCGGCCTAAGAGATCAAACTTAACTGATGCAGCCGTAGACAGAATAGATACATCGTGGTAAGCCAACTACCGTAGATTAGCTAGAATATCGGACCTAACCAAGGAAGTCCTAGCCGATAAGGTAGTCGGGGTAACGAGACTTACCCTCTCGCAGGAGTTCGGACCTAACCGATGTAGCCCGGCTCGAGAAGTAAGAACCCGTCGAAAAGGGTGGCGATGCGCCGAATTTGTATTGATCTGAGAGATAGTTTACATGGTCCTCGGACATACGTATTTATATTCCGAGTTGATACAGTCCTGATCAGATACGAAATAGGAGTTTCCTAACTATAAAAGGAAAATTAACAAGCCGTGATCGGACATGAGATCAGGTTTTCCTAAAAATTATTAAAGCTACCTAATTTATAGATAAAATAGTGAACTGCTATGCTGTGGTCTTCACGATTCCTTCTTGAATTCGGCTTCTTCTGGATTAGCTTCCATCGGCTGATATAGCCTCTTTACTTAACCAAACATGATAACGAACCGTACCAAATTTTAGTGTTAACACATGCCCCCCAATTTCGGAGTTTGTTATCAAACCTCGAAATTCTTCTGTTTGGGCTTCAGCAATTCCTCCATGGCCTCTTGAAATCGGCTTTCATGAGCCGATACCTTCTGTACTAGGTGTGCTAGGCTCTTAAAGTCTTCTGATGAAAATCTTTCCTTGATCGGAGCCAACAAACCTTGGAATGCTAACTCGGCCTGCTGTGCATCATCTAGACTTAAACTATAGCATCGGCTTCTAACATCACGAAACCGCTGAATGTATTCTGCTACTGATTCATCCGGCTTCTGTATTACCGATGTTAAATCTATTAAACTCATCTCCTGAATACCAGTAAAGAAATATTTGTGGAATTGCTTTTTCAAATCGGCCCAACCCCAAACTGAATTTGGTGGTAACGAAGAAAACCATGTGAAAGCCGATCCGGACAATGATAGCGGGAAAAATCTAACTCTCAAAGCTTCTTCAGCCGATGCCTTCCCACACTGAGCCAAAAATTGGCTGACATGCTCCACTGTAGATACATTATCTTGCCTTGAGAATTTGCAGAAGTCTGGTACTCTGTATCGGCGCGGCAATGGAACTATATCAAACCAATCCGGATATGGATGCCGATACATAAATGTTTCCTCTTTTGGTTTTAGGCCGAATTGTTCTCTCACCACCTCTGTGATTCTTGCTGTCCAATTTTCTTCCCTTGGATCTTCGACGTGATAATGCAGAGGTGGAGTTGGTAGCCGATTCTGCTTCTGATATTCTCTCTGATAATTGTACTCAGGGACAGCTCCTGAATGACTCTGTCGATGCCCCCCATAGTATGCAGTTTGATGATATCCTTGAGGAATTCCATCTTGTTGCCCCCCAGCCAATTGAATCGGCTCCACCGCCTTCATGATCAAGCTCTGTAATGTGTTCACCAATATCCCAGATTGATTGATCAATGCATGGTGAACTGCTTTATTAATCATCTCTTGAAGTGGCTTCTGTGAACTTGCAGACGATGTATGGCTCGATTCGCCAACCAAAACAAGTTTTGGTAATTGTGACTTCTGAATCGGCCCTTGATCTGTCATACCGAAGGATTCTAGACAAAGCTTCTGAAATTCAGCAATGTTCTGCTCCACTTGTTGTCTTTGTTCTTCGGTCAAGTCTTCCATTGTGACTGGGGTCACGTTGTTTGTGCTGACCTCCTTTCCAGCCATGTGGAAGTTCTGGTCCCACCAGGCATGCCAAAAACGTGTTGACACCGAAAATCACCAGCAGCGTTGAGAACGAGCCGATGATCTAGTTCAGTGCACTAGACACGCAAAGGCCTGGGAGATCTGCTTAGCTCCAGTGTAGGTCCTAAATTTGAGTTTCGTAGGCGTGCCAGTCAATTTGACCCAACAATTGACAAGGAGAGAAAAAAGTTAGATCATTGATCCAATCGGCCAACAAGCCGATACAGACTCCTTCTAGCCGATTGCCGATGGCACTTGTACATCAGCTAGAGAACCGATAATATACAAAAGATAGAAAACTAGCCGACTTCCCTCAAGCCGACTGCCTGACTACCAACAGCACTTGTGTATCGGCTAGGAAACCGATAACGATATACATAAATAAATCAGCCGACTACCAATAGAATATGTGCATTGGCTGGAAAGCTGATGATAGTGTAGATAACCAAAATAATAATCAAGATAATGCAGTCAGCTTTATCTAGTAAAAGATAACTTATCGGCTATACATCCCGATAAGACGCTTGCATAAAATATATCAACCTAGCAGGAATAACTTATCACAGGCAGTTTAATAGGTCAGACCTAACTGATGCAGCACAAACTGATGATAAATTATCCCCAGTAAGCCGATAAAATCTATGCACGCGTGATGTGATATATCCACTCGGCCTAAGAGATCAAACTTAACTGATGTAGCCGTAGACAGAATAGATACACCGTGGTAAGCCGACTACCGTAGATCAGCTAGAATATCGGACCTAACCGAGAAAGTCCTAGCCAATAAGGTAGTTGGGGTAACGAGACTTACCCTCTCGCAGGAGTTCGGACCTAACCGATGCAGCCCGGCTCAAGAAGCAAGAACCTGTCGAAAAGGGTGGCGATGCGCTGAATTTGTATTGATCTGAGAAATAATTTACATGGTCCCTGGGCATACGTATTTATACCCCGAGTTGATACAGTCCTGATCAGATACGAAACATGAGTTTCCTAACTATAAAAGGAAAATTAACAAGTCCTGATCGGATACGAGATCAGGTTTTCCTAAAAATTATTAAAGCTACCTAATTTATAGGTAAAATAGTGAACTGCCATGCTGTGGTCCTCACGATTCCTTCCTGAATTCGGCTTCTTCTGGATTAGCTTCCATCGGCTGATATAGCCTCTTTCCTTAACCGAACATGATAACGAACCGTACCAAATTTTAGTGTTAACACCCTGGCCGAGTAAATTGTAGGTTTAGGGAAGTCTTGTGCCGACTGGAGTGGACTCATCTGAGTTGTGGCTCGTGAGCCCTAGTGCTGACGGTGGTTGGAGCCAACCTGAAGCATTGATCCTGTGTGGATCCTTCTACTGGCAATGGATAACCCTAGACTGGCTTTGGAAATGGTCTTGTCACGAACTTTCGGTACCGGCCAGTATTCGGTGTAAGTTTCGTGTCGTATGGGTAAAGCGTGCACCCTCTACAGAGGCTAGCTGAACTGTTCGAACAACCGTGCCCACGGTTAAGGGCGGTGTAAGGTGATTTCCATAGCATAGATTTGGTTGCCAGTGATTTGTGAAATTTTTTGATGGGAAGGGAACCATGACCAGGGTTTGCCAAGTGGCGAACGGAATGCCTGTGTAGCCAGAAACGGGACTGTGTGACCCGGGGTGTTGAAGCACCATAAGCAAGTGTGTGAAAATTTAACAGGAGTAAAGTCTTTGGGTTATAGCCAGAAGACGATAAAGAGCAGATTACCTGGTTGTAGCCAGAGCAGCGAAATTGTGCTAACTGGTTGTAGCCAGTAAAGCGAATGAGCTGGTAACCGGTTGTAGTCGAAATTTCTAAAGGAAGCTGGGAACCGGTTGTAGCCGAGTCTCAAGGTCAACGGGTGGTCAGAGCCACTCGGAAAAACAACAGACCTAAGGAGTGGTCGAAGCCACTCGGGTGATAGCCGAGTTATGAGGTCACTCGGTTAATTACCGGAAGATGAAAATGGAAATACATGATTTAGTAACTATAAGTGGCGAGTTGTTGAAAAGCAACTTGCGGATTGGATCGAGGCATGAGCCTCTTTCCGACAATTAAAAATTAGACACACTGGTATTTATCAAACAAAATGTTTCTAAAGGTTGTTTTCGCAAATAAGACTCATATCCCCCCCTTGTCTAACCAACATGACATCTTTCCCCGGCTTGCTGAGTACGAAAGTACTTACCCTTGTTTCTATATATGTATATGTTATATTAGGTTTTGGAGAAGAAGACGAAGACCCGACCGCTGCCGAGTTCTTCCAGGACCAAGCCGACTACGAGGACTTCTGAGGTTTCGGGCCTAGCTCCCAACTAAGCCTATGGTATTGTCGTGTTCCATCGCCTAGTAGTTTTTCTCCCCTGCTTCCGCCCTGTCTGTGCTGTATCTCGCTAGTTTACCCTGTTCTTGCCGTTGTCCATCTGGGGCCTGTCCTGGATGGCAACCTTTTTATGTATCTTCCCAGTATGTATTATATGTACTCTGTTATATATTTAGTGTACTCTGAGTTTGTATCACCGATGACTATGTGTGTATTCGACTACTGATCCAGGGATCGGGTACTGTATGCACATGGTGGGCTCCCGCCGAGGTGGGGGTGCCACACATCGGCACCATCGAGCAATTTGGCGACATGTCAAAAATGTCCGTGGCGGAGGCTATCGGGCGTTTGAGGACGTTCGAAGAGTCTTCAAAGGGGTGGCGCTGTAGCAACGATGGTGAGCATTTGTTGCTCACACGTGCACAGTGGGAGAGTCTCTCACTCAAAGAAAAGAAGAACCATGGTGGTGGCCACGGCAAGGCTGGTGGTGGCCGCAGTGGCAGTCATAGCCACAACAACGATGATGACGGCACAAGCAGTGACTTCGGCAACAGCGAGCGCAAGTCGAATGGCAAAAAAGACAAGTGCTACAATTGCGGAGTTCGTGGGCACTTTGCTAGCGAATGTCGCAAGCCAAGGAAGGAAGAGGCGGCGTTGCTCGCGACAACGGACGACGAGCCCTGTCTGCTATAATGATCAATCGATGGAGAATACAAGCCAAGATTAGGGGGTGATTGTTAGCATTAATCTTGTCTTATACATGTTTTAGCATTTTGCATTAGATACTTGTGTATGTATGTCATGCACGCAGTAGAGTAGTGCATATATACTGCCATGGGTTAATTAGTTAGATGGTTAGTTGTAGCACATGCGTGTGTTGCATGTGTTAGCACTTAGCAGAATAAGTCTTTAGGTTGTTAGTTAGTGGTTGGTCGCATGCAAGAAACGTGGGGGGCGTGGATGGCATGCAGGAGTTAGCGGCTGTGCATGTGTGGATCGTGTGGGCGTGTGCGTGAGACTCGGCCACCAGGATGTTGCTCGGTGGGTGCGTCACGTCATCAGTGGGTCTTTATAAGCATCCTGTAATCAATTTATTTGCGTGAGTGAAATAACAGAGAAAATCCTAGGCGTTTGTCGCTGCAAGTGTGCTCTTTCTCTCTCTTTCGTGTGTGCGTGTGTTTGAGCTCATTTTTGTGAGTTCGTCACTCCAGGAAGAGGAAGTGCCCGCGCTGATGTGTTTGTCTCCGGCACCGAGCGCTCGTGCCGACCTGTTCGTCGGGGTTGGCTCCAACACCGCCTCCACTCCGCCGCGGCATAGATGCAGGCAGGTGAAGCTTCAGGAGGGGGACGCCCACTGTCGAGCGGCGAGGAGGGAGACGGTGGCCTGGCGCAGTTGGGACGGCCACCGTTGGGTGGCTTATAGGCTATTCCTGCCGCCTCTTCCCGTCCCTCGATTTCTGGCGTAGCCAAACTCCTCCCGCGCGCAGGGCTCCGGCAGAATCTTGTTGGAATATGAAGTAAATTGCTCACTTTTTCCATCGCCTTAAATTTTTGGGTTAAACGAATCGATTCATATAACTCAATATGGTATCAGAAACAGAGGTCATGCAATAATCCACTTCTACTCCACGCTTGAGGGAGCCTCGCGTGAGGGGGAGTGTTGGAATATAAGGTGAATTGCCCACCTTTTCCCATCACCTTAAGCTTTTAAGTTAAACTGGTTGATGCATGCAACTCAATATGGTATCAAAGCCATAGGTCTTGAGTTCAAATTCTAGTTAGCGCGCAATTAAAAAAAATTGTAACCTATTTCTATTCCATGCTTGAGGTTTCAGAGCCAGATGTCTCGAGTTCGAATCTCGGCTGGCGCGCAATGACTGTCACTGTCGTCCCCCGTCTCGCCGGCCGTTGCCTCGTGCGAGATTCGGGGCTGAGAGAGTACATGAGCAAGAAGAGAAAGAGGTTCTCACTATGGGCGGACTGAGTCAACAAGCCAAGTTAGCTGAAACCGCTACTGACAGTAGCGGTTGCAGGATTTATTGGTTGGGTATTCACTCAATAATAATAGATGTTATGTGTTTGGTGTTTGTAGGGCTAGGGTTAGGAGATTTGAGGTAGTTGGCTATTGGACTGAAGTGTTCTGAGCTAGGAGCCTAGAAGGACTAGATTTGTTTGAGAAAAAAAAGATAAAAATTGAAGTATTGGACCTAGTCGAGCATATACATATGTAAGATACCTACATATATTAAATATTTTCTGAAATTTTTGTGTATTCACGTGAATACACGGAATACTCATTGCGTCCGCCCCTGGCTACCAATAATACCGAATGAGTCGATTTACACTAGTTTTATAAATCAAGGAAGGGAGTCTCTATGGTCGATTATGACCGTTTTAACGGTTAAGAGAGGTAAATCAAACTCAATCTAAAAGAGTGATAAAATAGACTTTTTTCTTCTTGCTTTGCCGTGCAGCCATGCAGTCCATTGGTTCTCGCGTCTTACAGGAGGCCGTCTTATGGACTAGGAGCGTGTGTGACTGACCGATTGCCCGGTCAGCTTCGCACCCAACGGCCGTGGTCCAGTGCAACGATGAAGAACAGGTCCCAATCCAAGAACGAAACATGATCGATACTCGAGAGCGCGCGCGCCTACGCACCACTAACCTACCGAAGCAACATCATGTGGCATTTGCCAACAAAATCTCACGAATGGACCGCCTCTCAAAAGGGTGAAAGTGACAGGCAATTTGCCTGTTCACTTCCGCGCACCAAAACAGATGCACTATTTCACAGACAGATCACTAAGGCAAGGTTCCATGGAAGACTGAATCAGCTCTGGACTGAATCTGGTTAGCACTGCATATACAATGATAATATCAGCTGTTCCTTCAATCTAAACAAGATGTTAAACAGAACAAATGAAGCATTTTGCTCTGGTATGGCCCATCTCGTTCCCCAGAATCATAATGTTGTGACAGTGAGGTGTTCCTTTCGTAGCACCATGCACAAAGGGTTCCACAAGTGGAGAAAGAATGAGGGGGCCCTTGCCATGTTCTGTTGCCCTTTGGCCGGCCATAAGTTGAATTGATCCAAACAAAGCCATGGAAACTACCAAATGCAGGATCTTCGTATGTACACAAGAGGTTGGCGTGCAAGTGATCAGCTACTGCTAGCTGCCACTTCTGACGCTTTGCCTTGTTGCTTCTCGTTCTTACCCAACAATGTCGGTGTCACCGAAACAATCCCAATCAAGAACAACAGAGCAATTGATTGTGTATCATATAGGTCACTCAATGAGCTCAAGTCCCCCAAAGCTATTCCAGCCTAGATTTCACGGAAATAAAAAGAAGAAAGAATAAGGCATGAGCTATGCACTTGATGAAACAAGAGAAGTATGTCGGTTGAAGGCTTGAAGCAGGTAGTTTACCCTGACGGTCACATAGGCAGCTGGGATGAGACCAATAAAGGTTGCCAGGAAGAAGATATGGTAGGGCACGTCCACTATTGGTGACGCTAAATTGATGAAAGTATTGGGCAATGTTGGAGTTACTCTAAGGAAAAGCATGTAATTCAACAGCTTCTCTCTCCTTTTTGCAACCTGAGAAGCAGCAGCAGCAAAGAGCATCAGTCAGTTACAGAATCTTGAAGGATATCGAATCAAAGAATCAACAATGTGATCCGCAATATATTTAACATATCAAAAAACATCGCCATGAACTGAAAGACACCGAGAATCTCAAGCGATATCAGCTGACTAAGATGAAGGTTCAGAAGTTACCTGCTTCTGAAAGAACCCAAGCTTGTCCGGCCACAATGAGAAGACCAACGGTTTTCCAATCAGCTTAGACAAGAAATAGCAGGAAGAAGCCCCAGCCGTGGCAGCAAAGACCACCAGGGCGACACCACCGAGCTGCCCAAAGAGAGCTCCGGCAAGGAGGGACATGAATATGGTTCCCGGGATCATGAACGTCTGCATGAAGATGTACACGGCACAATAGCCCACCAGCACCTGCACGGTGTAGTCATTCGTGTAATCCTCAAGATGGTCGCTGCAAAGTAAACGAGCACACACAGTTAGAAGCAGTCGAATTTGAAACATTCATTGTTCACTGAGATATCAAGAGTAAGGATGAACAAGTGCAGAGTTCAAGAGAAATTGAAGAAAATAAGTTTATCTGAATTCTGAACAATGGTACTATTTGGCAAGTGCTGTTTAACTTGACAGATGGTGATATCGGAAGAGAGCTCAAATGTCAACAGAAAATCAGAACATGTGCTGTGATCCAAGCGTGCAGCGAACAAAATGGCACACATGATGAAACACGGTCTGACTAATGGCCAGGTCCAAAACGTACGACAGTTACAGCTGGGCAGAAAGTAAATACCGAGAAAAAACCATTTCATACTCCACCGACTCCGAAAATTACGTGATTAATTACGTTTCTCAATGGATTAAGGGGACCACAGGCAGCAATGTGTATGAACCATACTTGGCATGGATAATCACTTAATCAGGTCATAATTCATGTTCTATCACTCCCCAAAAGTGAACGAGTTACTGTAAAACTCTCGCAAATTTCGTAGCTTCACAAAAGTAATTTTTTTTCCCTTTCCGAATTTCCTTTAGAAAAGATACTATCCAGATCAGTAGAAATCCATACACTACCCTGTTCGGTAACGCTTCTGCTTCTGGCTTATTTTACGCGCGTAAAACGAGAAACGTCATTAGCATGTGATTAATTAAGTATTTACTATTAAAAAGTTAAAAAATGGATCTATTTACTTTTTTAGAGCTACTTTCATATAGAAAATTTTTGTAAAAAACGCACCGTTGATCGTTTTGGAAAGCGTGCGTGCGAAAAACGAGAAATTAAGCTAACGCTCTCATCACTGCCGAACAGGCCCAAACGAAGACTATCTCAACACATACAGGAGGGGACGAGTTTTATTCAGATAAGCAGGAAAAACTACAGCTTTGCTAGGAAAACAAGTTAACTACAACGCAGTCCAAGCGGAAGAACAGGATGAAATTGGCATCAACAGTAAAGATGAATCGAATCTTTATTTGGCAGAGGTACGGAACATATACGATGAAATTTTACGTACATACATTCTATTTGAATAAAATACTTAGGATTCGTCCCACAGGCAAGTACTGAAACACAAGAACGCACAAGAAATGTTAACTTTATGAGGCATGAAAAATACCTAAAAAAGAAAAACGCAAGTTTCTACGGAACAAGATAGTATGGCACGCCAAGCAAATAAACCAACTAAACAGTTAGAAACGGTATTTGTTGAATTACGTGAGGATTTGGAGCTCTTGGAGGTTCCTCGGCAGCTTGAGGAAGCTGTAGTCGGAATGAGGCATGGAGAGGTAGACGCCGACGAGCCCCGTGGCGAAGGCGGCGGCGACGCCGGCGAGCAGTGCCGCCTCCCACACCGGGAACCTGTCCTCCCTCCCCATCTCCTCCCCTTCCTTCTCCCCTCTGTAAGATCTGTGAGGCTGCGCACGCTGGCCGTTGGGAAGAAGAGCTGCAGATTGCAGAAGGGAAGAGGAAAACGGAGGAGGTAACAGTAGTGTCCCTTTTATCCGGACTTCGCAACCTGTGGCTTCTCTTTCCCTCTCCTGTCCGCTTTCTTTTTATGATTTTTATTGGTAAAACTGTTTTCTGTTTCTACTTCCTTTTTTATGAATTTTGCAAGTTTCGTATGGTTGGTGTCTTTCAGCAAACCCAGATTTTTCTTGTTTGCAATCTGATTATGTTTCTTTTCGTTGGTTTTGTACTAGAGAGAATTTGGAGATCATTTGGTACACGAGGATTTTAGAAGGTTTTTACGATAATTTTAATGCAAACTATTCAATTATATACTTAAATATGATTTTTCACAATTACAACCAGGGCATACAGATAAAAGAATTTTCCTTTAAATAAATAAAACCGCCTTTTTTTTAGTGTTTAGTCCTGCTCAATTCCCTAGCAGGTTTCCGTTTCCCTTTCATTGGTTCGGGTGGACGCGTGTTGTGGAAGCAAAGGTTGGGTTCATATTGCGACCAAACAGCGGCCGTGGCTCTGCAGCTCGTTTGGGTGAGTCATGAAGAATTTGCTGACATGTCCCTCACATAGAAGGGGCAGCAGTTGAGCACCCATAATTTGAGATAAATTTATAGGGGTCGTCTATTGATTAAATGTTTTAAAAAATAAATCTATCAAACGATTTTTTCTATATCCAAATACCAAAATATGGATCGTTAGATATAGCTGCACATATTTGTGACCGAGTTATATAAATTTATAACTAAAGTTATATAAATTAATAATGGTAACAAGTTAAAAGTACAACTACAATAAATTAAAAGTGTAACTTAGAATTTGTTTCCTCCATCTTTAATCTTAAATTTTCATTCAACAACCACAGCGTTGTTGTTTGACAGAATCAAAAAAAAATCAAACGTTTAATTAATAGTAAATAAGACTTTATAGAGTTGTATCTAGATGTACGCCAATTGTTTCTGCTAAGTTAATGCTTTAATGCCAACCCACCTACGTGAAAATTTCACCTCCATATTCGATTAGCGTAATGCCATTTTTCCCCTAGCTGAACGGGTTGTGTTTGCTTCACCGGCTCTTACTAAAGATGCAGAAACAAAACGCACGCCAGGTAGGCCGCTTGAACTGAATGCACGCAACTACAACATGTTGGCTCACGGGATTTTTGTCAGAGGAGCGTGTTTCTGAAACCTGAACTTCCGATTCAAATTCCAAGTATTTCTTCGGAGCAGAAAGTTAGAGATGAACTCCCAAAGGGTCAAGCCTGTCTTCCAGGGCAACCTGCTCTTATCCCTTCGAGCAAAGGCTTTGCTGAATTGCTGTTGTGTCGTCTTGCAGTTGATCCCAACTGCTGCTGGATTGGCACTGGCCTCGTGTTGGCAAGTGCAGTGTTTTTAATCCAGAAAGGGAGATTTCAGACTAATCAGGAGTACTAGTAGTTGCGAGCAATAAAATAAGATGCCTTGCTGCATGATTCGCAGTTGTTGGAAGCTATTGTTTGTGTACGAAAATGGAGTTGAATGTAAAGATTTTTTTTTTAATGGGGATGTAAGCTTGTAAAGAATTGCTTGGACGGAGATGTTTCGTTTCAGGTATTCAGTGCACTGTGGCTGTTGTTTCTTTCATTTGCGCGGCCTAAAGCAGACAGACGTAACGGCTTCTGTGGCTGCTGCTGCGAGCATGGATGCAGACAAAATTCAATCGGAACTGCTCGAAAATCACTTGATTTATGAGGCTGAAGATTTCGAAGCAAACTACCGTATCATTTTGAGTGGATCCTCTCACAAGAGACCAAAACACCACCTGACAGCAGAAACTAGTGTATCATTGGCCAGAGAAGCAGCAGAAATGTAGCCCCCTTTTTTATATACAGTAACTCAGTAACCCCGCCCCATTCCGTCCGTCAGACAGACTCTACCAACCGTTGGACAGAGACAAGAGGAAACCTGATTCCCTCTGTTACTACGGACGGACCAATGAACCAGCAGCTTTTGTATGGCACCATGGCTCTTGTCCCCTTGGCGAGATCTCGTTTCACCTAGCAGGTCAGCAGTGTGCAGAAAGAACACTACTTTTAAAACGGGCTGGATGAATGGCACATTAAGGCTGAGTTTGATACCGAGAGAAGAAGAGGAAGAAAAAGATAATCATATAAAATGAGATAAGTTATTAGCATATAATTAATTAAGTATATATTATTCTAAATTTGAAAAATAGATTAATAATATTTTTTAAAACAACTTTTAGATAGAAAATTCTTAAAAAAACACACCGATTAGAAGCTCGGGAAGCATGATCACAGAAAAGAAGGAGAGTTTTCACCCCTAACATGTACATTCAAACTATGCGACATTCACAATACAAGCTACTTGATCTTAGATGTCATCTGTCTACTATCTCCGTCCCAAAATAGTTGTCATTCTAGAATTTAAAATTTGTCCCAAAATAATTATCACTTTAGAGTACTACTTGTCCCATCAATCACCTCCTATTCAAATTTCTCTCCATTCTACCTTCAACCATCCTCCCACTCTCTACTATACATTATTTAACAATAGGCACTATAGTCTTTTTCTCTTAAATCTTAATCTATGCTAAACAATCTAAAACGACATCTATATTGAGACAGAGGGAGTATCTCTTAGTGAGTGTTCTTTCCAGCTGAATCCCAGCAGCTTCTTCTCTCGTTTACCACACGCACGCTTCCCAAAACGATAAATGATGTGTTTTTTTTTAAAATTTTCTATATGAAAGTAGCTCTAAAAAATTAAATAGATTCATTTTTTAACTTTTTAATAGTAAATACTTAATTAATCACGCGCTAATAATATTTCTCGTTTTAAGTGCCACTTATTTAAGCCCACTGCTTCAGCCCAAAGGAACATAGGCTGAAACCACACCCTCTCTTCCATGTTGCGAGTGCCTTCAACTGGTGAGACTAGTTTTTCATGTTAGCCCCTAAAGTTTTCTATTTTAGCTCTCGTATTCATTTAATTTACATATAGATCCAAAATTTTATACTAGAGACCCTAAAGGCCAAATAATAATATAAAATCACACCTAACCAAATCAATCCCATACCCCTTCGCTCGGCCATTTCCTTCTCTCCCTGTCGCCGCTCGCACCTCACTCGTCGTCGAGTCGTCCTCCCTATCTACTGTTGGCTGGACGAGCAGGCGGTCGGGAGCTCCATCCAATGCTGCGGACTTGACGGCGGCGGCCTCCTCGAGTCCACCCGACGGCAGCAAATCCGCCTCCAGCAGATACTGCCGACACTCCCCACTCCAGCCGGCGTAGATCAAAGGTGGGTCGGAGCACCTCCTCTCTGGCTGCCGCTGTCGTCTCTCCACTCTCCACTCTCCTCTCCGCCTCTCCTATATCCCTCTCCGATGCGGCGATGCGAATAAAGCTCGGCGGCGTAGATCTGGCGTTGCCTGCTCCCCCCTCCTTGTCGCCACCGGACCTTGGGAAGGCATGGCGGCGCTCGGACTCGCCGCCGGTGCTTGAAACTTGTATCACCACCGTCCAGACGTGGAGCTGAGGTGCCACGTTGCTACTCTTTCTTATTTTCTCCTCTCTTCTTTTCCCCTTCCGGCCTGGATCCCTGTCTCTTTCACGGGGCAACCGTGCCCTTGGAGCCAGGACCACCTTCTCTCTTTGTGAAGACACATGCGACCTAGGAGCATTGTAAACAGTGCACTAAGAGCAATCCTAAAGCCTATCTAAATTTGACTCTCTAAATAGCTAGCTAGCCGTAACATTCTCTTTCCAAATTTTCTGTTCACTCTAAAAGTCTTTTTATATCCTATTCTCTAAATTTTATGGACCATATATCAGTGCCTATTATACCTATCTCTCTTTTTTTCGCTCTCTCTCTCTTCTTTCGCACTGTCAGGCACGTGGCCGGCGGCGCGGCGGCCCGGCGGTGGACCGGGAGAGGGCCTCCGGCGCTGGCGGTGGGCCGGGGGCAGTCGCGCCCCGCCGGGGACAAACGCAGGGAGGGAACCGTGGCCGGCCGGGGGCAAGCGCACGGCCAGCGGTGGCGGCGCGGCGGCCCAGTGACGAGCCGAGGAAAGACGCAGTGGGCGGGAGGCACGTCGATCCTGTGGCGGCTAGTGCAGTGGCACGTGGGAGAGGCGGCTGGTGGGTCCTATAAATAGATAGCCCTTTAACTAGCTAGATTTGGCCAGCCAAATGGTAAATATTTTGGAGCCTTATTTTTCTATGAAATTATCAGATTTTAGCTTGACAAACCAAATAGATAGGCTTTTAAAGATGTTCTAATGTAGCAAGTAGTCTCAGCTCGCCACTTCGGTGTGGGGCCTTCATCTTAGCCAAGGGTGTGCCCTTGTGAGGCTCCTTAGTCGGTGCAAGGTATGCGAGTCCCGTTTGGGCGAGGCCACACGACGGGGCAAGAAACGACCTCCGATTTGTTGGCAATGTAGCTAGAGAGTGTAACGGCGGTGACTGGAGAGGGCAGAGGCGGCGACCGAGGAGGACAAAAGCGGCTAGGAGGGACATACTGGGTAGATCCACCACCGCCGAGGCCTCGATGATGAGCCGCCTCGATCCACCACTATGAGCTTGTCCTTGTCCGATCTGCACCGATCACCGCAAGCTGGTCTTCGTTGCCGCCCCTGCTCAAAGACTAGCCGGCAGCGCCTGATCGACGGACCGCTAGATCCGAAACGGCCATCGGCTTCCTTGCTGCCACCGTGGCCTCGGCTTCCTCGCCTCTGTTAGGAAAATAAACCTGACCGAGATGTGTTCTGGTCAGTGCGTGTGTGTCGCGCGGTGTCGAGCTGTGTCGTAGAGAATGCGTCGGTGAGTCCGAGTCGATTCAATTTTTTATCATGCGTGTGTGTGTGGGGGCTGTTAGTTAAGCCTTGCACTGTAGTTAGTTAGGATCTCACGTCACGGGCGGACGCGTCGTGAGAGAATGGCTCGCGTACGCGTATGTACGATGGTTCGTGGTCGACGTCACGGATATGTACGCGTCTGTACGATGGTTCGTGGGCGACGTCACAGACGTGGGATGGACGCGTCGTGGGCGCGACGTGCGGATGTTGTGCACTTGTAAATTCGCTATAAAAGGAGAAGGTAAGAACAGAAAATGCTGTGCGGTTTTGGGGCAGCACCAAACTCTCTGTGTTCCAAGTATTCGCGTGTGCTCTTGAGTTCTTCGTCCTCCCGGCCGGGAGCTTCCGGCTGTATCTATTGTTTGCTCCCGGCCGGAGGTTCCGGCTGACTACGGGCGAGGGCCCGAGCGCGGACGCAGGCGCAGGCGAGGGCCGGGGCGAGTTCCCAGGCGCGGGAGCGGGAGCGGGAGCGGTCGCGAGGGCCCGGGCACGGACGCTGCCCCGGGCGAGTTCCCGGGCACGAGCGCGGGAGCGGACGCGAGGGCCTGGGCACGGTCACTGGCCCCGGGCGAAGGGCCCGGACACGGTCCTGGGCGCTGCCAGCCTCAGGCTAGAGTTGCCTCGGCCACCTCATCGCCGGCTCGGATCGAGGCGCCATCGGGGAGATAGGGGGAGAATAGAGAGGTGACACCACCAGGGAGAGACGGTGCCATCAGGGAGCTCACCGCCAGGGATGGGAGAGGGGAGCGGCCGTGCCGGTGCCGGTGCTGGCAAAGGCAACAGAAAACTGACGGGATGGGAGGGGTTAGGGGAGGGGTGAGATTTTACATTTTTCCTGATTTCTAGGGTGTCTAGTGTAAAATGTAGGACTTCTATATAAATTAAAAAACATACAAGGACTTAAATAAAAAATATCAGGGGCTAAATAAAAAGTCGAATATACTGCTCGAAGCCACCTGCACTGTAGGGGAAAAAATTTTAGAGGTGTGGTCTCAGTCTACATGACAGTTCGAGAACACTCGTAGGAGTGGCTTATGTAACGCCCTGATTTTTCGAGCCGTTAAAAACCTATTTTAATAAAATCCTAATTTTGAAAATTCGAATCTTTGTATGTGTGTCTAAGGACTAAGTGCCGAGATCTCAATTTACCCCCCTCCCCTTGATAACCCAAAATTCCCTTCATTAAAATCCCGATCCAAAAATTTAATTTGAATTTTGCAATTCGAATTTCACTCTCAAACCGACCAATAAAATTCCCTTGTTTTATTCTCCCAAGAAAATCAAAATTTCTTGCTCGGTTTCCCATAAAAAATTTCCCTCCAAAACCCTGCCCAAATATTTAAAAATTTGAATGAGGGACCCCTAAAAATTCCTTTCTCTTCCTCCCTCAAAAGTCTCTTTTCTTAAAAAAAATAATATTTCAACTCATATTCAAATATATGTACGTGTGTGTGTATATATATCAAGTTCCTACATATGAAACTCCTTGGATTCTGGAGATTTGCCCAAGTCCAAATACCAAATTGGATTCAAATTTACATTCAATTCCCTTTTAAATCATCCTAAAAAATCCCTGGAAAAAGAGAAAATCCACTATTCCTTCGGGCTGCTAGCCTCCCTTTTCTTTTTTTTTTTCGGCCCACAGCCAATCGACCGCTCGGCCCCTCTCCTCCCCAGTGCCCATTGCCAGCCGGGCTTCGCCTGGCAGCTGCGCACCACGTGCGCTCGCTCGCGCTGCACCGCCTACAGCCAACAGCCGAGGCCCACGCAGCCACGTGCCCACACGCCGCGTGGTCATCCCTTTCCTCGGGTCTCCCTCTCTCCCTCATGCACGCGCTCAAGGTGCTCAGCCAAATGGCCACGCCACCGCCGCACCGTGCCGACCACAGCTCTCTCGCCCGAGCGCTATGTTCGACCACGCCACCCAACCGCTTGACCGCCTCAACCTCCCCGCCGTCAACCTGCCGCACGAGAACCCGTCTACCTCGTGCCGCAAGCCACGCCGCGCCTCGGCCGACGTAGCTGCCCCGCGCACAAACCGAGCACCGCTATTGCCGCCCTCTCACCCCGTGCTTCGTGCCACCGCCTTTGCCACATGCCTATAAATCCCGACGGCCCTCCCTTGCTTCACTTCGTACCTCGCCGTGGCCATGCCGCCTCGGACCGAGCTCGAACTCAAGCGATGCCGCCGCCAATCCTTTCCTATTCGGTGAGCTCCCAACCCCGATCACCCCTCTCCTCTCCTCCTCTGGATCCCGAGCTACCGCACCCTAAATCGCCTCCGAACCCCTTGCCCGACCTCGCCACCGGCGCCCGCAGTCCCGCCACCGCCATATGCCATCTCGCCTCTCTCCGCTGCTCTGTGTCACGCGCTGCCAGCCCCCTCTAGCGACCCAGGTCCCAATCTGAGCCGTCCAAAGTACTCCCCGTTCCACCCGCTAGCTGCCGTCGCTGGCTCGCCGAGATGCCGTCGAGCACCATCGGCGTTAATCTTTTCCCCGGGGCCGCTCTCTCTCTCTCTCTTTCGCTCTCCCATTCTCCCTCTGTCAAGCGGGCCCGCCCAGTCGCATGCACCGCCATGTGGCCCCTCCCCCACCTCCTCTTTGACATTCGGCCCCCACACCCCTAATCCCTCTATCCCTGACTAGTGGGCCCTCCCAGATGAGAAAATTTAATCCTTCCTTATTTTAAAAATTAGTTTCACTTACAGATGGACCCCACCCTTAAACTCTCTCCCAAATTTATGACATGTAGACCCGCTTGTCATCCCCTCTCTCCTTTTTCACTCACATGTGGTCCCTACTCCCTTTCTCTCCCACTGTCATGTGGACCAACCCTACACCTCAACTTCTCTCTCTCTGACTATGGGCCCTACCTGTCAGCTAAGGGAATATTCCCTTGGCATATTCCTTTTCCAATCGAATTAATCCTTTTTAATTCTAGAAAATCCTTTTAAACTTTGAAAATCCATATCTTTTTATCCATAACTCCGATCGACCCGTTCAAGTCTTCAAATTTTTCTAAAATTGAGATCTACCTTATGGCACTATTAGTTATTAATAATAGTATTTTATTTCTAGGGTTTTTGCATGCTTTTCTCTCGTTACGCGTAGTCGATGACGACGGAAATTCTTTCGGACTCAGATTTTCGAAGATTTTAAAGACGAAGGCAGAGGCAAGTCATTCTTTGAACATATTGCTCCCAGTTTACAAAATAATATTGTTTTTCAAACTGCATTTTAGTGCGTACGTTAAATTAATTCGGCCTCGATTTGCGTAACGAACTGACGGACCTACCTAATAGTTGCAATAACCTGTAGGCTTGAAAAATCCTGTTTGTTGTCGCTCCACCTCAGTGATGCCTCGGCATTCGTGCCCTATGAGCATGGGTATCAACGTTTTCACTCAAATCACATGTGTTGTCGAAATGGGAAAACCATGGTTTATAAAATATTTTAACCTAATACGCAGTGTCAGTAAGTTTGCGAAATAAGAAATGTTTGCGAAAACCCCGTGATGCAAAGTGATCACTTTGGTGGAGATACTTTGTACTCGCATATATAAGGACCGATTTCTTAGGGAATTGCACTGATCATAATACAGTGCGATTACATGGGTGGAATGGGACACCCCTGGCCAAGTAATTAGTAGACCCAAGGTTGGCTTGGTTGCCTTTGGACATGGATTCGTCGGGGTGGCAATATGAGATGCACCTGCGGGATCCTAAGTACGAGGAGTCTGGGACTCGCCCGGTACTTGGTCTGGTACCCGTCCAGTTGGCTTCAGGCAATCCTGGAGACACTTTGGAAAGGCCTTATTGCGAACCTCCCCTGCTTGGCCAATAAGGGAGTAAACTCACGTCGTGTGGGGAAAGCGTACACCTCTGTAGAGATCTGATCTGTTCGAACAGCCATGCCCACGGTCATGGACGATGTGAAGGGATTTCTCTAGCGTAGCTTTGTTTTTAAAAAGGTTTGCAAAATATGTTTGTGGTTGAGAACCGTTACCAGAATCAGCCAGGACGGCTGACAGACGACTATTACGTGGTCTGAAACGGGCCTGTGTGGACCGGGATGCCGAATGTCATCATAGATTAGACTTCCTGAGTGGAAGCAGTATGTGTTTGAGATGGAAATTATGGATGGCTCAAGGAGCCACAGATTTGGGATGTGAGTTGAGATGATGTCCTGAATAGGATAAAGTGAAAGGAAAAATGATAGAGGAAGAATGAGATGATCTCCTAGAAAGGACGAAAGTGAAAATAAACTAATAGATGAGAGGAGTATGGAAAGCTGCCTGAGGGCAGACTCCCGTGAGCCGGTGTCATAGTCAGACAGCTGGTATGAGAATAGATTTGACTAGAAAACTTTAAGCAATTAAAATCTGATTTGTCCGCTAGAGTTGTTGTAAAGCAATTCGTGGACAGGATCGAGACGAGAGCTTCCTTCCAGTGACACTAAGATAACACACACTTAGAGTTTCGAAAATGGTTTCAAAATAAAAGTTTGCGAAATAAATACCGGTCTTTTCTTTGATAGCCTGCATATCACATATTTCCCGTGACTTGCTGAGTACGTATATACTCAATCTATTTCTATTTTCCCTCCTTCAGAAAGAGTGAAGTTGAAGTGAAGATTAGGGTTTCTTTCCTAATCCTAAGCCATTGCTTGTGGATTGGGTTCTCGCTGCGCTATCGTTTCGCTGCTACTGTTTTGTTTAAAGGTTGCTGCTCAGGGCTTGCCTGAAGTTGCAACTTATAAAGGTATGATATATAAATATTTTATTTAGTAGTTGCTATGGTACATCTCGGTTGACCGCGGGTACCAGCAAGATATCTTGGGACTGGTATCGGTAACGCTGTTCCGTAGGAGTTGGTTCACGCTAATTTTCTGCGACGTTTCCTCTCTGATGTCATTGTAGGTGATGCCAAGACGGAGGTGCTAAAGCTTGCACCGTGAATGCTCGTATAAACTGTGCACCATGACATGATCCTACCATTTACTAGTACCAATCACTGTTGAATTTTTTGAAAAATCACAGTTAAAGTTGTGCAAAAGGACAACAACCTTGCAGCTTCCCATCTGACTCGTGGTCATATAATTTCTGCTATTTCTATGTGAACAAGCGAAGGCATGAATTTTTTTTTATCTTTTTGTGTCTTTGATCCTCGTAGTCATAGACAGGCTCAATGGATGATTGGATGGGGCTCATGGGTGGGATTGCCATCAAGATCAAATCCCTGTAGGCGGCGCCGTTTTATGTGTGATTTCGAAGGACGTTGAACTATGGCAAATTATCAGCATCATCTGAGGAATATGCCATAGATAAAAGTAGATAACTATCTTAAGACGAAAGAGAAAGCGGTGAGATCCAGTCGTGAACTAGGGAAACATCAGTACAATACATCATCTAATGCTTCCTGCCGTAGTGGCATCTAAGCATCATATTCCTTTTGAAGCATCTCAACCTCCCTTGGAAATTTCCCGGGGCTTTTCACCCTCCTTTTTTCTCCTCAGGTTTTCTTTGGCAATTTTTTTCTCCTCGATTATGGGCGTAATTTTGGATGGGCCAGCTCAAGTTCTTTGTATATTACTAGTATACATCACCGGTAGTTTATACCATTATATGGGCTGGATCCATCTCACATTTAAACAACTCTGCATTACTGATGGGCAAAGGCCTCTTCATGGCCTAAGGAAAATGTTCACTTTATGTTCCTCAAGTATGGTCGAGTTTCATTCGTATTTATCAATCATAAAACTGGGTATAGAGTGTCTTTCAATTTCTAAAATCAATACAAATCAAGTCACTCGGTATTTGACTTGGTCTTCCTCCTATAAAAAACTAAAACAAATATGTGGACCCACATGTTAATGGGTGTCTATTAAAAATAAAAAAATACAGTAAGACCCATATTTCAGTCACATGGAAAAAAAAATAAAAAATCATCTCTTCTGCGCTCTCTCTCTCTCCCCCTCCTCTCTCGCAGAGTCGCAGGCCAGCGAGGACAACGGAGTCGAAGAGGCTAGCAGTGCTGGTGAGGAATAGCGTGGCGAGGATGGCTGATCCACCATCGGCCCAGATCCGAGAAGTGCTATCTAGACGCCTCCGCCACCTCCTCCTCTTCTCTTCTTCCTCTCTTCCTCGCCTACCGACCGAGTAGGCTCAGGCCGCCCGCATGTGGAGCTTGGCGAGGTAGGTGACGTAGAAGGCGTGCGAGCAGCCTAGGTGGCGGCTAGCTTCCTCTCCTCCTTCGCCGCCATGGCCCTTTCCTCGCTGGCCGCCCACCGTCGATGGCCATTGCCTCCTTTATGTAGACAAGATGGCAAGCTCGATCTTGCTGGTTCCCTCACCTCCTTCCTCTCCGTCCCTCTCCCTCGCCTCCGTCCTCTCCTCCTCCGCTGTGGCCCCCTCCTCGTCGGCCACTCATCGCAGCTGTTGCCTTTCCTTGGACAGGATGGCGAGCTCGAGCTCGCCGGCTCCCTCATCTCCTCCACCACCGTCGTGGCCCCCTCCTCGCTAGCCGCCCACCGCCGCTGCCGCCTTCCCGCGGATGGGCGAGCGAGCTCGAGCTCACCGGCCTCCACCACCGTTGAGGTGATGAGGAGGTATTGGGAAAAGAGGAGAGAGAGGGATAGAGGAGGAATGTGTCACTAACACATGGGGCCCACCATATTTTTTAATATTTTTTTCTGATTGGAGTGCCATGTGAGTGCCACGTTGAACGAAGACTAGGTCAACGTGCCATATAGGCGTAACGTCAGCTAAAACCAATGCCAATACTGTCGAGGAAGTTAATTTACACTGTTTTTAAAAATTAGAGGACAGAGAGTCACACAAATCTGATTCGTCTCAAAGTTGAGAAAATTCATGTCATTCCATCTCTACACAATTTGCACCTTCATTGCTGCTAGAGGAAAAAAAGTGAGAACATAAATATCAGCAAAAATCTTAGTTATGGCATCCAAAAGAAGATTATAAAATGCTATCAAATGAATCAAAAGGATCATTTTGATAATTAAATCAAAATTACCATTGTGCCAGCATGCTTCACTATTGTTGCCAACAACACATTTGCAACCGAACTACTTTATTGTCCTATGTATTTCATGCCAAAACTAATCATTGTACTACAGATGACATTTTACTTTCCGTACCAAACATTCCCAAAATTTGAACAACTGACATTAAACACTCAGTACATTGCATACAACCAGAAACTAAGAGTTCCAAAAATTTGATTTATCTATAAGTTTAAGAACTGAAGCATGGTACTGCAGGGGTTGCTCAACAATTCCTATCTTGCCATTTTTGCGATTCTATCTTCACCCGATATTAGTATCTCCATTATCCACGAGAGGAAAAAAATGATAATAACATGTATGAGCAGTGTGACCTCAAGAAAAGATTAAAAACAATGCACTCTTGTAAACAAAATCAACTAACTGAATACATGTTGATAATCACAACCATCTTATCCACATAACAGAAAGACTTGGAAGTCTATACCACAGAAAAAAATGTGCTATATTGTAGGAAATATTGTTAGAGGGACAGAGCGATCAAGCAAAAAAAAAAAAAAAATCTGGTTCTACATCACCATGTGTGAAGCTGATAATGATAGGGGGAACAGAGTGTGTGAGAACATAGCATAAAAATACCATAGAATACAGACATGCACCTAAATAGTTCAGTCATAAAGGCTCACTTTGACAGGCTGACATGCTTCACAAGTCCTTAAGAACTCGTAGAGCTGTTCAAATGATCTGTCAAGTGACCCTTCAATCTGTAAAACCTGTAAGAACAACAAATTCATGAAAGATAATTCCAAAAAAAAGGACCCTTTGAACGGCTCTAGGAGTTGTTATCTTTCAAATCAAATTCATGAACTTAATCTATAACTAAGAGCTGTTGGTGAATTTGTATCTGCCAACAAGATTAAGTTCAACAAATTTGATTTACAAATTGTAAATCAAATCTGTAAATTGCATTAACTTACAAATTGATTTATAGCCCCGTTAACAGGGTTTGATTTAAAAATTCACGGATGGCGAGGGTTTACAAATTCAAATTGATTTATAACCCCATTAACTCGGATGGCAAGGGTTAACCCTGCCAAACGAGGCCATAGGTTGGCACGGACTAGGTTAGGGCCGGGGTGAATTAAGCACTCGGTGAACAGCGGCCATCTCTCTAGCCGACGAGCTCCTCCTCTTCCTCCCCTGTAGCAAGGCCGGTGAGCCCCTCCCCTTCCTTCCCAGTAGCAAGGCCGGCGAATTCCTCCTCTTCCTCCCCTGCAGCAAGGCCGGCGAACCCCTCCCGTTCCTCCCCAGTAGCAAGACCAGCGAGCTCCTCCTCTTTCTCCCAAGGTCAGGACTTCAACCGAGGTTAGATCCCCATGCCATGAACTAGAGATGGCAATGGGTGCCCAAAACCTGAAACCCAGTGGGTTTTTATCCTATTAGGGCATGGGCATGGGTTAATATCCAAACGCATAGGTTTGTTAATGGGAGAAAATCAAAACTTGTTGGGTTAACAGGCACGGGTTCATTCTCATGGTACCTATACCCGTAAACCTATGGGTTTAATAAACCCGGCCCAAATACAAATTTTGGCCCAAGCTCAACAAAACCATATATAAAACAAGCAAACCCTAGAACTAGAAGTACCAATAGCGGCTGGCCCCACCGTCCCAGCCCCTAACCTCTACTCCTCATTGCGGCGGCCTTTCATGCTGATCTTGACTCCCCGAGTGACGGCCACCAATCGCCACCAGGCACCAGCCCTTGTGCCCGCCATCCGCCATCCTCCCCTGTCGAGCACCCACCGGCCACCCGCCGCCAGGCCCCACTGCCGAGCACCCGCCGTCGGCTGTCTGCCGCCAGGCCCCCGCCGTCTGCTGCCTGTCCGCCGCCCACCCCCCCACTGAGCACCTGCCGTCCACCCCCTACCGTGCGCCGCCAGCCCCTCTCCCCATTTCTTGCAATCTTGCAACTTGCTAGGGTTAGAAGCTACTCTATCCAACTATGGCTACGAGCTCCGGCGCGACCAACGACGACGGTCGGTGATGCTTATTCCTCCTTCTCCTTAGCCGGGTACGGGCGACCCGTGGGTGCCCATTAACCCAGCGGACACGGGTTTTGGGCATAAAATTGAACCCGTGACGGGTATGGGTTTTTTAACGGGCAGATTCTATATTCACGGGCACGGGTTTGGGATGTTAAAACCCAACGGGTTTGTGCCCGTTGCCCTCTCTACCATGAACTCCTCTTTTGTCACACCCCAATCTGGCACCGCCGTACAACGACACTAGTTAGGGCGTGTCGCAGGAAAACAGCGCGAACTGCTTTTCCGCGAAACCATGATACCGATACCAGTCCCAAGACACAACGCTGGTATCCACAGAAATCAGATATGCATCATTGCAGAACCTTAGATAAATAAATAATTAAATAGACTTATACCTTTACTTACGTTGCCGCTTCAGAGCAAGCCGAAGACAACAACGAACAACACAGAGGCAACGGCAGCAACGGAACAACGAACTAAGTCCTAACACACAGGCAATGGCTGGGAACCAGGACGAAACCCTAATCTTCACTTCACTACAACTCCAGCATCCATCTCCTGGCGAAAAACGATATATATAGAGAGCAAGGGTGAGTACTTGTGTGTTCAGCAAGTCAGGGGAACTTAGGTGGTTGTTACAAGCTTCAAAGAGAGGCTGGTTATTTTACAATCTATTTTATTTAAATCTTTTTAAATCCGCTAGTGTGTGCTTCTCAACAATCAAGGCGAGATGAGTCTCGCCCGATCGGAGTGAGTTGTATCAATCTTTCAATCAGCACAACTCTCAAGAGTTAGCCTCCGGGATCTAGCTCCACCAGCTGATCCAACCTCATCGGGTCCATAGCCCTGCTGTCCTTGACAACTTCACAATATTTTCCGAAATCGGATTCCCAATCCACAAACATCCTTCGCAAACAGTAGTCAAACAAAACTACGCTAAGGAATCACCTCACATCTGCCCATGACCATGGGCACGACAGTTCAAACAGTTTAAACCTCTGCAGATGGGGTACACTTTACCCACACGACGCGACTTACTCTATACACCAGCTCACACGCATTGGGTACGATTTGGTGACATAGAGGTTTTCGTGACAAGACATTTCCCAAACCCTCTTAGGTTACCGCATAGCAACTAGAGGGGTCCTCGAGACCAACAACAAGGTAGGTCTGAGATCATGCTGTGCCAGGAACCCAGGAGGCACCCCCGACACCCACCCGCATGATCCACAGTCCAATAGCATGCAAGGCATCCCTGGGAGGCTAGTTACTCAGACAGGAGTTATCCCATATCACCCATGTGGTTGTACAGTCGTATGTTTGGATGAAATTCCAGAGGAATCGGTCCTTAGCTGCAGTGAGGGAGACTTGTCCTGCTGGCACGATCCCCACACCGCAGTTTTCGCAAACCATTTTATTTTCAAAACACCGACCCAGGTGTCGGGTTTTCCAAAGTTTCGTAAATCCAAGTTTTATCCATCGTAGTCTTTTTTTAAATTTGATAGGCGATCACCGGTACCATGCCCGTCGACACGGGTACCGAGATCTATCAAAGGCGGTGACAAGGATGTGTAAGGGAATCACAATCAATCAAGGAAGTCATGCAGCAAATGGGTTGGCGGCCCGTCGGTCGTCTCACGACCGCGGCCGAGAAACTATCTCCGTGTAGCCTAATATATGCAATTTGGCAATTAAAGTACTTGGTTCTATAAATATGGGCTCAAGATGATCAAAAGTGACTTGCCTTGCTCTAAGTCCTCACGAGTCTTTGAGAAATCGTCGCGAAATCCGCTCCGAAAGGAATTTTTGACGATCGGTTACTATGCGCAAACACACAAAATCTACACAAGGTCCAAGAAACAGATCCTATTTAGTGCTAATAATAGTGCCATTAGATAGATCTCAATTTTAGAAAATTACTGGAGTTGGAACGGAGTCAATCGGAGTTACGGAACTAATGATATGAATTTCTGAAGGTTTAAAGAATTTTTTATCACTGAAAAGGATTATTTGGAAATTCCTGAGAGGAGTATTCTCTGGAAATTCTCTCTGGCAGTCACTGACAAGTGGGGGCCGATGGCACATGGGGCCCGCAAGCTAGAGAAGGAAAGGGGAGTGAAGGCCTGCAGCCACTGGAGATTGGGGCCTAGCTGTCAGGGAGTCAACGGCTCGTGGGTTTGGTTCCCGGTGGACTGAGGGGGCAAGGGCCCTCTGGTCGGTGGCCTGTGGTCCATGGACCGGCGCGCGGGGCAGGAGAGTGAGGGGGGTGAGGACCCTAGTGCCAGTGAGACATGGGGATGTCCATGAACCGAGTCTAACACCGGTGGGTCCACATGGCAGTGAGCGTGAGAGAGGGAAGCCTTGCTCCGTCGGGGAATCCAACGGCCGATGGCGGCGAGATCGATCCGGCGAACAGTGGCCCTTCACGGCGAATTAGCTATACCGGCGGAGAGAGGGGACACCGAGGAATTGCTTGAGCGGCTCGCATCGAGTTGCCAATAGCGGGAGACGGCTCGTGACGGTGAGGCAGAGGCGGCGGAGGGAGGAGAGGAGCTTGGCTAGGCATCTATGGCGGTGCGGCGGCCATGGCCATTCACGGCGGCCGAGAGGAGGTGGTGGGGCTCCAGGGGGACAAGGGGAGAGGAGGAATGAGGTCTCCGGTCTCGGGATTCAAAGGGAGAGCGAGGTCTAGCGACGTAGCACGGCTGCGCTCAGCGGCGACGAAAGAGGAAAGAAAGCAGGGATTCCTTGCTCAAGATCACACGGGGAAGGTTTGACCTAACGGCATCTAGAGCGGACTTGGAAGCACATGTGATTGCACGGGAAGAGAGCTCACTAAGGGGGAAAATTGGTTCGGCGGCGGCGATCGGGACTGGGGGTAGAGAAGGAAGCCGCGAGGTGTTGTCGACGATGTGAGCGATGTGGTTGCGGTGTTCATGGCGCATGGTCTCGGTGGAGCACGCCTGGTCAAGAGGATTTTCGAGCTGCGCTGATGAGTGGTTCGACAAGAGAGGTTCGGCGACGCCTCAAGGGAGCAGAAATGAAGGAGAGAACCGAGGGGTTATCGGGGGTTTTATAGGTGCGGAGGGATGGCGGACAATGATTGGGACTCAATCATAGAGGTGAGGAGGAGAGAGAGGCGGGAGATGTCGAGGCGAAATTCTCCTCGCGGGCGGCCGAATTCAAAATGGCGGACGGGATTGTGCGGAGCGATGGAAGGCGGTTGATCAAACGGTGTGGTTCGAAGTGTGAGCGCGGGTGCACGAGAGGATGGCGGTGACGTTGGCGTTCCGGGCTCTCTTTTGACCGGCTCGGTCCGGGACCAATGAGAGGGGAAAGGAGGGGTGGAGCGGGAAAATAGGAGCGGCGAGAGGCGGCTGTGGTCGTCCTCTGATTGGCGTCTTGCGGCGCGTCACGGCGGGGCCGAGAGGGGACCGGCGGTGGGGCTTGGTGGAGTCCGCCTGCTATGGCATTTGACCGAGCAGAACGGGTGCAGGGAGAGGAGAACGGAGTGGCTACGGGAGGTAGACGAAACACTGTACGGGGATCGACTCATGAGACAGGAGGCCACGCGGAGCGATCTTGACGGCTCGGCGCAGCTCACACGCGGCGCGGGTGGGCGAGAGGGATCGGGCGGCCGAGCGGGGCGGGAAAGGAGCACGCGGCGCGCATCTAGCGGGCGGCAGCGGGACGCGTGGCGCGGGCGAGCGCGCGGGGAAGAAGGAGGATCGGACGGCGGCCGTCGCGGTACTCGGCCACGTGGCATGGATCCGCTGGGTGGAGGAGGGGCCTTGCGTGGGGTGCACGGTTCTGGCTGTGGGCCGAGGCTAGGAATGTGAGCAATGCGGCCCGATGGGAACAGTGCCTCCTTTTATTTTCTTGGAAGTTATTTGAATAGATTTTGAGGTGATTTAAACTGTGATTTGTTTTATTTTTGAATTTAGGAAAATTTAAGGAATGAAGAGGGGTCCAGGGTAACTTTTGTTTGGTATTTTTGGGGTACATTTTTGGATGTGGACTTTTTGGACTTATTTGGGGAAAATCGAAAGGAGAAAGAAGAGGTCCAAATTCAAATTCAATCGTTAATTTGAATTTGTGGATGCGGGTGGGGATTTTTGGGGAGATTCCAAGAAAATCAAGGGTAGAGAGTCGACCCACATATATATATATGTTTGTGTGTCTGGTTATATATATATATATATATATATATATATATATATATTGGTGGAGAGGGTTCGGATAGAGGTTCGATATCCAAGTTTTATTGTTTAAACCTGGGATTTTCTCAGGGATTCAGGGGGAGAGGAAACAAGGGGGATTACGGGAGGATTCAAAAGGGATGTCTTTATGGTTTCAAGTCAGATCTTCAGGACGGATATCAAAGCAAAATCTTTTGATGGAAAAGATCGAGCAATTCGCTCTCAGGGTTTTAAGTGCGAAGTTTGGATACGACGACTCGACATTGAAGATTATTTTGGAAACAGGGGTTTTTGAGATCAAGGCAGAGAAACAAACTGAGATCCATGGCACAACTTACGATACAACACATAAAGAGACGAAATTTTTACGGGTAGCTTTTAGCAAAATATTGTTTAACGTCTTGCTGAAAGCGGAGGTTATATCTTTGTCTCTCTGCTGTCTTTTAGTTGAACAATCTCTCGCTGGTGAGGACAGTGGCGTGCAACAAGGCCAACTGCGACAACGGCAAGCTGATCTTTACGCCACTGTCAACACCGGCGGCAAGCCGAGACCTTCAATCTCCAACGCCCGCACGGGCCTCTTGATTTTTTTTTTCGATTTTCCTATTTCTGTTTTATTTTACTATGAAAGCTATCGGGAGTAGCAGCCCATGAACCTGTCCTTTTCATGAGGTATGGTCGGTCTGAGGGTTTTAGTTGGGCCAAGAGGTAGGGTTAGCTGGCCATAACAACTAGTTAGTGGGCTGGATGAGGGTTGGTCCACTCCCCAAAAACCATGGGTTGGGTTTGGTCTAGCCCCATTAGCAGGCCTACTTTTGCACTGTCCCGACCCCGGCTCGTTAGTTTGTTCTTATCTCCAATAGTTCTCCTAAACTTCTCTCAATCCCAAAATTAGGGGCTTTTAGGAGAAAAAATCATTCTAACAGATCCCCTAACCATTTGTCCAAGGACTGGAGTTTCCTTCCCCATCAATCTCTATCTCCACAAGTCGAGAGCCACGCTCGCTCCCAGAAGGCCTCTCGCGCAGGCTCCGCGCCGGGAGGATGGGCAAGTCCGTGTGCCACGGGAGGAGATCACACGCATGGGATGAGGGGGAAGGAACGATTCTGTTGGTACCTTTTTAGGTGGCCCATTTTTTTTACTTTAGAGAATCAAATTTAGGATATCCCTTAGAAACAAAGATATTTTCATGCCTAAAATCCTAATTATATATTACTAAAAAGAGATTTAGGAGATTGATTTTTGGGCAACTGTTGGTGATGCTCTAAAACAACTCATAAAACAACTACTACCTCTATTTTTTTTAATAAATGACGCCGTTTGTCGGAGGATGAAACCTCGACGGCGGGAAGTCAGGAGACCCCCCTTTGAGATTCGGCCAGGGGAGTAGTTCTCAGGTGTAGCCGGCGTCAGGTGTAGAAGAAAGATAGGCGAAGAAGACGTAGAAGAGGCGGGGTTCGGACCGTCCGAAGGGAGTCCGGACCGTCCGAACCGTGGTGAAGCAGAAGGGTCCGGACTGTCCGATGCGGGTCCGGACCGTCCGAAGCGTGGTAATCGCGCAGGGTGTTGGGGAAGACAATGAACAGAGGCGTACAGAGGAGGCAAGATGATTTATACAGGTTCGGGCCGCGCGGAGGCGTAATACCCTACTCCTGTGTGTATGCTATGTGGGGATGAATGTGGTTGCGGTGTTACAAGATGAGCTCAACCCGCTTGACGGAGCTGGGGAAGAAGAACAGTAGCTAGAGAGTGAACTCGGGAGCAGAGAGCCGAGAGCTAGAGATCCTTAGTTAGCGTGTCTACTAATCGCCGGAGCTGAACTTGAGAGAGAGAGAGGCCTCTAAATGTGGCATGGATCCTCCTTTATATTCGAGGGGAATCCACAGTGCCGAAGTACACGAAGGGGGAGAGAAAGCAGTGTCTTGTCGCACGTCTCCGCCTGCTGCCACCTACTACGCCCACGCCGGGGTAGGTCGGCTGCGGGCGGCCAGTCTTCGGGACGTGAGGATGTGACGGAGCATCTGGTCGTCTGGTCGTCTTGGTTGATGGAGCGGGGAGACGTGACAGCGCACGCCTCCAAGTCAAAAGGCTCTGACTGTGAACAGCGATTGCACAGAGAACCGGAGTCCTCTCGGTCAAAAGCCTCTGATGGTATTGTCGGGAGACAGGCGGGAGGCGCCTTGTCACCTCACCATCAATGCAGATATTTGGAGAGCTGGTCCATCGATCCTGCCGGAGACCGACATGTGGGCCCCGGGCAGGGAGTGAGACGATGGCGCCCGGAGGCAAGGCACGGACCCGAGGCCAACGACGCCTCGGGGCTGAAACCGGTGGGGACGGCGCCCCGGGGACGAGCCCGGGGCCGATAGGGTCAGCGCCCCGGGGGCGTGCCCGGGGCCAAAGGCGAGGGTGCCCCGCGGACGTGCCCGGGGCCGATAGGGTCAGCGCCCCGGGGGCGTGCCCGGGGCCAAAGGCGAGGGCGCCCGGGGTCGTGCCCGGGGCCGATAGGGTCAGCGCCCCGGAGACGTGCCCGGGGCCGATAGGCGCGGCGCCCCAGGGCCGAAGGCGAGATGGCCCCTCGGGGAACTGACTTGGCCGATGACCCACGCGTCCCCAGGGTATGTGTGACCCCCTATCCCATTTCGCCGACACCGTTGATTTTTATCATGATGTTTGACCATTCGTCTTGTTTAAAAAATTGGTGTAAATATAAAAAATATGAGTCATGATTAAAGTTCTTTTAATGATATCGCAACAAAATAATCTATACTTACATAAAATTTTTGAATTAGACAAATTGCCAAATATCGTGTTAAGAGTAAACGACATCATTTATTAAAAAATGGATGAATTACTATAAACAAATAAGATGATATAACAGAAGTCGAAGAGTATATTACACTATTTGCCAAGAATCTGCATATGTAATCGCGTATATGTACTAAATTCAGTTATTCCACTTGTACACAAAAAGAGAAAAACAAATCGAATACTTCCTCTCGTTCGTAATTGTGAACCCTCGCTTTACAAGGACAAAAAAGAATGGTAGCGCAGCGATTTTTTAGCCTTTTTTTTCATTCCATGTACTTAAAAAACCAAGGACACAGCAATATACGAAAGCACGGGATTCCTCAGGGAGATCAATGCCTCTGCATCTGCTCCTGCTGCTGTTGCTGCAAGCTGATAAGCTTGTGGTAGGCGCCGTTCCTGTTCTCGATGAGCTGCTGGTGAGCCCCCTGCTCGATGATCCTGCCGTCCTGCAGCACCGAGATGACGTCGGCATTCTTGATCGTCGACAGTCGGTGCGCCACCATCACGGTGGTCCGGTTCCTCATCACCCTGTCCAGCGCCTGCTGCACGACGCGCTCCGACTCCACGTCGAGCGCGCTCGTCGCCTCGTCCAGGAGCAGGATGGCCGGGTCCTTCACGATGGCGCGCGCGATGGCGATCCGCTGCCTCTGCCCGCCGGACAGCTGCACGCCGCGCTCCCCGACCTTGGTCTGGTAACCCTCCGGCAGCGCGCTGATGAAGGAGTGCGCGTTCGCCAGCTTCGCCGCGTCGACCACCTCCGCCTCCGTCGCACCGTCCTTCCCGTAGAGGATGTTGTCGTAGATCGTCGTCGCGAACAGCGCCGGCTCTTGCTGCACGAGGCCGATGTGCTTCCTCAGCGACTTCAGCTTCACCTTCCTGATGTCCTTCCCTGCAAAAAACGCATCAACGTCACACGACTTCAGATTCCGTCAGTCTGCAGAACAATTCGTCTTCGATTCTTGGGGTGAACTGAAGCTGCAATCTTTGAGAAGGAGATACCGTCGATCAAGACTTTCCCGGCGAGGGGGTCGTAGAAGCGGAGGATGAGCGACAGGACGGTGCTCTTGCCGGAGCCGCTCATGCCGACGAGCGCCATGCTCTTGCCGGCCTTCATCAGGAGGTCGAGGCCCTTGAACACGACCACCTCGGGCCTCGACGGGTACCGGAACTCGACGCCCCGCAGCTCGATCACGCCGTCGACTCTCTTGACGTCGTTGCCGGCGTCGATCAGGACGTCGGTCTTCCTGTCCAGGATCTCGAACACCGAGGACACCATCTGGTTTCCCTTGATGATGTCCGGTGCCATAGCCAGCGTCTCCCCCATGGCCAGCGCCGTCACGATGAGCACCATGAATGACTTCATCACCGACTTGAAGCTGGCCAGCTCCTTGCTCATCAGCTCCGAACCATACCTGAATCCCAATTATAGCTTTCAAAATTTACCACCGAATACAAATTTGGGCTGAATTCACTGCGTTCTAAACTTCGTGTAGCACTAACCATAAAGCCAATGCGTAGGAGGAGAAGAGGAAGAACTGAGAAACTCCGTAGAAGAGCCCGGCGCCCTGGCCTCGCCGGAATGACCGCTTCGCCGGCTCCTTCAGCTCGTCGGCGTAGAGCTTTATGACCTTCTCCTCGGCGCAGAAGGCGGCCACCGTCCGGATGTTGCTCACTGCCTCGGCGGCCAGCATGTTGGCTTTCAGATACGACTTGCCAAGGTTGCCTCCGTAGCCTTTCATGAACATTTTCTGTTGCATCACAACATAAGATTGTGAATTTGTGATTCAGCCAGGAACAGCCTGGCAATCTGACACTTGACAAGAGATTCTGTGCTTACCTCGCTGATGTGGCCGCTAACCATGAGGGGATAGGTGGCAAGAACGACCAGCGTGATCCGCCAGTTGATGATGAAGGCGATGATGAGCGACGTCACGATCATGCCGACGTTCTGCAGCAGGATGGTGGAGCGGTCGACGACGATGGTGCGCACGAGCGTGGCGTCCGTCTCGAGCCGCGACGACAGCATCGAGCTCGTGTGGCTGGTGTCGTCGAACCACCCGATCTCGTTCCGGAGGATGGCAGCGAACATCCTCTCCCGGACCCGCAGCGTGAGCCGCTCCCCCATGATGCCGAAGCTGAGGTGCTCGATCGCGTGGAAAACCACAGTGAGCACCGCGCCGCAGCAGAAGAGCACGGCGATCTTGCGCACCTCCCGCTTCGTGGTCTCCCACCCCATGTAGTACGACACGAGCGCCTGCGTGACACCGAGCGCGAACAGCGGCATCTGCGAGCCGGCGATGAAGGCGCTGACGGTGCCCGACACGCCGAAGAACCAGTCCGGCCGTACCATAGAGTAGAGCTTCTTCATGGACACCGGCTTCCTCTTGTGCCCTTCGTCGTGCGCCTCGACGGTGCCGTACCGGCTAACCGAGTCCTTCTCGGAGCGGAAGCTCCCACCCATGCTCGTCCTCGACAGCTCCCTCGAATACTTGGAGCTAGCAACAGGCAAGCCACGGTCATTACCTCGTGGTAACCACTCGGAACTTCACACAAAGTTGTCACGTACACATACCTTAGTGGCCGGCTGATGCTGGCGCTGTCCGAGAAAGACGGCTTGTTCTGGAGCTGAGCCGCTTCCTGCAGCTGGATCAGCGAGGCGTAGGCGCTGCGAGGGTTCGCCATCAGTTGCTCGTGCGTGCCGGTCTCGACGATCCTGCCGCTATCCACGACGGCGATGGTGTCTGCGTTCCTGATGGTCGACAGGCGGTGCGCGATCACCACGGTGGTGCGGCCTACCATGACGCGGTCCAGCGCCTCCTGCACGCTCTTCTCGGACTCGGCGTCGAGCGCGCTAGTCGCCTCGTCGAGGAGCAGTATCGACGGGTTCTTCAGTATCGCCCTCGATATCGCGATGCGCTGCTTCTGCCCGCCGGAGAGCTGTATCCCGCGCTCGCCGACCTGCGTCTCGTACCGGTCGGGGAGGTGGTTGATGAAGGTGATCGCCTCCGACAGCTTCGCCGCGTGGTTGATCTCATCCATGGTGGCGTCTCCCTTGCCGTAGAGTATGTTCTCCCGGATGCTCGTCGCGAAGAGCGCCGGCTCCTGGTTGACGAGGCCAATCTGCTGGCGCAGCCACTTGACGTCGAGGTCCTTGATGTCGTGGCCGTCGAGCAGTATCGCCCCCGTGAGAGGCTCGTAGAACCGCTCGATGAGCGAGACCACGGTGCTCTTGCCGGAGCCACTCCCGCCGACGAGCGCGACGATCTTGCCGGCCGGGAAGTCCAGGCTGAACCTGTCGAGGATGACGACGTCCGGGCGGGACGGGTACGCAAAACGCACGTCGCGGAACTGGATGTGGCCGTCGACCGCCGGCAGCGTGCGGCCCGCCTTGGAGCTCGACTTGTTGACGGTTTTCCTCTCGATCATCTGGAAGATCGGGTACGCCGCCGTCCTCGCCCGGAGGAACGTCGATATGTTTGGCGCCGCCTGGCCGAGCGACCTGCACGACACATTGCATACAAACGCCAATTACGCACGGGCGCCATGGGCGTGGGATTCGTTGACGGCGGACACAGGGGCGTGCACACTCACAAGCCGGCGATGACGACGTTGAGCATGGTGGTGAAGGACTCGCCGCCGTTGGAGATGTTCTTGTGGACGACGACGCTGGTGAACCAGACGAGCAGCGCCCAGGAGAGGAAGAGCACCGAGTGCATGGAGCCGAGCCCGAGCCCCTTGGCGAGGCCACCCCTCTTGCCGTACTTGTACGTCCTCAGCAGCGCCTCCCGGTACGTCCTCACCGCCTTTTCCTCGCCGACGAACGCCTGCACCGTCCGCACGTTGCCGATCACCTGCACTCGCTCACCGACGGCCAACCTACTGCGGCGTCAGAACGTCCTCAAACATCACACGCGTGCTCGGAGAATTGAAGGACACAGGCCTTATCGAACGACCGACCTCCTCGGCGATCTCGCCGGCCTTGACGTAGGACTTGCGGACGCGTGCCATGAGGCCGATGGTGACGTAGGCGTAGATGCCGCCGGCAATGGCGATGAGCGGGACGATGGCGAGGGTGACGAGGCTGATCTGCCACACCTGCGAGAAGCCGATGGCGAAGCCGGCTAGGAACCGGCTGATGTAGTGCATGAAATTGCCCACCTGCAGCACGCCATGAGCAACACCGCATTTCGTCAGCAAAAATGCAAGCACACACGTGGTGCACCGTGGTGAATCTTGGCTCTTCGATTTGGGATTTTGAAATTGGGCTTTACTGGGCTTCAGAATATGGGTTAGTGTTGGGCCTCAAGTTCTGTACGGGAGGGTACAGTACAGGCAAAGTAGGCCTGCAGCCTCTTCAGAGAGATGGGCCGTTCAAACCAGGAGGCGAGCTAATTATCATCTTCTCATAATAAATTTTCCAGTGGCAGCAACTAACCTCCATCTGGTGCAAGTGTTCCACTAGTAGTACAATTGTACAAAGAACAAGGAAGATGTTTTTCGCACAAATACCCCACCGGCATTAGGGCATGCACAATGTAAGCCACTCCTAGGAGTCACCTCACATACCACATGATCGTCACATAAGATGAGACCACATGTTTAAAATCTATTTTTCTTCCAATGCAAAATGCCTCTAGAGGTGACTTTAGTTTTTCATATAAGTCCTTAGCACTTTCTATTTTAGCCCTCATATTTTTTCAATTTATATAAAAATATAAAATTTTACACAGAATACTCTAAAATCCAAAAAAAAATAAAAAATCCCTCCACCTCCTAGATCTAAAATTGATCCTCTTTCTCACCTTCCACTGCCAGCCTCTCTGCTTCCTTCCCTACCCCCGCCGCCGACGGCTACTCTCTACTAGCCGTTCTCGCCTCCCCCTCTCCCTCTGTCTCTCCCGAACCTTCTTCTCCTCCTTGTCTCCTCGAGCAGATCGGGAGCTCCCCTCGGCAGCGGATCAAGTTCCCTCGGCGGCGGATCGACCGGGGCAGATTGTGGTAGCACGGCCAGCGAGCTCCGAAGCTTCCGAGGCTAGATCTGGTCGGAACAGCCTAGCTCCGTGTGGTGCCGGCGGTAGGCACCTCTGCTCTCTCCCTCTACTGCACTTTTTCTCTTCCTAAATCCTATCCGCCGCGCCGCCTCTTTTGTTTGGCCGCCACCGCCGAGGGGAGGAGGAGGGGGTTGGCCAGTTGTTGTGCATGTGGAACGAAGCTACTCGGTGGAGACACACTTGGGCAACGTGGCTAGCAGGTCGTGCCCTCAGCGCGTGACTAGCTTTGCAAAGCCGAGGCTCCCGTGCCCTCTACAAGGGACAGGGAGCTCTGCGGGGGCACACCAGAAGCTGACGTGGCAAGGTGGAATCACTTGCCTAAGTCACTACATTGTGTATGCCCTTACTGCAGAACAAACTAGCATTCACAATTCACATGTTGATTTAGGAGACTCCAGAAAACGGTTCTCACAGTTGGCAGATGCTGGCACGAATAGGACCATGCTTGCTAGACGAAGAAACATATGAAGCAATGAATTCCTCTTGATTGGTTTATTCCTGAGAATCCGAGATCTAGAAGTAGTTAAGACTTTTCCTATCAAACAGGGTACTCCTCCAATAAGAACTGAAGAATTATGCCTCGAAGAGACAATTTGATGCATCTCATCAGCGTTTGCATCCATAGGTCAATAGAAGAATAATAGAAGAATCATGTAAGAAGAAGGAGGGTGAAAAAAGGGACAGAAAAAGGAGATGTCTAGTCTGAAGTTAGTGACTTTTTGGCAGGGATGCTGCATCTCTTTTGTTTTTTGCTTGTTGTATTGATGAGGGTTTGGGTAGTGTGTTCAGGTTGTATCCCTGATGCTAGCCAATCCAGTGAGACCTTGCTGCCACCAATCCTGGACAGGGAAGGTGATGGAAAAAGGTGCTAGGAGTGTTCTGTGTTTCCTTGTTTTTTCTTTTTCTTTTTTCTAGCAACGATGTAGCGAACATGTCTTGCGTTTCTGGTAATGTAAATGGGAGTGGGTTCCCCCTCTCCTTATAAAAAAAAAGGGTCCTTAGCTAAGGATATTTAATTAATATTTGGTCTATCATGTTATCAATGACGAAGCAAGATACTATATGCAATAATGTTACACTTGAATTATTTTAGTGGATCATAATCTAGAAGAAGTTAGGGATTTGTCTCAACACCTTATGTTTTTTTAAGTAGAACTTATTGGTTGTGTGCTTAGCAATAGAGATCAAAGATGTAAATTATTTCCATTATAAAAAATAAATATTTAATTAATCCACGTATTAATTTATCAGCTGAACCGAGCGAGGCTGTCATACTCAGGGAGCTAGAGGTTAATAATTACCAGTGTCCAGTGCAATTGTTGTTATCAGTCACTGTGATTAACTGGAATTCGAACAAAGCACTAGGTCTACCATTTGTGAGAGCTAAATCAGCTAATGTACACGAATTAGCTGCTCCATCCGCTGGAGTAGTCCCAGAAATTTAGTGATAGCGACAACTCATGCAACAGATTATCAGGTCCCTTAAAAAGCCACTTGGATATACCTGCAATTGTAGTGTATGCCGTGCCATATGCAGGTTATGCTCTATCGAAATAGACGGTGGCTCAAGACAATCATTTATTGCGTGCATTATGCCAATCCTGTGAGATTATTATCACCAAGACTCATTTATTTCTCCAGCAATTGTACAGCAAACGTACATGTGCATTTTTCGTGTGGAGACGTAGAACATGCGACAACTACTTGAGGAAAAAAAAATCCCTACATATATATGCATAATAGGATGAGGCACGGTATTGGTAAGTACTGTTTTTCTTGGTTTTTCATCTTGTTTTCGACTGGAACAAAACTGAACCTGCATCGTTTACAACTGGCACAAAAATGAGCCAGAGTACACAGGCAGGATGCAGCTGCTACAGTCGGATGTGTATGCAGTTCATTTCGTACGTTTTACTGTCATTTCTTCAGCTAGAACATGCCTATTTAACGCTTATTTGGAACAGAGCGATTTTAAAGGATTTTTGTGGGAAATGAACTACTTCATGTGAAAGTCCTGTGAAAATTACCCAAAGTTTTTACATGATTTTAATAAGAATTAGTTCAATTCTCATAAAAAAAAGGAGAATTATCCGTTCCAAAGCAGGCCAAAGATAATTTATAATATTCGTCATTTTTTCCTTAGTAACACGAGGGGATCCACAGAGCGACTTTGTCATGCATGCTACCGGCCATTAATTCTGGTAGATATATTCAGTAGCATTATGATTGGCTTGGCAAAGAAAATCACATCAAGAAATCGGTGGCAAAATTAAGCAACAAAACGTGGATCATATTAACGCAGGCATCAATTCCCGTACTACTGTAAATAGTCGCATCCTATATACCTCCTATATATGTAAATCGCCTAGACGCCTACCAAATTACCAATCACTCCTGAGTCCTGAACGGCAGAGTTGGAAAGGCAGAGGATCACTCTCCCCTGAACTCAAATGGAGCAAGCGTTAAGATTGGACAAATGTACGTGAACCACTTGGTGGATTTGAGTGGTTGGCTTGATCATTGATGGATCCCAATAGCTACCCCGTAGAGCTGAACTCAAACGGAGTTAACTCGAATTAAGAGTACTCGTACTCTGCTCCTATTACTGTTTCGCAGTTACTCCAGAGTTGAGTGGATGAGCAGGCCAGAGAGGCGAAGGCTGTGAACGATCTACTGCACTGCACTGCACTCTCCCTGCACCCGCAACGCCTTCAATGCCCCTCACCAACCCTAATAACTTCCCGGCGCCGCGCCGCCCTATCAACTCACCGGGCCGTCCTCCCCGCCTGCCTACCGGCCTTAATCCTTCGCCTCCGACCCCTTTTCTCCTTCCGCTTCACGTGAACGGCCGGCTCTGGGCTCCCACGGCGTGCGACGTATGCAGCGGCGAGAAAAAGGCAACGCGCGCGGGTTGCATGTTTGTTACACGCGCGTGGCGTGCGTGCGTGCGTGAATGGTGATGTGTTGGTGATGTTACGAGTTTGACAGGAAGGCGTGCGTGTGTATGTACCTTCTCGGAGATGGCGTCCTGGACGACGAGGATGTCGCTGGTGATGGCGTTGATGACCTCGCCGGTGGAGGCCTCGGTGTCGAAGACGGCGATGTCCTGGTCCAGCATCGACCGGAGGTACGCCTGCCGCATCTTCGCCGCCTGCCGCTCCCCCGTGTGCATCCAGCACGCCACCTCTGCACACACACACACACACACCCCCGAGGGATCAACCACCGCGCATGCATCGCGCCTCGAAAAATCTGTGCATCACGACGTACCGGTCCACGACGAGAAGAGTATGACGATGCCGAGGTACACGAAGTCCAGCGAGTACTGCATGCACGGTGATGCAAGTAAGCAAACAGAGTAGTGTGACATGCACGGTGCAGTCACGCAGACAAGGGCGAATAACTGAAACGGATGTATCGAGATGCCGGATGCGTACGGTACCTTGGCGACGCGGCCGGAGACGGTGGTGGGGAATAGGTAGGCGAGGCCGATGATGTTGATGAGCTTGCCGAAGAAGATGAAGAAGACGGGCACGGAGGCGCCGTGCGCGCACGCGCCCAGCGACCCCACCGCCATCAGCACGTAGTCCCACCGGTCGGCGAACGAGAACAGCTTCAGGAACGGCACCTTCTCCGCCTTCACCGCCGCCGTCTCCTTCTCCCCCTCCGCCTTCTTATTGTCACCCCCGCCATGCACCGGCGAGCTCATCTTCTCCCCTCCCAACAACAAGGAGACCGATCGAGGCCGAACGCCGCGCTGCCGGAGTGTTCGATCACGTGTGCGAATGAGCCAAGACGCTGTGCGCCTGCGTGGGGAGGTGGCCGCGCGCGAGGCTTTAAAGACTAGTACACAGTAGTAGTACAGCTCGTCTTGTTCACTTTACCTCGCTGTCGCTGGAGTGGTGGCCGTAAACTTGCCCTGCATTTTAGCCGTGGCAACGAGCAGCCGGCCGCGTCGCGTGGTGGTAGAGCAAGATGGTTAATGGCGTGCAAGGTTTGACTCGGGTCGAGCCGGCTTGCTGGCTCAGGCCCTCGCAGTAATGGGTGCTGGCCTGCTGGCGCTGGCTGCGAGTTGGTGCAGCAGTGAAGAGGGTTTGTCCAAATGCTGCTGTTGGATTTGACTCGAAAGATCAATGCACTGGCTTAAGCCTAACGGCCCTGAGTTTACCGGAGGTTCGTAACTAGTACTAGCACGGAGTAATGGAATGGAATTCAGATTGGTTCTTGTGGCAGTAAATATCATGAGATTGACAGTTTAACTTGGTGTAAATAGGCATAAGGAAAATGAGGCCCCATTTGATTTGCAGGATAGAAAAAACACATGAATATGTAGGAATTGAAATAGTATGTTTCTTTAATTATATAGGAATCGAAAATAAAGAAAAAGAGTAAGAACCCTTTAATAGTGCATATGCAAAACAAAGAAATGCTTACAAAGATGTCATATCTCTTGCTATTTTTCCTATGAAAGTAAAGCATAGTATTATAATCCTATGCAAAGTTTCCTTTCTTTTCCTATGAATCAAAAGGATATGTAGAAAAAAATTACATAGGTATTTAAATCCTAGAAAATCCTTTGTCAATCCTTACGAAACAAAGGGGCCTGAGTGGACAGTGTGTGGTTTGGTTTTGTCTTCAATTTGGTCAAGAGTAGCGGTGCAGACGAGACCAGAATTGGATGGACACCTAGTTCTGCGATTCTACTATTGCTCATACCCGTAAGGCCGTAACAGAACTGTTGTAGGTCACCAAGTCAGAGATCACGGCCTTTTTTGCCGTCCTTGGCCTTTTGCCATGTCTCCCCAAAATAACATCATGTCGTATATGAAGTTACTTTTAGAGCAAGATCAATAAGAGAGCCTAGGACTAGTTATAATAGATGGTCACGTCATCTATAGTAGGTATTAGAGCTAAGATTATTATTTGTTGTAACACTAATAATTTATTATGTTTTGGGCTCACTATCTCTCTCCTCTGTATTTTTCTTCCTCTATCTTCCTCCCACCCATTCCTTTCTAGTACGCGAGCCAGTGAGCGCGAACGAGCAAGGACCGCGGGCGCGAGGCGATGGCGGCAGCCGGCGAGGGCGGTGGGCATGGCCGGCAGCCGGCACGCGTGGGTGGGCGCTGGTAGCGGTCAGTGCGGGCGCGACCGAGAGGGCGGCCGGCGACAAATTAGTCGCGGCTCCTTCTCTCTTCCCCTCTCTTCTCCAGGTCATCAAAAAATCCTATATAGATCTCTTGTGGCCCACTATTATACTTGCTTTTATGTAATAAGATACCATTCGGCATAGCAGGTTGGGGGTAAAAATCTACTCGTTTTCTGTGAGCGCGCTTACCGAACGGCTAAACGGTATGTTCTCTATAAAAATTTTCTACCTAAAAGTTGCTTTAAAAATTAAATAAATCTATTTTTCAAGTTTGTAATAATTAAAACTTAATTAATCATACGCTAATGGCTTGTCTTATTTTACGTGTGCTAAAAATTTCATCCAAAACTGCTTCTCCAAACGCATCCTAAGATGAATAAAAGGTTAAGGGCTAGAACAAAGAGTTCTTTGAGGAACTCATTGAGGAATTCAATCCTATGAAAAAAAAAATTTCTATATGGTCCTTTCGATCAAAGGATTAGCTATCCAAAAATCCTATAAAATTTCTTTGGATTGACTCAAAATATAAAATTTTAAAGAAATTTTAACATACGGTCCAACCTCTTGAAAAAATATAGGTAGCTTTCTAGACACGCTGGTACTTCGGTTCATCCGGGTGAGATCAGTTTTTTCATCACAACAGGTCATAAATAATCTGAAATCAGTACGAGGGACATTCTTGCAACTGAAATGGCCCCTAACTTTAACATGGTTTACTTATAAAGAATCAGATGGACTAAAACTGAAACTAAACAGTACCCCTACAGCCCTACTCTACAGTCTATCATCAACACATATGGGGAATCACCTCACATGCTATATAGTCTGTCTATATGCAGATGCAGGGCAACGCCAAAAGGCTTTTTTCCCCTTGATCTGACACCGGAGCAGATTCGTCTTGTACTTAATGATATGTACCGCTACGAGGCCTTAAATGGCCACAAGGAAAAAGGGGTGATTTAAATGTGGAAGGAAAATGCAGTTGAGAACGGGATAGATGGGAGGATCATGCCCTGAACGCGACAGGTAATTGCAGAGGTGGACTCATGCCGAGCGCACCAAGCACGCCAAAGATGCTGGGAGCCTGGGACTTTGCCGAGCGAAGCAAGATTACCAACATGCTGATGAGATCATGAGAATACTGGTCACTTTCGATTGGTGGCGACGACGCGACACGGCAATTGATGGTGAATTGACGACAATGATGTGTGCCATTTTTACTCTAACTAGAGCCATCCTCTGGATAGCTGGACACCACGTCATCAGTTTTTTGAGCACGGAAAACGGCATAGGCTTATTGTAGGAGTCGTGCGTTTCTCTTGTGCTCGAGGAGGAATTGGAAATATGAGAAGAGTATAAAGCCGCAACGATGATTGAGCGGCCGGCAACCCAAGCGGTGCTATCTAGAGTCCCAAGCAAGCTGCTCAGAGGCACGCGCTTAGCCCTTGTCTAGGATAGCCCCCGACAGGTGGTCCTGAGGACGACGCCCCGAGCACCCGCAGGCCACGTAAGCCTGCAGGGTGGTGCTCGAGGGCTAAACTATTACAACATATATAAAACATGTGATCAATTCTCCTGCTAACTGCCACATGGAGGGACATGACCTTTCCTGAAGAGACACCCCTCTTCCCAAAAGACACCCCATTGTATACTATAAATATGTACATGTACAGTGTAATTATTCACATAGAGAATCAAAGAAATCATTCACTAGTCTCATTTCTCAATACGAACAACACTCCTGAGGTCCCATGGGCCACGTGGGGCAGTGCTCGGGGACCAAGCGGCATCCCCGGGGTCCCAGGTGCCACGTAGGCCTGTGGAGTCATGCTCGGGGTCTCGGGTGCCACGTAGGCCTGCAGAGTTGTGCTTGGGGACGAGTGGCGCCCCCGAGCTCTTGCGGGCCTCATGGGTCCACAATGTAGAGCTCGGGAGCCGAATGGCTATCGCTGTATTTAATGCGACGGGACGAGGCATGTAACCACTTCTCATCCTTTACGCGCCTCTCCAAGGAGGGGCGATGTGACGGATATCTATCCGCCAGAGCGTGTAACATGGTAGATGGGTCAAGCCATATCGCCTGTCATTCGGGACAATATGTAGGCTGACAAAGAGGTGTGGACTATCAGACAGCTTGACTCCTGATGGCCTACACAGTCTTTTCCCATATTTTGCCTACTCCATCTAGGCACCATCAGGTGGGACCGTGGAACAACAATGATGATCGTGGATTTCTCCACTGAGTGCTTGCACGTGAGAGTGGTTGGCATCCTGGTGCACATGGCAAACAACCGAGGCATGTGGCAGGCGGCCACGTCCACCTCCTATGTAACGCCTTAGCGTTAGTCGTAAAATTTATTTCAATAAAAACCCAAGTTGTGAAAATTGGTTTTATCGAAGTTATGTTTGCGTGTGCCAAGGTCTCAGTTCCTCCCACTCGAAATCAATGATCCACCTTGAGATCACTCCCCTCTCCAAATAAATCCAACATTAAGTTTATTTATCCCTCAAACCCACACAAAAATCAATTCCTCTTAAATCCCAAAAAGGCAAAAGTCTCCTGTGCATCGTGGGCCTCCTCCCCTCGGCCCGTTACTGTGCACCCTATCCCTATCCAGCTTGCCAAGCTGCCCCGGCCAGCTCGGCCATACCCCCCTCTACTCCGTGCGCCGACACGCGTCCCACATGTGTTGAGGATGACGCGCCTCTCTCTCTGTTTCTCTCCACTTCTCTCTCTCCATCCGATCCTGTTCACCGGTGCAGATTCAAACACCCACCGCGCCCACAGTTTCACCACTCCCGCCCGCATACCGACCGGCAAGGACGCCGCCATCACCGCCCTATGCTAGAGACCATCCTGTCTCCGCTTGCCGCCAACCGAGCCCTTTCGGCTTTATGCCATCACCCTCGCTCGCATCACCGTTGCCGCTGCAAGCTGCCAAGCTCGGGACGCGCCCGCCAGCCCTCGCCGTCCCAAAAGTTGGAGGAAGACACCCTTTTTCTCCTCCTCTCCCTCCCTTTTTGCCCGAGAGCCGTTCGGCCTCCACCTCTTTTCTTCTCTCCCCACTGTGAGCCCCTGCACCGCCTCATCGTGACCCGCAGTGGAGCGCGCCCACTAACGCCGCCCTCCGTCCTGCCTTGACTGACACAGCTCGCCGCTCACCATAGGAAATCCCCGCACGGCCCCTAGGCCCAACCGACCTCGCGCAGCCTATAAATCCATCACCGCCGCACGGGTTGTTCTCCTTCCTCGGAACCGCTTTCAAGCCCCGCACCGCGTCGAACTCGTGCCGCGCCTAGGACCACCACCGCCGTCGTCATCGGCCCCCTCTTCTCCGCCCGTTTGCTCCAAGGCACGAACGATCACGTTCGTGCTGCTAGCTACTCGTCACAGCGCCGTACCGTCTCTGTATCAATCTAACCGTGCTCCCCTCTCTGACTCCCTCCCTAGTATGCGTGGTAGCCACCATCGCCTCCTAGGGGCCCAACTGTCCGTTGTAGACGTCGCGCCATCACTCCCATGTTCGCCGCCATCCGGCGTGTGGTGCCGCCCACCATCCATCCTTCCCCCGGGAACCGACACCAGAACCGCCTAGGAACCTTCAACCGTGTGGAATCGAGCTCTGGTTCACCGTCCGGGGAACGCCCAATTCATCACCGCCATCGGGCTTCACCGCGATTCTCTGCCTTCGAACACCACCTATCGAATCGGAACCGTTGGACATCCTTCCTTTGACCTCCGCTCCCCGTCGGTGTCTCGCCATTCTCTGTCTCCCGGTGGATCACACAGACAAGCTCCATCGCCGTTGGCCGTATGATCTTGGCACTGTACTTCGTCTTCCTCTCGCCGCACTGCCGAGGACCGATAACCCCCACTCCTGTCTTGCGCGTGAGCCGTCTACCGTGCACCGTGCGGCTACACGTAGGCCCACCGAGACCGTGGGCACGGAGGACCAAATCGATGAACCTGGTCCACCAACTCCCCTATCCTGCACTCCCGTGAACCCGCCTCGCTAGACCGCGCCGCTGACTTTGGGTCCTACGCATCAGGTGGCCCCACTGGTCAGCCTCTCACCTCACGCTCGCGCACCGGCCTCTTAGGCTGCCTCGCTTCGAGCTGGCCCATTCCGCCGAGCTCCACATGCGCGTGCCACCCGCTCTCTCTTGGGCCGACGGTTAGGCCCCGCTTGGTAGTGGCCTGAGGAGAAATAAACCTGAGAAATCACCTTCTTTTCCTTTTCGAATAATCCAAAAATTCCATAAACCTTCAAAAATCAATATCTTCTCAACCGTTCGTCCGACTGACTCTGTTCCACCTCCAAAATTTTTCTAAAAATGAGATCTATCTGATGGCATGCTTAGAGGTCTCTAATAGGGCTATTATTATAGTCTTTTCATTGAGATGTCTTGTTTCGCTTGTAGCATCAGAGTCGAAGGAGCCTCAGAACGCGGATCTCGAAAGCGAAGCTTTAGGCCTTGAGCAAGGCAAGTCATCGTTGAACATCTTGAGCCCATTATTTTGGAAACTAAGTACTTCAATTGCCAAAACTGCATTTACTAGGTTACACTGAAATGATTCTCGGCCGTGGTCGCAAGACGATCAACAGGCCACCAACCCATTTGCTGCATTGCCTCCTTGATTGATTGTGATCTCCTTAACATCCTTGTCACCTCCCTTGATAGATCCCGGTACCTGTGCCGATGTGCATGGTACCGGTGATCGTCTATTAAATTTAAAATGACTACGTTGGGTAAAACTTGGGTTTACAAAACCTTGAAAAATCCGACACCTAGGTCGGTGCCTTGAAAATAAAATGATTTTGCGAAAACCACGGTGCGGGGATCGTGCCATCATAGCGGGTCTCCAGCATTGCAGCTAAGGACCGATTACTTTGAAATTTTGTCCGAATATACAATAATACAACCACATGGGTGTTATGGGACAACCCCTAGCTGAGTAAATAGCCGTTTAGGGACGCCTTGCGTGTCATTGGACTGTGGATCGTGTGGGAGGGTGACGGGGATGCCTCCTGGGTTCCTGGCATAGCATGGTCGAGGACCTACCCTATCGTTGGTCGTGCACTACTACAAAAATAGTTTTTCCAGGTGGCGCCCCTTTTGAAAAACAGGCGGACTGTAAAACTGCCCGCCTGTGCTAAGTTTGCTAGGGGGGTCTCCAGTTACTGACTGCCTGTGAAAATGGGGTTATTTTCACAGGCAGCCCTCCTAAACGGATCGCCTGCAAAAATTACTCGAAGCTATAAAAATACTCGACACATCCTCTCTCTCGTTCAAATCTAGAGGCGACATCGTCCTCTCTCTCTTGTTCATTTACCTAACAGCCACCCCTCTCTCTCTGTTCAGATCCAGGAGGGACGACGCGTCGGCGCTCCATGCGGCGACGGTGCCGGCGCTACATGCGTGTGATGGCGGCGGCTCCCCCGCTTCCCGGCTCCTCCTCGACTCTCTCGACTCCCTGGCTCCCGGCCACCTCGACTCCCCAGCTCCCGGCCACCTCGACTCCCTCGCTCCCGGCGCTCCCTCCTAGCCGGTGGCTGGCCTCGGAAGCGTTGGATCCGCCGGCTATGGGCGTCGAGAGTGGGTCCGACGGTGGTGGAGGAGCATGGAAGAGCGGCAGATCTGGATCTGGAGCTTGTGATTTTTTTTCAATTTTTTGTGATTTTTTGATTTGGCAAGATGGGTCCGTAATTTTTGTGATATTTGGGAACGGGTCTGACGGCGGTCGTCGCTCCATCCGGAGGCCATGCGAGGACGCTGGTGGTCAGCATCCACGATATCCTCAACGTCAACAATGAGCTAGACGATTGTCTGTGGAAATTTGTAAATTTGAGATTTTTTCTGCTGTGGGATTTTTCTTTTTTTTGTGCCAAAAAATATTTCCACAGCTGGGTGTCTTTAGGCCTCTGCCTATGAAAAGCGATTTTCACAGGCGGTTGTCTTCGGGTACCCTCCTATGAAAATCGATTTTTGCAGGAGGCTCCACGACTGCCTGTGAAAATAGCTGATATTCACTGGCCTATGGTCACATGCGGCCACATCAACTGCCTACGAAAATTGATTTTGGCCGCTTGTAATGACTCATTTTGTAGCAGTGGTGGACTCTTATAGTTGGCATGGGGTAACCTGGTGTCGACTTTGAAAATGCCTTATCACGAAAACCCCTAGTCACTAGTCGTGTCTGTTCGTTCGCGAGCTGGGTGATAGCGTAAGTCGCGTCGTGTGGGTAAAGTGTACCTCTTCTGCAGAGGTCTAAACTGTTTGAACAACCGTGCCCACAATCATGGGCAGATAGGAGGTGATTCCTTAGCGTAGTTTTGTTTGACTACTGCTTATGAAAGAATGTTGAGGATGGGAATCCGTTTTCAAAAAAGTTGTGAAGCTATCGAGGACAACAAGGCTGTGGGCCTGATGTTGATGGATCAGCTAGTGGAGCTGGATCCCAGAAGCCAACTCTTGAGGGTTGCGCTGAATCAAAGACTGATACATTTCACTCCGATCTGGGCAAGACTTCACCTCGCTCAGATCGTTGAGAAGCACACACTTAGACTATTTCGAAAGAAAATTCAAACCAAATGGATTATAAAATAACCAAGCATTCTTCGAAGCTTGCATTAACCACTTAAGTTCTCATGGCTTGTTGAGTACGTTAGTACTCACCCTTACTCTCTATATATCTATCCCCTCAGTGCTAGAAGACGAGATGGATCTAATCGACAAGGAGTTTTTCCAGGAGCAGGCTGACTTCGAGGAGTTTTAGGGTTTCAGCTTAGTTCCCAAGTCGTGCTTGTGGCTTTGGACTAGATTCTGTTTCCTCTCTTTTGTTAATGTATTGTTGCGAACTCAGAGTATGTCCGCAGTTTCAACCTAGATGTAAAACTATGTCTATTAATAATGACAAGTTGTGCCATGACGGTTCCATCGTCTGTTGTACCAGCACTATATTTCTGGGACTAGTACGGTTATACAGGTTAATTCTACGGCTTAGACTTGTCCTTCCCGGAAGGTCAGTTTGGGGCATGACATCCTGGACCTGCCCCATGGAGGCCCCACTTGGAAGAGTGCAACGCCTATTGGGGAGAGATGACCAGCACTATACAGGCACACTCGATAGGACGTGTCTACCTTGTACCCTATCATAACATAGCTGTTATTGAGTAAATCTTGGGCTTAAGTTTTCACGCCCGTCTCTCCGATTCAGCCACTGTGGTACCACCGTGTTCTATAAGGGTAGGACCAATACCATGAGGAGGGGGGATTGGACTCTTTTGATTCACAAGCAACACTCTAAGTAAAACACACCACACAGGAGTAGAGTATTACGCCACCGTGTGGTCTGAACCTGTCTAAGTCCTTGTGTCTATTTTTTTCCACTTCCCAAGTAGACCCAGGAAACAGTTCCCCTTGCCGAACCTCAAAGGTGGTCTGTCTAGATCTACCCTCTCGACATCCATAAGCCGATAGGATCTATAATAGAAAGATGGGGTTTATCTATAGGAACATATGTTTTTAGAGTGGTCGGTTTTTTGGGTGGGGTGATGAGATCTATAAGAAAACAGTGATTTTACGTCGATTTTTTAGTGGATGATTTTTAAGAGACGGTGGCTTTTTATATATGGGGGAAGTACGGTGGTTAAGGAGATGTATGAAAATTTTCCTCTTTTGCGAGGGTGATGCGCCCATGTACCAATTCAGGTTACGCAACTACCGTTGGGATTGGGTGGTTGTAGGAAGTCATATGCCTAGATGCTACTTCGCACCGAAGTTCACTGCCCGTCTGCATTGCAACTTTGCAAGACATGCACAGTGCCGGAACTGTACTACTGTAGGCGTGTTAAGAGAAAAGGATATGTCAATAGTGTACGGCCACGTTTCCACGTCAAAATAAATAAGAATACGGCTTGATGCTCGTCAACTTAAGTATAGCTGAGTAAATGTGCACCAGCCAACTACGGTCTGCAGACTGGAAACAGTCTCTGCTCCATACCGAATAGATGAAAGAGCAAGGTAGGAAGAGAACATGAGAACGAGGAGGTGATGGTTCTTGTTTAGAACAACGGAATTCTGCGCCAAAAGTATGCGACTCCAGCATGAACCATGAAAGAACAGTACCAAGGCCTGTTTTATGGGAGCTCGAGAAGCAGCCGGCAGAAATCCAGAAAGTTAGATTTTTCCAGTTTTAGGCAGATTGAGGTTCTATAAGATGATGTGGCTGCCAGAAGCTCCGAAACAGGGCCGGGAGCGCTTGGAACCAGCATTTGCTACTAAGGCCCGGGATCAGTCCCGTATGAAGCCCAGGCAGCCCAGCCAACGTAATGACTAAAAAGGCCGGCTAGCGTCTCTTGTGACAAATTAATTTCAGGGTGAGAATCATAACAAGATAATATTAGAACGTGAAAAAAATCAGCAGGATGATTTGGAAACTACACAGGGCAGTACAACAGTGTAGACAGCTGTGGTCTATTTGCTGTCTATTTGTAACACACAGACAGCTAAACAGATAGCTTATATAATAGGTCGTCTATTTGACTATCTGCAAGATATTTAATTCATCATTTGACATATAAATCATGGTAATCTAGTACATTATTTAATCTTTGTAGCTATTTTGTTGCTTACATGAGAGAATGCATAATACATTCAAATAATTTACATTAATCTCTTAGAGAAGCATAAATATAATATATAATCTTGCGCGCAACGGATCCGCAGCGGCTCATACAACACGCGATGGGAGCGGGCGACTCTCATAGGAGCACAAGTCCGCGCCGTAGACGAACGAGACGACGGCTTCGTTCTCTTTCTTCAGGTAATGAGAGCCACGTAGGACTAAAGCAGTGATATGACACAAAAAAGACAGCAGCCGGCTATACGTTGTCCTCATAACAAGACAACCGGGAGCTTTAACTCATAACAAGACAAGTGTACTGTCTTTAATTGACCTTCTGACGGAAGAATGGCAGGATGATTTCATAACCTGTGGTACAAGACTATGCATCCTCTTTACTCTAGCTTCAGCATGGCAACAACACTATCGACTAACATTTCATCTAATCAAATCGAATGGCATGCTGATTCGGAAACTCGTATGGTGCAATTAAGCTGTTTTTGCCCGCAAAGAACTTAGAAATCTAGTGCTCCCTCCGCGTTGTTTAGCATAGATTAAAGTTTAAGAAAAAAAAGACTATAATATCTCTCGTTAAATAATGTATAGTAAAGGATGAGACGGTAAAATAGAGAGAAAATTGAATAGAAGATGATTAAAGGGATAAATATTACTATAAAATAATAACTAATGTGAGACATAAATATTTTGGGACAGAGGTAATAAGTATAGGTGGAAGAGGAAGAGCACCGAAGAGATGCTGCTATAGTGTTGATGTGTTACTGTTATAATGTTGATGTGTTAGTACTAGTTACTACTACCTGACGACGCTGATCTTCTGACAGCCTCTGGGCAAGAACCCTAAAAAAAAAATCTGGACCACGATTACACCTGAACTGCTTCCTAACACCCCAAAGTTTGAGTTTTGCCGGTCGACGATGGCGGCAAGCATTCAGAAATGGAGGTAATACAAAGAGCATCCCCAACAACCTATTTAAATCTAGCTCTTTAAATAGTCATATAGCCAGCTAGGTAAAAAAATTTCTCTCTTTATTTCCTTTACACTTTAACAGACCCTAAATCCTACTTTCTATATTCTAAGAGCAACTTCAATGGAGCTCTCAAACCAGCCCTCATCTTAAATTTAGGGGTTTGTGGGCTAAAAATCGTCTCCAACCGAAATCCTAACCCACCTCTCATCTGGAGGGGGCCCTCATCCGAGGGAGGCAACCCCCAAATGTAGGAGGCCCTCATCTCCTCCAGCCGCCCTCCCCGCCCCTCTCCCGTCCCCCACCAGTCATCGGCGGCGTCGGCCCGCCGGTCATCGGCACCAACAAATGCAAAACCTAAAAAAGAGGAGAGGAGGGAAAGGAGAAGAATGGCTCACCTCAGATCTTGGAAGACCGGCCGCCGGCGTATCTCGCCGCCTCGAGCTGCGTCGGCCGCTGCCCCGAGCTGCGTCGGCCCCGAGCTACGTCGGCCGCGCCGCCTCGAGCCGTCGGCCCTGCCGCCCCTACCGCCGGCGCGTCGAGCCCCCCTACCGCCCCGAGCCGCTTCGGCCCTGCCGCCCCCGCCGCGTCGAGCCCCCCTAGAGCCGCCGGCCCCGCCGCCCCCGCCGCCCCGCGTCGGCCAGAAGAGGAAAGGCCGAGAAGAGGAAAGTCAAAGAGAGAGAGAGGAGAGAAAGGGAGAAAAAGAAAGGTCGTGGGCCACTGACAAGTGGGCCCCACTTAACAATATGAGAGATCGGTTAGAGTGTGGAATGAAATAGGAGGTTAAATATAGATGAGAGAGCTCCTATTTTAGCTAATAGAAGATCAAATTTGAGAGTTCGATTGGGCTTGCTCTAACGGCTAGACAAAATCCCACATGTCAATCTCCTCCCTCTTTCTTCTTCGTCCACTCCCTCTCTATCCTGCCAGATCCACCGGCCGCCACTATCGTCGAGCTCCCGGCCGCCGTCTCCACTGCCGCTCCAACGGCCGTCACCACCACGCGTACGCGGCGGGGATGTGACAGAGCATGCACGGGGGAGGACGGGGGGCAGCGACGGAGACGACGGAGATGGAGGCGGCGACGGCCTCCAGAGCCGTGGGGATGGCGGCCAGGTGCTTCCAGGCTCCACACCGGCAGCCTCATCGCGTGGGCGGACGCGGCCACCAACCTCGCCTCCCTCGCCTACGTCGCCACCCCAACCACCAGCCTCATCACTGCTCGCGTCGATGGAGGTGGTGGTGGCGCTACTGCTGTGGCGAGAGAGGAGCGATGCACGGGAGAGAGGGGCAGGGAGGAGATAGGGATGGGCCCACTGTTTGGCAAGCTGAGTTGTCTCGCCAATTTTGAAAAGTAGAGTTTGGCTAGCCAGATGGATTGGCCATCCAGCTGACCAATCTGTTGAAGGCCAGATTTTGATCAAAATTGTTAAATTTTGATTTGGAGAGCCATTTGGCCATGATGTTAAAGTTGCTCTAAGACCGCAAGGGAAAGGATTCAATGCTTAAATACCATGGGATATTGTCGTGTATGATTTACAAGACATGTTTACTACTAAAGCTGCTAGTGGCTGCAGCAATATTTGAAGTACTCCCTCCGTTGTTTTGACTTTTTTATAAATTAAATTTCTTTAAATTTGACTAAGTTTATAGAAAAATATAATAATATTTTTCAACACAAAACAAATATATTATATAAAAGTACATTCAATTGTGGTTTTAACAAAACTAATTTGATGTTGTAAGTGTTGCTACATTTTTTTATAAACTTAATCAAACTTAAAGAAGTTTGACTTAGAAAAAAGTCAAAACATCTTATAATCTGAAACAGAATCTGAAACAGAGATAGTAACACACAAGGCCACAAGCCCTTTAACAACTTTAAAGAAGACTAGATGGGGATGTTCTTTTGCAGAAAGTCAAAACAGGAGGTGTCCATGGCATTATTTTGGGTTTCGAATCAACCTGCTAGAGGATCACAGCTGACAGGTTGAACACAAAATAGAAAATTTCAGATTATCAACTAAACGTTTTATTCATCTAACTAAAAATGAGAATGCATAGGAGGAATTAAGTATATTTTTAACTACTAAAAAATAGGCACCCAAGTTTAGCTCAAAAGGACTCAAAACCTACCCACACCTCCCACCAACAGAGCTAGTATCAGTTCCTTCTCTAACAAGCAAGATGGGCACTTGAATTTTCCTGTCTCTACATATCTCATGATATTCTTAGATGACTTATCTCCTTTTGTAGATGAACTTGTCTCATGCTTAAGTATATTGGCAGTGTCATGGAACTCCATATGAAGCGCATGAAATTAGTATGTACAAGCACTCTGTTGCAACTGTCTTAGGGACCCTTTTAAACATGGAACAATAGCACTGATTGACAGTAGACCATGGATCATACAAGCTTACAACAGCTTATAAGTTTGATACATGAATGGCTTTTAGAGCTTATCTAATAATCCTTTTATATTGATTGAACGGGCCAACAATTAACTTAAATGATAATCTCCTAGTATATGCCATAGAAAATCCAGCGAGTCTGCATAAAGTTCATGCTTTCCTTGATTTTTAGCTATTGAGGAAATTTATTAGTATATCCAACTCCAAATAAGATAAAACATAGCATCAGTATCCAACAAATATAAAAAGTAATATCTTAGGGTGAAAGCTACTTCACTAAAGGATTGGAATTATAAGTATGTCAAGCTAAATGAAGGCTCAGCGATGAATGAAAAATGCTTATCAACTCTATAGTTGTTAGTTAGAATTAGCCAGAATAAGACTGGAAGAACCTCATCGATGGTAGGCAAGTTACTTCTTCAAAGACTGCATCATGAGGTTTCACAAATTGACAGAACGCATCTCATCATCCAGTAGCAGAAAACTGGATGTCGGCATCTCGGGAGGCCTTTCTGAGCTTCAATACCCTGCGCCTGAACTTTGCCTGCTCAAGGCCATCCATTGAAGGCACAATAGTCATCATCTCCAACATTGGTGTGGTCTTGAGCAGAAGCTTAACCAGCTCCAATCCACTCTTGCTCTCATCAATGTACACCATCCTAACAGCCCTGAGATGCCTCAACACGGCCCCTTTACCACGAAGAACACCATGGTATGCTCCATCATCGCTACCCCGTCTCCGCTTGCATTGTGATGGCTGGAACAAGAAACATCACACCATCAGCATTGCTACCATTTTTGCAGAAAAAAACAGAACAATGAAAAAAAAATGTATCTTACCACGACAGACACAGAGAGTTCCTCCACATTCTGGCAATTCGCAAGCAATGGGCCAATGGATGCAGCACCTTCTTCTCTCCTCTCTATTATGCATGCCAACTGCCTCACTTTGTTTAGCCGCACCTTGGACCACTCCTCAGGACGTGCAAATTGCTTCAATTATTTACAGCTCAGTAATTAGATTCTCAAAAACAAAATTACTTCACCAGATCAAGAATATATGATATACCTCAATGCACCAGGGTGAAAGCATAAGGCTATGCACATTCCCAACCAAAGTAAGAAGCTCTCTGAGATTAGGGTCCTGGAGCTTGACCTGCGGCTTCTTAATGGCAAGAACGACTTCTTCTAAAGAATCGACATTGTCAATAATGTGTCTGCTTGCCATTGCACCCGAGTAGTGGAGGGTGCGCAACGCGGTCATGTCAGAGAAGGCAACAGAAGATTGCTGAGTCCAAGAACAGTCCGTAATGGCGAGCGAGCAAAGCTGCGTTGTGCCGGCTAGGCAGAGGGCACCGATGCGGCATTGTTCAAGGATCAGGTAGCGGAGCTGTTTGCAGTGCGAGAAGAGGTCTGCAAAGAAGTTGTCGCCAGCAAGCGGAACGGAGGCGAGGTGGAGGCGGGACAACCGGGTGAGCGAGTAGAGGGACGGGAGAGGGTGGGCGTAGTGGTCGAGGCGAAGGGTCAGGGATGTGAGGTCGGTGCAGGCGATTAGGGAAGGCGGGAGGACGGCAAGGCGGGAGCGGGGGAGGTGCAGCTCTAACTGTTCGATCCCGCGCGCGGCGGCGGCGGCAAGCCAGGAGGCGAGGTGGTCGGCCGCGAGGGCGGCGAAGGCCTGGTCGAAGAGGCCGTCGAGGGCGAGGCGGAGACGGCTGAGCGGGTAGTGTGGTCGCGAGAGCGCGGCCGTGGCGGCGGCCGCGAATGCCGCCCTGCGGCGCGGCGCGGCCGGAAACGCCGCGGCGAAGTCGAGGTCCAGCACCGGCGTGGCCGCCGCGACGCCGCGCCACCGGCGGGAGATGGCGGACGCGGCGACCGCGGACCTGAAGGGCAGCTTGGACACGATCAGCCCGAGCACCGCCTCGGGGAACCGCTCGAACGGGTCGCCACCTCCATCTTCCCCGTCCACACCGCCGCCCCCGCCGCCGCCGGTGGTGGGGTATGCGCGCGCGTAGGTGTACCCCGCAGCGTGGTGGGGTATCAGGTGCTTGGTGCGCATGGCTGCTCTCTCTCTCCCCCCTCCCTCAAACCCCTCCGGCCTCCGAGCCGGCTCTCGACCCTGCGACTCGCAGTCGCAGGTTAGTACTTTTCCTTTCCCTGGAATCGGAAGCCCACGCGACGCGACGCTGGGTGGGAAGGTAAAGTACAGCGCAAACAGGGGAAGGAACCGAAAGCGCAGGCCGTAGCCGACCCGCGGTTTTGATGGCTCTTTCCGCGGGTGCGAATCGCGAGGCGGCCCCCGCGTGCCTCGTTAACCGCGATACCGTGGGCGTGGCCCCGCCTCCTGCTGCCGTCACTGCCGTGCCGTGGAGAGTGGAGACGACTAGGAGACGGACGGTACGTGCCCGGTGCCCCCTGGCCGCGCGGTCGCGTAGATGGGTTTTGGCTCGATCGGCCAGGTGTGCCGCGGCCGTCGTGCGCAAGGTGCTTGTTTGGCTCCGCGTGGCGCTAGGTGCACTTGCCTACTTTGCGTGTCGTGGCCGCGCCGAGCGGGCGTCGTGACGAGCGTGGCCGCCTGGGGAGTTAGCCAAGTGGTTTTAATGACATCTGGGCCTTTTGGCGGAGGTGCAGACGGTCGCGCTGCCCACGTTTGGTTCCGACGTGGTTTTGGTTTGATTCGGCTGTCCACGTTGGTTCTGACGTGGTTTTGGTTTGATTCGGTTCGGGTTGGACTCTGGAGCGGCCAAGTGGATCGCGAACCGAACATCTGCGCGATGCGCGAGAGAATCCTTTGCCTTCAATGATCAGTAATCCCTTCCCTCTGTTTTTACTCCATGACAGGCAGGTGATGAAACAGTAGAGTATTCATGGACCATGGATGGACCACGGCAGTCATACGAAGGATTGGAGGAATCGTGGAGTTGATCTGGCGTCAGAGAGCAGAAAGTGCACGTTCTATTGTTGAAGTAATTGCCTGACATAGTGACATGTAGTGACGCTCGATTAGGCATTTGATGTTTCTTGCCAGTTCTCACCTGCCTCCTTTGGCTCCTTCCGTATTGAATCCTTGTAATCTCTAGTTCAGGAGTAATAAGACTATGCTCATGTCGAAGGATCTTGTACTCTCTAGCTCTGAATCATGTAATGGGAGTAGCGTGCAAACAAAGCAAACAAAAGCAAACAGCAGCTCCTATCGAACACTGAAGCTAGAAACTGATGTAGTTGCCCGGTGTATACAGAAAGATCTACTGCAGACATCAGTTTAAGAAATAAGTCTACTTAATCTCCTAAAGTATTGTGGTTGGTCTACTTAATCCTCTAAAATATAAAACCGCGTATTCTGTCCTCTAAAATGTGCAAACCAGTTCAAATAATCTCATAGAGTAGTTTTATATGTGATTTTGGTCTCGTGGACTATGATATGGATAATGGCATAACAATGAAGTGTGTCATATTTTTTTTAACAAGCGTAACGGCTTGAAAGAGAAGCACATTAGCATTGATATGCAATTCTCGGACTTGCTGGTCAGTGAGAGGAATGAACTGGTTGGGTCATCTTAGACCAATTGAACTAATGTGTGTGTCATATAAGCAATACCACTTGTCACGTGAGCAATACAGTTGCCATGTCATCGTTTACATAACAAAACCACCAACAAAACAACATTAGAGGATTATTTGAACCGGTTTACATACTTCGAGGGTTAGAATGTCCGGTTTTATACTTTAGGGAGTTAAGTAGACTGTCACACCTTAAAAATAAATTAATAAATAATACCTATGAAAATATAATTTTTAGAAAATAATTAAAAGCCTAAAGAAGTGGTTAATAAAAACCCTAAATAAATTTCAATGTAAAAATAGGCCAGAGAAAATTTTGTTAAATATTTCTTTAATTCTTGTAGTCCTTAGATTTTTCTGGGAATTATTGGAGCTATGGAAGTATTTTTTTTAATAAATAGAAAACCAATTCAGTGAATAAATAATTGGAAAAAATGTTTTAAAATTCCTCCCGAGGCCATGGGCCAACTTCGGCCCATCTCCCTTCTCTCTCCCTCGCCCACAGCCCAGCTCGGCCTACTTCTCCTTCTCTTTTTTCTTCTCCCCGCCGACACGTGGACCCTACTTGTCGGGATCCTCGTCTTCCTCATGCCGAGTCCAAGCCTGAGTCCGCCACCCTCCCCGCGCGAAATCCGGCTGCCCTTCGCGTGATCTCCTCAAATTGGTTGAGGGGAAATCCTCCTCTCAATCCCCGCCGCCAATCCCCTCAAAACCCGGCGTGAAACGATTCGAGATTGAGCTCGAACTCGAGATTGACTCGGAGTCCGCCGCCGCCCGAGTTTGCCGCCGCCATAGCCTCCTTATCCGTCTTGGACTCCTCCGATTGGCGACCCTATAAATACCACCATCCTCCTCTCAATCCGTCTCCGCCCTTGCCCTAGCCCTAGACACCCCGGAGAGCCCCAGCCTCGGTTAGATCCCAGCGCCGCCGCTCCCGCCAAGTCTAGCCGCGCCACGCCGCCGCTCAGTCCATCGCCGCCCTTTGCCGACTGCTTAGTCATGTTCCCCTGGTGGAGTAGCACCTAGTCCGCCACTTGGCAGCCGCCCTTCCCCGCCGGAGCGCTGACGCCACCGAGTACCCGAAGGTCTCCGCCGCCTTTTTTTCGTTGCTGTTCGTCGCCGAGTACCTGCAAGGTAACATCGCCTCGTCGAGCTTATCCTTTTGGCATAAGCTGCAGCCACCGTCATGCCCGAGAATCACCGCCGAGCCTCGTCGCCCGAGTCGCCGCCATCGCTGGTCGTCCACGCCATCGCCCCGTTAGCCGCTAAGTCACCCCTCCGTCCCCGTGGCTGCCAAATCGGCTCCAGGTGTCGCCCATCCGAGCATCGACCCCGGGTTAAATTCGAGTTGTTGAATCTAGATCCAATCCTTCCTAGCTGTTAAACCCGGTGAACCGATCCCGTGGACTCAGTCTACGATGGACCTTCTCTGATGACACAATAAATCTCTTTTTTCTTTTCAAAATTAATTCATTATTGCGTCATTAATACTTTAATAATTCCTGTATATGGTTTTAATCGGTTTAAACTTCCAAAAATCATAACTAATTCATACGAACTCGGATTGAGGTCGTTCAAGTCTCTAAATTCTTTAAAAATTAAGATCTATCCATTAAAAATATCCACATATGCTGTTGCTATGTTATTATGTACTGTTTTTGCTCGTTTTGTTATTTGTCTATAGTTTTGAACGTTTCAGAAGAGCCGGTTTACGCTGAGGAAGGTTCGGAAGACTTTGCGGAGCAGCAAGGCAAGTCACACAGACCCACAACCCTTTGAGTATGTTGATCCTAAGATTTAAATCTCTGTTTTAATTCAAAAGTGCATTTATTTTAGAATGATATCGGGAAGGGAAACCCTGATCCTTGTTTATAGCCCGTTGTTTTGATGCCTTACCTTTGTACCTATGGGATTAATATGACTAGCTAGCTGAAATATTGGTTAGCTAGAATAATTCTAGGTTGCTCAGCCATGCTTAAAAACTAGAATCACATAAAGGTTGTTATTCATATATGATTACACATAAAATGATGATGGTTCTGTTCATGACGGTGGTCGTGTGAGACTGATTCTTGATGAGTAACTAAAACATGGATGAATAGTGAGTTGTGAGTACCAGGTTGATTTTGTTGCTAGTGGTGCTCTTGACAATTACGAATCGGTTCACGAGCTACTATTATGAAGCATTTACCGTACTAACCATAAGCAAGTATGGGCAACGGCTGAACTTGTAGTGTAGCATATCCCAGCAGGAGACACCATGGTGTGTTTAGTTGATAGGTGGTAGTGTCAATAAATCCACAATGGCAGTGCCAATAAGACCATCTGTTTGGCAGCCAAGAGTTTCTCTAGCCTGGAGGTTGGGCCACCTCTATTAGGGACTTGGCGGATGGTTATTCTGTTGGACATGTTATGCGAAGAGTCCTATCATAACTCCTTTCTGAGGTATCGTGGTGGTGCCAAGACGCATGGTGACATGTTGTGGGGTTGTGTCTTGTGGGTAAAATTGTACACCTCTGCCCAGAGTAAAACTGTTCAAATAGCCGTGCCCGCGGTCATGGGCGAACTGAATGATGTTTTTCATGATTAGTCCCATTTATTAATTAATGTTAAAATGAGATATAAGACATCTAAATTGAGATGGTTTAGGCCTATGTAGCTAGGTGGGCTGTACAATATTGATTTAATACTGCTTAACTGTTCTACCATTTTAATTTTCTCTTAACTATTTAGTTAAATGTTATTTATGCAAATTAGCCCTATATGACATCTTTTGCTATTCTGTGCATTTGCACATTTGCTGTGTGGCTTATTGAGTATTCCATTTACTCACTTTGAAATATCAAATTATCAGAAGAAGAATACTACAGTGAAGACGAAGATTTGGAGGATTAGGCTGGGTCCAAGTCAAGTTTGCCTGTGGATTATAGAGACGTCACTGTCGCTAGTTAATTCCGTTATTTAGATTTTTTATTTGTTTGAGAGGTTCCATCTGCCTCTATAATAATTATACATTCATTACTTTATTCAATATAGATTTATATTTTATTATCAAATTTATCATTATGTACCTCGAATGATTCCTGAACGAGGATTTAAGACACGTGTAAATGTTTGGAATTTTGGGTGAAAATTCCGGACGTGACATAGACCATCCCCAATAATTCAGGGGTTACTTATTCCTCAATTTAATGATCAACAAAGCAGTACATGATTGAATGAGGCTATCAAACGTTACAAGAAGCAGGTGACATTTATTTCTCTCCTTTCAGTTTCCTCCCTTTACAAATGAATGCGACTATGACTATTGAGAAATTATGTACTCCCAGCAAACGTATCAGATACAACAACATAGCAAGCTACGGTTTTTAAACAAACTGAGGTTTCCACAAAAACAAGAGAAAACATCCCAGCTGCACCTAAAGTTAGACATGACATCTCGTATCATCACCACCGATGATCCTCTTGTTATTCTGCGATACCAAGAGAGTAGTCGATTCCTTACATCTGGACCATCTGGGTGTACTTCTCTCTTCCTTGTTCCAGAATTTGGCAACCACCATCTTCAGGAAAGCCCTGAAGTCAACAACAAATGAAGTTATGACCTCCCTGCACAAGATTGGTATGTGTTATTATTTAGTGCAAGTGTACCATCATTTTGAAAGCATGATAATGTTATCAAAACCCTGGGATAATTTGGCCATAACAAGAACTAAAAATATCAGTTAAATTCTTCTGGATTGGATTTAATTTTTGGGGTTGTTTGGGTCATGAGCTCTGGACATAAGTTCAATTCTTCAAGCACCCAACGGAAGATACTAATTTAAACATCTTTGATAAAGTTGGAATGCACAATAACAAGAAAATATTATTTCCCACCAAACTGAGGACGTACACATTGCCTACATTAGCCATTCAATGATATTGTTTTATGTCAAATAGTAAGTTAGGCCCAGTTATGTGTTGTGACTTTAAAGTACCTTATGTTCGCACAGTGACTTCAATGCCTTAGCGCTACCCTGTACCAACACCGTCATCCATTTGAATTGCTTCATGACAAGGGTACTAAGAGTGGATGACCTTGATAAGGGTACCAAGAGTTGATGACCCTCAAATAACCCAGGATAGGTCCAAAGGTTGCATGAGGGGGGAGTAGCTCATACCTTACATTGTACTAATGACTTTTTGCCTTCACCAAAATACCCCCAAACATTCAGGACTGGTAAAATACCAGAGAAAAAGTCAAAAACATTGCTATAATGCCACTTTAGATCGTTTTAACTCTCCTGCTTCATTTTCTGTGGTGAGCCCTTTTCCTCACTCTCTATCTCTCTAACTCTTCCTTCCATCCATCCCTGCAGATCGGCACACTTATCTCTAATATTACAGAAATATATGGTATTGACCAGTATAATCTATTTACATGAACTGCATGAAGTGGATCTGGTGCTACAGTGATCTCGTGGTCAGAAATCTTTACCTATTATAAAAATTGAAGTTGCTTCCGCTGAAAATTTGGTATGTTGTAAAATTTTGGTACGTCATCCGATACCAAATCTTGGTATGTAGTCCGATTCGCAGTCCGTACACAGTTTCATCCGTCCCCGCGCTGGCCTCACTAGCGTGGTCGCTCACACGCGCGTGACATCTGATCGGGACTCCCTTCACTTCATCCGTTTCTAGGGGAAATTCCAATCGGTCCCTACTACCTCCCACTCAACCAAGCCCGTTCCCCTGCATTAGGCCCATGTGCCATGCTTTCCCTAGGCCCATTTACTAAATCCACACAAATCTTTCTTTATGTAACAATCTTCGTGATTAGCCATATTCAAGATCGAGCAGCAAAGGCTGCATGCCTGGATGATAACATGCAACCTATCCTATTCATAATACTTTAAATAGTAATATCTTTTAAAGTATTTATTAAATTTCTAATCGGTTTAAAATATCAATAAGTCAATATCTATATTCATTTTTTTAACTATCCATGCTTAATTTGGTGAAACTGAATTAACTTAAGCTAAATGACCATTTAATACTATTTCTTTATCAAAGGTCCACCAAGTTGAAGACACCCATACTTTTAAAGTCATGAAAAAATCTAAAACAATTTAACGGTATAGACATGAAAACATATATTACCTTTTAAGCATCAATGACCAAATTAGAATTATACATATAGAAAAATTAAAATATCTAGCTATAAATCTGCTGCATTGCAATCCTGATCCAATAGGAATACATATTAGATGATTCGGCTTGGCAATTGTGTTTCCACTTCTCGGCGATAAGTCCTATTCTATTTTCATTATGAGATCGCGTGCGGTTCTGTTTCAATGATTTCAACGTATGATTTCCTTCTGTCATTTAGTGTGAAACGATTTTCGTGATCGGGTGAAGTGAACGCGACGTGGTAGCTAGCCACACAAGTTAACATCACGATCCATAACACCCAAATACTACACATCTAAAGTGGTTTTTCCCATTGCAACGCACGGTCACCTTTTCTAGTTCTGCTTAAACATTGGCCCATGACACTTTATGCACCATCTGGCTTAACATGTCCAAACTATCTAGTTATTAAGAGTGGTAGCATTGCAAATGCTGCACCACTTAAAAAGTTATGAAAACTAAAAAAACAGTAAAAAAGAGAATGGAAAAGCAGAAACACGTTCAAGCATTTTTTTATATAAAAAAAGAAACATCTTAGATGGCCAACAAAAGGTTATATCAGTTGGAACTGGTGGAGATGACCCAAGTCAGGTATATATTATCCTGCTGGACAATCTGTAACCCTCATAATAAAATCATATCTTTACCAGCTTGGAAGAAGGAATTTAGAGGCAACTCCACATGGTTGGTTGATAGAGCAAGTCCAGCTTTAAAATACTTTTGTCTCTTTTGTTCAGTAGTTTTTATTAGTTTTATGTTGTCTAAAGAACTCATGTATCCTCTAGTTTTTGCGTAAATATTCCTTTAGATATTTGATATTAACAGTTGAGGCCTCTTCTCCTTTTTTTCCTTTAAAAAAGGACTGCATTTGATTTCACACAAACAATTCATCGGAAGCAGTCAAACAAGAAAATGCTCTCGAATGTGGACATGTCCAGATCTGTATGAACCCATGGCCATAATCAGCTCAGGCATTACCAATTCTGAAGCTAACTAGAAAATCAAGCACACTACGAGCTCATGTGATTGATTCACTATGGACAGTTGACTTTGCCTATTTATCCTAACAAGAATTAGGAATGATTACTACAGATAGTAAAATCGTACGGAAACATAGCATTGGATAACTACTAAATACAAAACTCGCATGCTTCTCCAGAAAAAAGAACAGGAAATACTTACAGCGGTGAGCAAGGTGAACGGCCCCCATTGACATAGTACACAAACAAGTATGAGTCATAATGCTGCCCTCTTATGTAATAGAACAGTGGGAGCCGTCTGACAAGCTTGAATAGCATCTTATTGTAAAAGCTGATAGCAGGCTGGTTATATGAAATGACATGCAAATAGACACCCTTGCAATTTGAGATACTTGCAGCATATTTAATCACCTCTCGGACCAGTGAAGATGCTGCAAGCACGAATGCTTGTGAGGATCAATCAGACCATAATCACAAACTGTAAAAGTAAGTTGGGCGAGTAGGTAACAACCTATACCGAGGTTTCTGTAGCTCTCAACTACACCGAGTGTTAGGATATACAGAAGTGTCAGATCTTTGCGCGAGCTGTTATACCTAAACAAGTCCTCAATCTGCAAATCAAATTATTAGCTCTACCGAGCTCACAAGTAAGATCAGGGTATCTTGCATATTATACATTTATACCTCGCTATCTTGTGCTGCAATCATCCTCGTGGTTACAAAGCCTATCAGCTCATCCCTGCGGTCATCCGATCTGCTGGTATCCACAGCACCCCAGGAAATAATACCATTGCCGTTGACTACGTTCAAGAAGAACTCTCTCTCGTACCTGAGAAAAACAATACACGAATTAGGGGATTGAATGGTACAAAAACAGGGAATCCGCCAATAGGTTGCAACACTCTGTAAGTAAACACGCAGGTGATGCGACAGTACAAGCAAGAACAGCACAGGGAGCAGTAGTCACCTTATGGGAAACAGCGCGAGGTGAATATTCTCAAGAACCTCGAGATCGGAAGGCTGGATAGGACGATATTCTATGGTGGGGTAGATTTCCGATCTTGGGTCCAACATGAGAAGCTCCGGTGACGACGGGGACCAAACAGGGCCTCCGCCGCGAGGTCCGCGACTCCACGGCGCGTCGCGCTCTCCAGGCGTCGAGGCGCGCCGCCGCGTCGGTGCGGTTGACGCGCGCCACAGCCGAATCGCGGACCAGCGCTTGGTGCAGCGCCGCGAGGAAAGAAGGGGGGAAGAGGCAGTACGGCGCCGGAGTCCGATCGACGCGTGAACCGGATAGAAACGGGAGAGATGCAGGGGAAGGTCTGGGTGGAGCCGGGAGGAAGGGGAGGTGGTGATGGACCAGCAGCGGCGACCGGAAGGATGGCAGGAAGGAGACGGAAGGAGGAAGCTAATCGGCTGATTTGGATTTGATTAGTTGAAGCTAAACTGTCGGGGGATTCTTAATCCACCAAATAAGGTGCTCTTTCTCTATAATCAGCAGCGGTCTTGTGAAAGATGCAGCCAGCCAGCTAGCCACAAGGCCACGCAATATCGTAAAAACACATGAACAGGAAATAGAGTGGCATGTCATATCTATTAAATTTAGATAAGAATTTAATACATAGGACTAACAACTTTATGCCACGGGAAGAAAAAACATAACAACTTTATGTCACGGGAAGAAAAAAACATAAGGTAGAACATTATATTAGTTTTTCTTTAAAATTTTTTATAAAATGGTCCATTTTATAAGAATTTTAAAGAAATTACTGGGAGCTGTTCCTTTGTTCTAAATGACCATATAAGAATTTTTCCATAGAAATTCAATTCTCCAAAATTTCTCCAGTTTTTCCTTGTTTCAAAGAAACCCTTTAGATAAATGCTAGTAAAAAAGAACAGGTTTTATCGTGCCACGAACAAATGGTACAGTAGAAAGGATGCTGATCCTGAAACATCCAAGCATGATGAAGCACTAATGTGTTTAGCATGTGCTTAGGTAAATCTTAATTTAATTGCCATATTTAAACACTTTATATAGGTGCTTAATTACATGAATATCTAAGCATCTGATGCTCTTAGTGGCAACTAGAATATTTTTTTGGATAATATGGGGTGAATAATATCTAACCCGTTTTGGATAATCATTTTGACTGGATCATATAAACTAAGAAATGGCTTACATTTACTCGATGAAAACAACATGTTAGGTTACAACTGGAAAACAGGCATGGCTGTTAGCGCGTCAACTATTATAGCCTATGGTCTATTGTTTTTCTTCGCTGACGAATGTATAAATATTGTATAGGTAATTTAGAAATTAGTTTAATTTTATCAAATTAATTCTTGTATATGAAATGGAACAGAGATGAAGCAAGCGACTAGAATATTTGTGATATTTCTATTTTGAAAAAATCTAGGAATACATATTTCCTGAGAAACATATTATACTAAGTCAACATAATTTGGCCATTTTTTTAAACAAAGATAGAATTTGGCCTTTTTTCAAAAAAAAAGACAGAATTTGGCCAAAAATCTGCATTCAAAAGGACCTTTCTCAAAATTTTAATGCTGATCTATAATCACTTAAGCACCATTTTTTCTTAATAGACTAGAGTAAAAAACAATTAGGGCACTTTCACTTTATTAACCAAATCAACTCTAAAAAATTTTAGTGCTACCAATATGATATATTTTGGTATTATCGAATATTGGTAGCGTTGCTATGTTTGGATTGATGTTTTTACCAAATATGGTAGAGTTTTAAGAGAGAGGTCTCTGCATTTTTTTTACCGAGTGTGTGACTAATAATAGAGAAAGCAGCGGCGTTGGCCTTTAGCTGCTTTTGGCCGAGGCGGAGGCGGCGGCGGTGGTGGCAGCGTTGGGGATGCCGGCAGCGAGCCTAGCTCTCAAGTCCTTCCTGAGGATCTCACCGGAAGGGTTCTTGGGGATGGAGTCGGTGAAGAACACCACCTGTTGCAACGTGTCAAAAGACATTTTAGCACTGAGCTCTACTTCTTTATTTACAAGATTTAAAGCATAATTCTTGTTGCTACCATTTGCATGTGATTAGTACCTCTTTTGCAACGAATTTCTTGATCTCATCCTCGGTGATTTCTGAACCTTCTATCCGGACAGTGAAGGCAACTGGCACTTCAGTGGCCAGATCATCCTTCATCCTGAAATAACAAGTTTAACCAGGATTGAATTAGTGACAATTATACAATCTCTTGTAATTAATCAATGGCGTTTCACATCAGCATGGGATTGGATAAAGGTAAAATAATTTCACATAGCAAACTAAAATATTGCCAGTAATAATTTGATAATAACAACATGATTATAACGTCAGAAGGCTTTTAAACACCAAAACTATGTTCTACAGCAAGATTATTCCTACAACATAATTATGTGTCCAGCATGTCACACAATCTCTGGCATCCAAATTGGCCAACAGAACTTAGGTAAGTTCTTTTTGCCATGCTAATGTGCATGTAGGAATGCTTTCAAATTATTTAGGGATACACGAAATTTTCTCTCTCAAATAATACGCAAAACACAGGGTGTAAGTACATCATTTGATCATTTCGATGGGAAGGACAAAGAAACAGCTCAAAATAAACAAGTCTCCTAGTCATATCAACAAATTAATTCCTAATAGACACCTCTCACATGATCAAGTTAAATTGAATTTAATCAGTATATTTTGTGCTCAATTGAGAAATGGCATGCAGCTAAAATGTACATTCTGTAAGGAGGAGGAGATGGACTTTAAAGCATTCCTACAAGATGTAGATCACTTCTATTGATACACAATGGAATCTAGAAAAGGTAGTGTAGCAAATGCAGACCTCCTATTAAATTTGGATGATGATAATGAGTACAACATTGATGTTAAATCAGTTAGACACCAAGATCCGACAGAATGACTAAATTTTGAGCCATCTCAGGAGTTCCTATGCATTCAGTTTAAATGGATGTCTGCATAGGGTAAGCCAGTAAGGTCATCCTAAACCTATGAACTGGCAGAATACCATCCTGCACCTAATCACGCCCTAAAATTCATGGTGCGTAGATTCACACAAAAGCGCGCTCGCTGCAACAGCATACCAACTAAACACAAACAAGCATCCATCCCCATCCCCCGATGAAAACTCCCACTCAGGATCGCCGCGACGCGATCGGCATTTTATCAAACACCCCAACGGCATCGCGGAACACCCACGCAACCAGCGCATCACATACGCACCGCGGAACGAGACCCAGAACAGGCGAGGATGATCCCGATGAGGACGTGGGTGCCCGCGGTGGTGAATTGCGTGTTCCCCTGGGCAGGGATCGATCATCGAGCACCTCCCGCAGCAGCAGCAGCAGGTAGGTTCCACGGCTCCCGCGTCCTATCCCCACGCCGCGCATCATCAGCACCTGCTCGCCATGTGGATTGTCACACCTTATCTGGCACCGCTATACAACGGCACCAAAAAAACGTACCGCAGAAAAACAACGTGAACTGCTCTCCCGCGGAACTGCAATATCGATACCAGTTCCAGGACACAGCGCTGGTATCCACTAAAATTAGATATGCATTATCGCATATCTTAAATAAATAATTAAACATATATCTTAACTTACGTTGTAGCTTCGGAGTCAGCCGAAGACAGCAACAAACAGCACAGAGACAGTGGTAACAGTGGAACAGCAGACTAAATCCCAACACACAGGCAGTGGCTAGGAATCAGGACGAAACCCTAATCTTCACTTCACTGCAACTCTAGCTTCAGCTCCCGACGGAGAACTATATATATGTATAGAGCAAGAATGAGTACTTACGTACTCAGCAAGGCAGTGGAACTTAGATGGTTGTTGCAGGTTTCAAAGAGAGACTGGATATTTTGTAAATCCATTTTATTTAAATTCTTTTGAATCTACTAAGTACGTGCTTTTCAACAATCAGGGCGAGGTGGGTCTCACCCGATCGAAGTAAAAATATATCAATCTTTATTTCTCCAGTTTTTGCAATCTCAAGAATTTACATCAAACCGACTCCCAGAGCCAAAACATTACTCCGGACTTCCCAAGTCCTGTTGTCCACGACAGCCAAGCCGACATTATCAGACAACCCACGTCCTCGACGGCACATCCTTCTCATCGTTCCCAAAACAACACACACATTTGCAAATAAGATAAAGCAAAACTACGCTAAGCAATCACCTCACATCCGCCCATGACCATGGGCACGACTGTTCAAACAGTTTAAACCTCTGCAGACGGGGTATACTTTACCCACATGACATGACTTACTATAGTCATCAACTCACACTGATAGCTGGGGCCTTCTAACAGAATGGACCCATAGGTCAGGGAGGAGAGAGGAGTGCTGGCTGGATGGACTGTGGGCCGAGGGGAACATTGTGGTGGCCCATCTGTCAGTGGTACAAGGGGGAAAGCCTCACTAGTGATCGGGGTCCACGAGCTAGAGAGGACACAGAGACCTGCGGCCCTCTGGCGGCTGGGGCCCGACTGTCAGGGAGTCAAGGGCACATGGACATGGTCTGTGGTTAACTGGAGAGGAATGGGCCCACCGGTCAGCGTCGATAGCCACAGGGGCCATGTTCACGAGCTTGGGGAACGGTGCCCGGCTGTAAACGCCCAAAAATTCATAACCAGAATTCTGAACATTCCTGTGCATTAAATCCCTATCCAGAAAAGTCAGGGTACACAATACCAAGTTGCCATACAGAGTGCGTCTTACAAACAGATTAAAATTATCTTACATAAATACAGTGGAAAATATAAATAACGCCTATATACAGCTGGCCAAGCGGAGACTTCCATTTCACAGGCGTCTTGACGGCGGAGCCAGCCTAGTCCTCTTGATGATCCTCATCGGACATATACTCCACCATTGAGAGGGGAAAGGGAGCAAGATTGAGTACCACCCATAGTACTTAACAAATCACACCCACAAATATGCACAATGCACAGGAGACAAAGATATGCTTAGGGTTCATTTGCGTAAAAGCAGTTGCAAATAATGATAGTTCGTAAACAGTAAAAAAGTTAATTAATTGAGCAATATTAATTCTCCATGGATCAACGTTACACCACGTTAACCAGGCCCAGCCATCCATCCTGTCACTAAGCAAGGTTTAAGTCAATTTATTAAAGTGAGACTAATCACGGTGACTCTTGACCAAACTGCCCATGACCGCGAGCGTGGCTATTCGAATAGATTTACTCTGACCAGAGGTGTATAACTGTACCCATAAGATACAACCCCACACATGTTCCCGTGTGTCGGCGTGTCACCACGACACCCTGCGCAAGGCTATGACAGGACCATCCACGTAACCTCTCCCTAACCATCCACACCACACTGAGGTTGCACTTGCCAACAGGACATCCCATATCGGCCAGGCTACCCCCTTGCACCACAATAGATCCGGAAGCTGATCAACCCGACCTCGAGCCGACCCAACTCCATCACGCCCATTCTCACCAACGATGCCTAGGAGAGGGAGAAAAGACGCTACAAGCCTAGCTGTTGCCCACGCTGGCTTGTGGAATATACGAGTATTTGCCCAAGGGGGTCCCGCGAACCGGTCCTTAATTGCCATGGGTGCAACCAATAAAACCATGCACCCACAGCTCACCATTTAGGTTAAATTTTAGTAATTTAACATCAACATATCCAAAGTTCTATTTCTCGACATTGAGTCGGACCATAAATGTAAATTAAAGTATTTAAATCCCCATGTGAGCTAAAGGTTTCTAAGCAGGGCTAAGCATCCTAACAATAGCCTCTAGTCATATTATTACCTAGCTACAAAGGTGTACAGGTGGAATAAAGTCAGAGAAATTAAAATTGCATTTATATAGGTCACCCTCCCCACATGAAATGATGAAATAATGCATGTTTATTAATTTAAAATAAATCATTTGCAATAAATGGGTACAAAATGATCGAGGAAACAGTGCAACTTGCCTTGGTCCAGCTCGGCGAATTCGGCAATGACTTCGTACTAAACTGGAGGATCGACGGCGTCGGTTTCTATAGCAAACAATGCACAAACAATTAAAAAAGTACATGTGGACAGTGAAACAGGGGCTGAAAATATTTTTAATGGATTCTTGGCATTTTTCTAGATTTAATAAAATTTGGATGGGACTAATCGGAGCTCGTATGAATTAGGTATGAATTTTAGAAGTTTTCCTGTGATTTCACTATACAAATTAATTATTAATCGATTTATTGCGCAATTAAAAGGGATTATTTCGCTAGCGGACCATGGGGAACCAGCGCCGACAAACGGGGCCCATGGGTCAGCGGCGCGGGAGGACGGCGCACGGTGCACTCGGTCCACGCACACGGGCACGGCACGGGCGCACGCAAATGGCCACGATTTGCCGGGCAGATCGGACGGCCGAGGATGAACGGGACTCGCCCCTGCCGGCGCGGCTGCACCGCAGCGGGGCGAGCGGCCCGACCATCCGGCCTCCCGGAGAGCGAGCAGCGGAGGAGGTGAGGAATGCGACCGAGTACTCACTGAGGTGCGGCGACCGACGGAGAGCGGCGGACGACAGCGATTAGAGGGGTTTGGCGGTGGTGAGGTTCAAGTAGCCGACGGCGATGGTGTTCCGGTGGCGCAAAGCAACAACGGAGGTGCGGACGGGGTTTAGGAGAACCTGGTGGAGGTGTAGAACGTGTTAGGAGAGAAAAAGACCGAGTGGGTCGACGGAAATCCGTGGCCGACTGGCGGCAGAGAGGCTTACCGAAAGGGGCAATGGAGAGGATGGAGTTTTGGTGGGAATCCGAGGTGGCTGGAGGCGGAACAAGACGCAGCGGGGCGCGGCGAAGCTAGCGAGCACGAATGCGGTAGTCGACGACGGCTGTAGCGACGACGACGTGCGACTAGAGTCGGCGGAGCGCGGCGGCGATTCGGGAGCTCGGTGTAGAGGGGGTTAGGGTACTCGACAGATGTGGTCAACTGAGGGGAAAGTGAGGTCGGAGCATGGGGAAAGTTTATATGTACTCGGCTATGGGAGTTCGTGGCCGAGTTGGCTGAATTTCACGGGAATGTGGGACAGTGGCCGCGGCGGCTAGTGGGCGCGATTCATCCGCGGTCGTGGGTGAGAGGGGTGTAGAAGGTGGGGGGAAACGGGCAGGGACTCGGTCCGTGTGGTTCGAACTCGGAGCCGAGGCGCGGGGGAGAGGGGACGGGCAAAATCCGACGCTCGGGGAAGGCCGATCCCCTCCGGCCGATTCGGCCAAAGGTTGAAGATGGGTTTGACATGTGGGTCCCGGCCCCACATGTCAGCAGGCGAGGCGAGTCGACGCGGTTGGTAGCCGGGCCAGGCCAGTTGGTGAGGAGGAGCGGGGAGAGGCGCGGGGCAACGTGGGCTGGGCCGCGGCCCGGGAGAGGAAAAGAGAGAGAAAAAGAAAAAAGATAAGGAAAAGAAATCCCAGGGATTTCCAAAAGGTTTTTAATTCTGATAATTCATTATGATTTATTAAAATTGCTTCTAATGCTCTAAAAATTCCTATAAAAATCCTGTTAGTGTATTTTGGCAAGGAGAATATAGAAAAAAATATTCTTAGCCATGATATTTTATTATTTTGCATTTTACTTTTTTAATTAATTCCCCTGGCCTTTTAAAATGATTTCTTTGAAGCCTTTTCTTTAATATATTTTGTGTTATTTAAGGGGAAATTCAAGGTGTGACACCGGCTCTGTCTGAGTGGGGCCGCTTGGCAGTGGGTGCGAGGGAGAGGCGTGTCTCGGCTCGTGTGGGACAGAGGAGAAGGGCGAGGTGGCTGAGTTTGACGGCTCACAACGACGGGAGTGCTTCCGGTGAGCAACAGTGATTGGCGGCGAGCGGCGGCGCCATCGGGGGAGGGAAGCACGGCGATTCGATTGAGCGGGTCGGATTTTGGAGAGGGAGTTCGACGACGGCCGGCGACAAGAGACAGGGAGCGGCGGAGAGAGGAGAAAACCAACACTTGGTGTCTATGGCGGCACGATGAGCTAAGGTCTCTCATGGCAGTACCAATGGGGTAGGGGGAGGTCGGTGGCCACGGATGGAGAGAAAAGGAGGTCGGCGACCTTGGGCCTCGCCGAGGGAGATCCACGGCGGCAAGCGATTCTGTGTGGCGGCGGCGAGGGGAAAACAGAGGGAAACAACTCACTTCGGCTAGCGCACGGCATCGAGGGGTCTACGGGTCGTCCGAGCAACACACAGTGGCAAACATTTGCCACCGTAGAGAAAAAGAGGGAGGGCTCACCCACGGAGAGTAGCTCAGTGGTGGCGGCGCCGTGGCGAGGGGGCGATCAGAGCCGAGGAGAAATGACGTCCACGGTGGTTCGAGAGAGGAGGTGCCCGGGGCGATCAGTGGTGGAGGACGGCTGGGCTCCGGGAAGGCATGGAGTGCTCCGGGTCGGATGAGCGGCAGCGGCCCGACGCAATGGCCGACGGCGTTCAGAGGAAGGAGGAGAACAAGGGGAAAAGGGGGCTCCTGAAGGGGGTATTTATAGGGGCGAGGAGAAGCTCTAAGTCGGTTCGGGGGCGGCACCAATAATTGAGGCCCAATCATGGAGGCGACAAGGAGAGAGAGGCAGGAGATGCCGAGGTGAAGTATTTTTGGGGTGGCTCGGCCTGGCAATTGGCGGCGGGGATGATATGGACATCGGTAGTCAGTGTATCCGAGGGCTGGGTTTGGAATTCTCGTGCGGGAGGAGTGGCGCGGGGAGTGGTCAAGGTGGGGCGCATCGGGGTGTAATGGTTGCATTTTTATTTTTGTGTTAAAATTATTTCAAATAAAAATCTAAATTCAAAAGAATGGTTCTTTACTTGAGTTTGGAATTTTGTGCCTAGTGTGATCTCAAAATTTCTCCAAAGACCAGCCCTAGAACCTCAACAAAATAACCCTATTCAAAAATCAAATTTCCAAAATTTAAATCCTAAAAAACTAATCAAATCAATCCCTGAAAAAAAAAGATTGAAAGTCACTATGCATGCCGTGCCGCCATCCCTTCCTTTTGGCCTACTCTCTCTCTCTCCCTCGCGGCCTGCTCGGCCTAGCTGCGGCCGTGCCTGGAATTAAAATCCCCGTGGGCCCCGCACGTCAGCCACCCCACCTCTGCCCTCGCTCTCGGCCGACCGATGCAAACACACGGACGGTCGAGATCGTCTCTGCCGCTCGGCCCCGCATGTCAGCCGACGACGACAGTGTCGTCGTTAACCTCCCATCGCCCGCGCTCTCTCTCTCTCTCTTCTCTCCCGAGCTCTCTCGATTCCTCCTCGCCCAGTGTCTCCCCTTTTTAAGCACCGGCTTCCGTCGTCAACGCCGCCATCCCATCCTCGCATCATCGCCCGGTGAGAAATCCGCGCCGTCGTTTCATCCCGAGCACCGAAGTCAAGGACGCCATGGCCACGATAGCTTTTTCCCTCACTGTCGGTCACCAAAGGTCAACAAGCACACACGGGCACCTCGTCCCGTTGCTTCGCCATCGCCTCCCTTCCTCATTTTTCCCCTCTACAGCCGATGACGCGTACCACAATGCTCCGCGCCATTGTTGCGTCGTGTCGGCTGAGCTCGAGCTTATCTCCCTGTGCCACTGCCTTAGTCCGTCGTCCACTAGCGCCCGAGCTCGGCTATAAGTAGAGCAGCACCCCTCTCTCCTCCGTGGATAGAAAAGCCCAGCCGCGCTAGCTCACCGCTGAGAGCCTCTCTCCGCCACTCTCTAACCCAAGTGCCACCACCGTTCCCGACCACTGCAGACCAAGCCACCGCCGCCGCTAAGTTCCTTGAGCTGCCGTGAAGCTTCTCTGCCTCTCACCATCGTCGATTAGCCCCTAAATCGAAAACGCCCAATTTCCTTCGCTGCTGTCCATCATTGCCACCGTTCTGATTCCAACCATTGATGGAGGTAGAGCACATTTAACTCCCTTGTTTCCCTTCCTCGCGAGACACCACACCCGACTCACTCAAATCCGAGCCTCTCCGCCGCCAGAATGGTCACCAACGATGACCATCTCCTCTCCGCCGCCGCTGCCGCCGCCGCCGGTACTAAGCTCCGCCGCTAGCCCTCCTCGGCCGCCTATCCATCCAAACCGAACCGCTCAATTGAGTCGCCATCGTCTCCGCATCTCGTAGCCGTCGGTTGCTCGCCGTGGTTCACCGCCGCCGGCGAGATCGACTTCGGCAACCGTCGGTCATCGATCTCCCACCGTGACCAGCTCCGGCGGTCCATGCCGATGTGGCATGCCACACGGAATGCCGTGTCAGCTGGCACGGCCTACCTCCAGGTCCCCGATCCCACTCCCTTAGCACTGACCCATCAGGCCCACGTGTCAACGACTTCCCCTCTCCCCTCTCTCTCAAGCCGACCCCACCTGTCAGTCTCTCTGTCCCCTCTCTCCTTACTGTTTTGCAGGCTCCACATGTCAGTCCCCAGCCTCTCTCTCTCTCCTGACAACAGGGCCCCACCTGTGTCACACCCTAACATTAGCCACACAAAAATAATACCTGAGAAAAGGCCCAAGAAAAATAAATTAAAATGGCGAAATGAATTAATTATATGTGAGAAATGCCAAATAATAAATTACTGTGGCTGGGAATATTTTTCTTTTATTTCCTTTGCCAAAATATGTTAACAAGATTTTTATTTGAATTTTTAGAGCACAGGAACTATTTTTAATAAATCAAAAACGATTATCGGAATTAAATTTCACTAGAAAACTCTTTTCCTTTTTCTTTTCCTTTCCTTTTTGCTCCCGTTGGGCCGCTGGCCCAGCACTGCTCCTAGCTTGCTCGAGCAGCCTACGTGCGCTGCGCCCCTCCACCGGACCTACCTGTCAGCCACCACCCAGCTCTCTCTCTCGCTGCGCCGTGGGGCCCGCTCGTCAGATGCTCGCCCGCCTCGTTTGCGCATCTCCCCGCTGACAGGCCAAGCCCGCCTATCAGTTCTTTCCCCTACCTCCGTTCGGATCGGATGGAGGGGAAATTTCCCCTCCGCCGTCCGATCAGCGCCCTGCCTTGGCTCCCTGCCCGCCCGTCCCGGGTTCAAATAAGGGCGGACCTAGTCCACGTCCACTCCCCCCCGATCTCTAGCGCCGTCGCCCCCTCTCGCGCGACAATCGCACGCACGACCCCGCCGTCGCCGCCCTCAATCCAGTGAGCAATTGAGCCGTTACGGCCTCGATCCCGCCCACCCGAGCGCATGAAAACCTTCGCCGTCCTCTCCTCTTCCTTTCCCCTTAAACCCCGACGCCTCCCGAACTCCCTAGCACCCTGTGCCAGGCAAACCAGAGCCACTGCCACGCTCCGTCACCTCCAGCCGCCTGCCGCTACTGCTGTAGCCACTGCCAGACAGCGTGCTCGCCACTGCCAGCTCCGCCGCACTCGTGCGACGCCAGGCCGCCGCATCCGAGAGTCGCTACGCTGTCGGAGACCCAAGTCCGCCGTCGTCCTCCTCTTCGATCTTTTCGGCTCTAAATCCTACCTATACCTTCACTAGGACCCTCTCACCCTCGGCCGCACCTCCGCCGTCGGAGATCCTCACCGGAACACCGTCTTCACCGTCCTACCGTACCTCCACCGCCGCAAATCTTCTCGGATGGTCGCCGGCGAGGGCGAGCCCCATTCGTCCGGGGCCGTCTGATCTGCCTCGGGGCAGATCCGGACCGGTCGCGTGGCGCCCCCCCGGGCGCCCACTTTCCCCCGCCACGGTGGCGCCACCTGGGACGCCGTGTCGGCTCCTCGGCCCGCCGTGGTTGCCACGTGGCCGCTTCCCGCTAAGGCCGCGGTGGACTCGGTCCACCGTGCGTCGTCCTCCGCTGTGTCGCCGACCAGTGGGGCCCGCCTATCGGCGCCGGCTCCTGGGTCTGGTGACGCAATAAATTGGTTAATTGCGCAATAAATCATTTAATAATTAATGTTACATTGGAAATAACAAAGAAACTTTAAAAATTCATTACTAATTCATACGAACTCCGATTAAGCCCATTCAAATTTTATTAAATCTAGAAAAATATCAAGAATTCATTAAAAATATTTTCAGCTCATGTTTGTCTCTTCACATGTATTGTTTTTAATTGTTTGTGCATTGTCTGTTATAGAATCTGACACCGGTGACTCTCCCGTGTACTACGAGGTTGTAACCGAGTACGTCGAGCCGGAGCAAGGCAAGTCGCACTGTAATCTTGATCATTTTGTACCCATTTTTTGCTAAAATATTTTGTTTATTTAAATAAACTGCATTATTTCATTATTTCATGTGAAGGGGTTATAACCTTTATATTGATAGGACTATGCCTTAGCATTTGAACCTTGTTCCTTGTCACCTGGTGTTAACGCCAAAATTTGGTACGAGTCGTTACCATGTTCGGTTAAGGAAAGAAGCGATATCAGCCATTGGAAACTAATCCAGAAGAGTCCGAGCTTGGGAAGGAATCGTGAAGACCACGTTATGGCAGTTATTTATCTTATCTATTAGATAGTTTTATCTTTTAGGAAACCTGATCTCTTGTCCGATCAGGTCTGTTAGTTTTCCTTTTCTAGTTAGGAAAGTCCTGTTCCGTGTCCTATAAGGACTCTTGTAACTCGGGGTATATATACGTATGCCCGGGGACCTTGTAAATCATCTCTCGATCAATTAAACTTCGGCGCATCGCCACCCTTTCGACGGGTTCTTGCTTCTCAAGCGGGGCTGCATCGGTTAGGTCCGAACTCCTGCGAGAGGGTAAGACTCGTCACCCCTTACCCAGGTGTATCTGCCCTGTCTACGGCTGCATCGGTTCGGTCCGACCTCTTAGGCCGATCAGGTATACCATATCACGCGTGCGTAGATCTTATCAGTTTACTGGGGGCGATTTATCATCAGTTCGTGCTGCATCGGTTGGGTCCAACCTACTGAACTGCCAGCGATAAATCGTTCCTGCTAGGTTGATGGTTTTTGCGCAAGCGTCTTATCGGAATGTATAGCCGGTAAGTTATCTTATTACATCACAGTTGCATTTAGATCTATCGACTTGTTGAGGTTCCTTTACTATTATCGATCTGTGCTGCATCAGTTAGGTCTGAACTACTAGATCGATAATAATAGATTTATCCTTGTCGAGTCGATCGGTGTATATGCGACGTTCTATCGGAGTGCTTAGCCGATAGGTTATCTTTTTATAAAGCCGACTGTATTATCTTTCCTATTTTGGTCATCTATATTATCATCGGTTTTCTAGCCGATGTACATGTGTTTCCTTGGCAGTCGGCTAGCTTACTATTCTGTCTATCCATTTTATCATCGGCTTCTAGCCGATGCACATGTTATACTGACAGCTTATCTATTTGCTTATAGCGTTATCGGTTTCCTAGCCGATACACAAGTGCCATTGGCCATCGGCTACAAGGAGCCTACATCAGTCCGTATCGGCCGATAGCCGATGTGCAATTGCTGCTGACCAGGGCACGAGCACAAGCGAGGACCCGGGCACGGGCACGAGACCCGGGTGCGGACAGCTGGGTCCCGAGCACGGTTTTATCATCGGCTTTCAGCCGATGCTCAAGCATTCCTTCGACAATCGGGTAGCAGGATTCTTATTGGCCGATTGAATCCCTGAGCTAATATTCTCCTTGTCAATTATGGGGTCAAATTGACTGGCACGCCTGCGAACCTCAAGATTTTAGGACCTGCACTGGAGCTAAGCAGATCTCCCAGGCCTTCGTATGTTCAATCGCATCAAACCAGATCATCAACAAGCTTCTTGGCACACCCGGTGGTTTTTGGTGCGAACATATTTTTGGCACACCTGGTGGGACACAGAACTTCGACATGGCTGGAAAAGAGGTCAGCAAAGATGATACAATCCCAGTTACAATGGAAGACTTGACCGAAGAACAGAGACAACAAGTGGAGCAGAACATCGATGATTTTCGGAAGCTTTGTCTAGAATCCTTCGGTATGACAGATCAAGGGCCGATTCAGAAGTCGCAATTTCCAAAGCCTGTTCTGATTGATGAATCGAGCCATACATCGCCTGCAAGTTCACAAAAGCCGATTCAAGACATGTTTAATAAAGCAGTTTATCATGCGTTGACCGATCAATCTGGGATATTGGTGAACACATTACAGAACTTGATCAAGAAGGCAGTGGAGCCGATTCAAATACCCGGGGGGCAACAAGATGGGATTCCTCAAGGATATCAAACTGCGTACTATGGGGGGCATCAACAGAGTTATCCAGAAGTTGTTCCTGAGTACAATTACCCGAGGGAATATCAGAATCAGAATCGGCTATCAACTCCACCTCTGCGTTATTACGGTGAAGATCCAAAAGAAGATTTATCAGCAAGAGTCACAGAGGTGATAAGAGAGCAATTCGGTCTAAGACCGAAGGAAGAGATATTTATGTATCGGCCTCCATATCCAGATTGGTTTGATAGAGTTCCGTTGCCGCGCCGATATAGAGTACCAGACTTCTCCAAATTCTCAGGGCAAGATGATGTATCTACAGTGGAACATGTCAGCCGATTCTTGGCTCAATGTGGAGACGCATCGGCTGTAGAAGCTTTGAGAGTTAGACTCTTCCCGTTATCATTATCCGGATCAGCCTTTACATGGTTTTCTTCATTGCCACCTAACTCAGTTCGAGGTTGGGCCGATCTGGAAAAGCAATTCCACAAGTATTTCTTTATGGGGAGTCAGGAGATGAGTTTGATAGACTTAACATCGGTAATACAGAAGCCGGAGGAATCGGTCGCAGAATATATCCAGCGGTTTCATGATGTTAAAAGCCGATGTTATAGTTTAAGTCTGGATGATGCACAGCTGGCCGAGTTAGCATTCCAAGGGTTGATGGCTCCGATCAAGGAAAAATTTTCATCAGAAGACTTCAAGAGCTTAGCACACCTAGTACAAAAGGTATCGGCTCATGAAAGCCGATTTCAGGAGGCCAGGAAGGAATGATGAGGCCCGAACAGAAGAATTTCGAAGTTTGATAACAAACTCCGAAATTGGGGGGCATGTGTTAACGCCAAAATTTGGTACGGGTCGTTACCATGTTCGGTTAAGGAAAAAAGCGATATCAGCCATTGGAAACTGATCCAGAAGAGTCCGAGCTTGGGAAGGAATCGTGAAGACCACGTTATGGCAGTTATTTATCTTATCTATTAGATAGTTTTATCTTTTAGGAAACCTGATCTCTTGTCCGATCAGGTCTGTTAGTTTTTCTTTTCTAGTTAGGAAAGTCCTGTTCCGTGTCCTATAAGGACTCTTGTAACTCGGGGTATATATACGTATTCCCGGGGACCTTGTAAATCATCTCTCGATCAATTAAACTTCGGCGCATCGCCACCCTTTCGACGGGTTCTTGCTTCTCGAGCGGGGCTGCATCGGTTAGGTCCGAACTCCTGCGAGAGGGTAAGACTCGTCACCCCTTACCCAGGTGTATCTGCCCTGTCTACGGCTGCATCGGTTCGGTCCGACCTCTTAGGCCGATCAGGTATACCACATCACGCGTGCGTAGATCTTATCAGTTTACTGGGGGCGATTTATCATCAGTTCGTGCTGCATCGGTTGGGTCCGATCTACTGAACTGCCAGCGATAAATCGTTCCTGCTAGGTTGATGGTTTTTGCGCAAGCGTCTTATCGGAATGTATAGCCGGTAAGTTATCTTATTACATCACAGTTGCATTTAGATCTATCGACTTGTTGAGGTTCCTTTACTATTATCGATCTGTGCTGCATCAGTTAGGTCTGAACTACTAGATCGATAATAATAGATTTATCCTTGTCGAGTCGATCGGTGTATATGCGACGTTCTATCGGAGTGCTTAGCCGATAGGTTATCTTTTTATAAAGCCGACTGTATTATCTTTCCTATTTTGGTCATCTATATTATCATCGGTTTTCTAGCCGATGTACATGTGTTTCCTTGGCAGTCGGCTAGCTTACTATTCTGTCTATCCATTTTATCATCGGCTTCTAGCCGATGCACATGTTATACTGACAGCTTATCTATTTGCTTATAGCGTTATCGGTTTCCTAGCCGATACACAAGTGCCATCGGCCATCGGCTACAAGGAGCCTACATCAGTCCGTATCAGCCGATAACCGATGTGCAATTGCTGCTGACCCGGGCACGAGCACAAGCGAGGACCCGGGCACGGGCACGAGACCCGGGCGCGGACAGCTGGGGCCCGAGCACGGTTTTATCATCGGCTTTCAGCCGATGCTCAAGCATTCCTTCGACAATCGGCTAGCAGGATTCTTATTGGCCGATTGAATCCCTGAGCTAATATTCTCCTTGTCAATTATGGGGTCAAATTAACTGGCACGCCTGCAAACCTCAAGATTTTAGGACCTGCACTGGAGCTAAGCAGATCTCCCAGGCTTTCGTATGTTCAAACGCATCAAACCAGATCATCAACAAGCTTCTTGGCACACCCGGTGGTTTTTGGTGCGAACACCTGGGTAACAACATGATTAGAATAATATTCTTAGGTTGTTTAGCCATGCTTAGCAACTTAGTTCATCTGGGTATTAAATATTATCATTTACATTATTTGGTTCAACTTGATGTCGGAAAAATAGAACTTTGGATACGGTACTATTAAAGTACTAAAATGTGACTCAAATGGTGGGCTGTGGGTGCATGGTTTTGCATGTCGCACCCATGGCAATTAAGGACCGGTTCGCGGGACCCCCTTGAGCAGATACTCGTACTTTCCACAAGCCAGTGTGGGCAACGGCTGGGCTTGTAGCGTCTCTTCTCCCTCTCCTAGGCATCGATGGTGAGGATGGGCGTGATAGAGTTGGGTTGGCCCTGGGTAGGGTTGATCGGCTTCCGGATCCATTGTGGCGCAAGAGGGGTAACCTGGCCGAAATGGTATGCCCTGTCGGTAGGTGCAACCTCAGCGTGGTATGGATGGTTAGGGAGAGGTTGCATGAACGGTCCTGTCACAACCTCTCAAGGGGTATCGTGGTGATGCACCGACACACGGGAACGTGTGTGGGGCTGTGTCTTGTGGGTACAGTTGTACACCTCTGATCAGAGTAAATCTATTCGAATAGCCACGCCCATGGACATGGACGGTTGGCCAAGACTCACAGTGATTAGCCTCACCTTTACTTAATTAAAATGACTTATTGGAACTGGTATAGTTCTTATGGATGGTTGGGCCTGGTTAACGTGGTGTAACGTTAATCAGTAGTGAATTAATATTGTTCAATTAATCAACCTTTTACTGTTTACGAACTACTATTGTCTACAGCTGCATTTATACAAATAAACCTCTAGCCTATCCTTGCCTCCTATGCACTATGCATATTTGTGGGTGTGATTTGCTGAGTACTGTGGGTGGTACTCAGCCTTGCTCCTTTTCCCCCTCTCAGTGGTGGAGTACGCGTCTGAGGATGATCAACTAGAGGACTAGACTGGCTCCGCCGTCAAGGTGCATGTGGCCCGTTGTTTATAGTCTTTATTTCCCTTTTTCCGTTGTATTTATGTAACATAATTTTACTCTGTTTGTAAGACACACTCTATATGACAACTTAGATTTGTGTACCCTGGTTTTCCTAGACAGGGATTTAATACACATGAATGTTCAAAATTTCGATGGTAATTTTCTGGGCGTTACAACCTGTCAGCCTTTGGACTCTTTTTCTTTTATTTTCTTTTTATTCCTTTTATTACCCTAAATAATTTTTAATCCTTTTTAATTCCAAGAAATTGACTCAAACTTTGAAAATTCATAACTTTTAAACTGTAACTCCGTTTGAGCCCATTCAACTCTCAAAATTTTTCTAAAAATGAGATCTACACATTGGCACTATTAGTTGTATGAGATAGGTTCTGATTTTTGGTGTTTTTGCATATTTTCTTTTTGCGACGCGTAGAAACCGTTTCCGAGGAGTCTCCAAAGAAAGATTTTGTCGAAGACTCGCAGGACCAGGAGCAAGGCAAGTCACCCTTGACCATATTGGACCCATGATTTAAATTTGATTTTAATTCTTAAAACTTGCATAATTAGAAACACGACTGTTATCGGCCACGATTCGAAATTGAATCCGTCAGGCCTAACCTATTTGCTGCATTTTACTCTCCTTGAATAAATTGTTGCCCTGTCCTTTGTAACTTTGTTAACCTGGTATTCGTACTTGAGTATGAATATCGATGACCCCATTTTATCTAAAAATATGACGATGGGAAAAACCAGGGTTTTAAATAAAATGATTTTTTAAACCTCGGCACCCTTGGTTGAATATTTGCGAAATAAAACAATTTTACAAAACTTGGTCATGAGTCGTCACTGCCTGTGTGCCTCCGACTTCACGTGACATTTAAGGACTGTTTCCTTGAGGAATTGCACTGAGCATATAACAGTGCGACCACATAGGTGGAATGGGATGCCCTTGGCCGAGTAACTAGTGTTCTCAGGATCGTTTTCGGTTGCTAATAAATGTGGGAGCAGTTGGGTACCAAGAGGGTGATATACCCCCGTCCCTGAGTATAGAAAATGAGTTCCAGGTACTTGGTCGAGAGGACCCATTTATAGGGCAACGTGCTATTCTGGGAAGGCTTTGGAAAGGCCTTGTCACGAACCTCCCCGCTTGGCCAGTGTGGGAGTAAGCTCGCGTCGTGTGGAAAAAGCGTGCACCCTTTGCAAAGGCCTTTGAACTGTTCGAACAGCCGTGCCCACGGTTATGGGCGAATGTGAAGTGATCCTCTAGCGTAGATTTTATTTCATAAATATCTGTGCAATTATTTTGCGGGTTGGAAACCATTACCAGAATCGGTCTGTGTGACTGATGGATGGCCTGTGTGGCCTGAAACGGGCCTATGTGACCTAAGGTGTCGAATGACACCGGAGTTGAGTTGTTTGAGTTAAGTGACAAGTTTTGAGATAAAGAGAATCCACCTAAATGGAGGTACCAGAGGAGGGTACGCTCCGAATCAGAAATTGTGACAAGTCTCAGACTTGTGGAATGGGTTGAGACGCGAGTCTCTTCCCGAATAACTTAACTGTGGTGAGTTGTTGCAAAGCAACTCACGGAATGGATTGAAGCGTGAGTTTCTTTTCGACAACTTGAAGAGCACACTTAGAGTTGTTAAAACCACAAAACCTTTGAAAATCTCTTTTACAAAAATAACCCTAATCTTCCTTTGCTCAACCTTGCATGCCACTTAATTTTCGTGACTTGCTGAGTACCTCGTGTACTCACCCTTACTTATCTTCTCCCAGAAGTCTATAAAGATGAAGACCCTACCCTCAGCTAGTACTACTAAGATCAAGTCGAGTACGACGAGTTTTAGGCTTTTGGTCTAGATCCCCAAGCCATGCTTGTGGGTATAGGTCTACTCGTGTATCTCCGCTGCTTACTTTTGTAATGTATCGTTGCATGTCTTGGGTTCTGTCCGAGGCTACAACTTATGTAAGGACTATGAATAATAAATAAAGCAGGTTTGGCTGTGATCCACCGATGTCCTATATGTACCAGCTAGTCTTCTAGGACTGGTACAAGTATTACAGGTAATGACGTTCTTACTTTGTTAACCTGTTCGGGTTAACGAAAGAGGGGCGTTACAGTTTTAGAGAGGATGGATTTCGAGATCGAGGACAAGGAGACAAACTGAGATCCAGGCATGACTTACGACTCATCACACAAAGAAACGAAATTATCACGGGTTGATTTTAGCAAAATATAGTTTAACGTCTCGCCAAAAGCGGGGCATTACACGGATGAGGCCGACGGGGGAGCGACGAGGAGAGGAGTGCCCTTGCAGCCTAGAAGGGAGGGGAGAGGCCTAGGAGGAGGAGGACTGGAAGAGGTGGAAGACGATGCAAGGCAAATTAGGGGTTCTCCAAATCGAGTCATTAAGCATTTTTGAGCTCGTCGCCACCATGGGCCGCTCCGAGCAAACCCATCACCTTCGCCACTCTGGGTAGATCAGCCGGGGCCGCCGCTCGAAGGGAGGAGGAGGAGGACAATGCCCCGATCTGCTCAGCGCTGTCGTCGCTCGATCTACCCCGCCATGGCCCGATCTATGCTCCGTACCGCCGCTGCTTCGAGGAGCCCTGCCGCCCTCTTCCTTGTCCGCTCCATGCCACCGCCGAGCTTGGGGAAGAGGCAGCAGCGTCGACGCAGAGGCACGGTGGAGAGCATGGTGAGGGTGGCGTCGAGGGCGCATGAGCAGAGGGAGAGATTGAGGCAGGAGAGGGGACGGCGGCAGATAAGGCGGCGCTCTGACCCGTGGGAGGCGAGAGAGGATGAGGATGGGCAGATAGGGATTGAGCGGTTTTGCATAAAAGACCCTCAAAGTTCATATATTACAACGAGGTCCAACGCAACGATCTCTCGCAGTTGATCCGCGATCTGATGGCTCCGGGAGGGGAGCAAATGCTAGATCCGGGTTGTGCCACGTGGATGGGCTCTCCAGCCAAGAATTCGGCCGATGTTCATGTTAGGAGATGTGATCTTTTCTTACAAGTACTCTCGTTAATATGAAATTATGTATAATAAGGTAATTTAATGTACCTAGAAAATTGTACAACCCTAAACCCTAGAATTATAGGGCTCCTAAAGTTATTCAGACGACATCAAAAGGACATCCAATTTATTGGTGCACAACAAGATCACACATTAATATTATAATTCAACTCGAGACGATATTGAGAGCAAATAGGTTGTTAATGGCGATAGAGTGCCATCAATACAAAACAACAATATGGAACTATGGAAGATTCAAATCAAGTGTTTCTTTGATTCACAGTTTTCTTATCATGGTATTGTCTGGATGATTAAATGCCTAGATGATTGGTATGGTTTTCAAATACCTATAAACTATGACTAAAACTATAGATGATTATTTTTTGGACTTTTTAAATATGTTTTTAGAAAACAACAACTATAAAATACTTGTTGGTCTCACTGATCGTGCATAGACGCGCAACATGGTTGTATGCTACGTAAGTAGTATTATTCTGCTTAGTCTAGGATAACACATCACGATTTTATTCTACATAGCCACTTTGTTCTACTAAATATAGTGAAGAAATTTAGATAAAAATAAATTATATCAGAATTTATTTTTAAGATTACATTAAAGAACCCTAAAACTAAAGGGTTTTTCCCAATGTCCATGCAAGTAAATATCTGATAACTCCTGCAGAGTCGTGGATCTCTTCGTGTTAGAACAAATCGCGACGGCAAAAAGGCTCGCCATCTCTAAAATCAAAACAAGCAGACAATCTATTCCCTAGGAAATTTCAATGTCGAGCGAAGCCATGTCCTCGGCGGCAGCAGCGGTGCTATGAGGGATGTTGGGGATGAAAACCCCTCGACATAGGCGGAGGTTGACACGACCTACTGGCCGGCACAGCAAGAGAGCAGACAATCTATTCCCTGGTAAATTCCGATGTAGAGCGAAGCCTCGTCCTTGTCCTCGGCGGCGGCGGGGATGGTTGTGAAGGATGTTGGGGATGACAAACCCTTGGAGCCGGTGGAGGTTGACACCACCTACTAGGCGGTGCAGGAAGAGGTGGCATCACGGCTAGAGTTGATGGTCGTAAGGGCTCGTGGGGAGGACGACCTCTCGGAGGAGCAGCTGGGAGCCAATAACCAACTACAGGAAGACGAGGTAATGCTTACTACTTTGCCCGTTGCACTAGAGTGTGCCGATAAGTTAAATGATATGTGGTGTCGATGTTTATGATCGACAATAATGAAACTAGGGCTATGCGTTGATAGTGACATGAGACAATGAGATTTATAAAGGTTTAGGCTCTTGGCTAGAGATAATACACTACTCCTGTTAGGCGGATCGGAACCCACCAGATTGTATTGCTTTGTTGGTTGTGTTTATTTTGTTGTTTCTGATGTGATTGCTTCTAGTTACTTGTCCCATGATTGGGATCCCTGCTCCCCTTATATATCACGGGGGCAGAGTTACATGGTAGGAAACTAGTCTGAGTATGACTTGGTTTTCTATCTTCTATACGGTAATTTACACAACGGTGTCCGTATAGGACTCTAGACCGTTCATAAGCTAATTCTACTCTATCTCTAACTTCATCATTCAGTCTAGCTCGTGTATATAAGTCGGATAACCTTTCCATGATGCTATTTGGGGCCTATGTCCTCCACATGCAGGATCATGCTTATGGCGAACAAATTTATAGTTGTTCATTTTACACGAAGATCTATTCATGATGTGCCTTTACTGTTCTATTACCCGTAGATTGCATTGGAATTACACCTGTATACTTGGCTTATCTGGGAAGCTCTAGTATCTGTCCAACAGTTCTGCTGCAGTTCATCACTTTCAATTAGGATGCAAGATAAATGTGTCTAAAAAGATAGAATCACTCAATTTACATGTAGCTATTATGCTGGCTGGATATGCACATATGGAATACTGTCAGTTCAAATAGCTCACTGAGTGGTATATAATATTTTATTCAGGTAATAACACCGGAAGCTATTTTTGGTGATGATATGGTGGTCTTGGAGAATAAGTTCAGTCTTCGATTTATTTAGTTAATATAAGTTTCCTTTAAAGCTTATGTTCTCCTCAACTTCTATTTATTGAGAAGAGAGTAATGTTCATGAAATCCTCCACAGATTTTTGCGCACTATGTTGGAGAAATTAAAATACAGTGTTGAATGGAATTGATTCACTGAGTTTAATCTCCTTAGAAGTTCAATCACCTATGCGGAAAATTAATTCTAATCACTGATCTGCTTGTGAAGCCATCTCGATTTCTTCTTCTCTGTTTCCTCTTCTTCTTGATGCTTATCTGTGTGTGTGCCGACGTCGGCTTGATTGATCTTGATCGCCGGTGTTGAGACGTAGAAGGACCTCACGAACTCCTTCTAGTGCTATTTGTGGATCGGGCACAGTAGTTAGGGTTTTAGTCGGAGACAGAGCGAACGGTGTCCCATTCTTCTCCAATTTCCCTTTTATATGTGCACTAGTGGGGCTCGGGGGTTTCCTTCGGTTTAGGAGATTCGGTTGAATCCACCGATCACGGATTCTATTTCTTATCTTATCTCTAAGCCGATAAAACAACCAGCACACTATACACTTCCTGATGGTATCCGTGTGTTCTTGAATCTTGGTCGAAGTGGATCTTTGGTTGGAACTGATGATAATGAAAATCACAGTGGTGGAGAACTCTGTTATGCTTCCAGATTGCAGCATTTGCTACCAGTTGTGCTAATATGTTTGTTGCCACGGTCATATCCTAGTACATGTGCTCCATATTTTACTATCTCAGCTAAGTGGTTGGATGAACCAAAAGTTTCATACCTGTGTGCGGCGCTTGATGAGATTTGGACAGAGCTGCCAGGCAAGAAGTATATACAGATGGCTGGATTGGCTGAATAGCTCTTCGTGGTCTTTCATTGCTTTGAATGATGAAATAGTATTTGTTGTCAAAGAACAACAGTGAAAATTGAGAGTAGATTATGATAGTAAATCTTTTGTATTAATTTCAAAAGACCTTGTCATTACAGTATCTTGAGTACCTATTTATAAGCCTAGGGGTATAATTATAGGCCCTAGTGTTTCATTTATAAATAGTATTACATCATAATCCTATGATAGAGACAGTTACAGAGGTATTTTCGTTTTTTACCGTCTTGTAGGTTCATGACGGGCTATTGGGCCATCACGTAGGCTACAGGGCCCCCCCGATGGGCCTTTTGGCCTCTTTGGCCATCTTGCTCCCTAGCTGAGATGGGCACCGCAAGGTTCTGCCTACCGGGCCGTCTCTTTGGCCCTTCTGGATCCTTCGTCAACGACGGTCCCAGTGTCCCGTCTTGGAGCTCTTCGTCTTCGCTAAGTACGCTGCGCCCTTCGTCTTTAAGCTGGGCTCTTCGCCTTCATGCTTTTAGTCTTAGGCCATCGAAGGGGCTCTGTTAGGTGTCTTCGGTCTTGAGCCTTTCGAAGGGGGAACGCTCCGAAGAGGTTGCGGCCTGTCTCCAATAGTATTAGATCTAGATAAAATCTTAAAATTTGAAGATGAATGGGCGATTGCAAGAAGAATTCTAGTTGAGTCTACTATTCCTCTTATGCAGAGTTACATTGAGAAGAAATTTTATAACATATTTTTGCAAAGCCTTTTCGAACGTGAAATTTGTCTTAGTGAGGATGCTGGTAATTCTCTTAAACTATTATCTAATTACCATGCCATATATCTCTTAAAATTTCGACTGTTGCACTTTACTAGGCATAAATTTCATCAAGCTCCCATGCCATCATTTCTTCTGTCTGAAATGTATGAAGTCTCACTGCAAAATTCATGTGAAAGAAGGGAATTTAACGCAGCTAGCATGCCCTTATACAAATTGCCGCAATCCACTTCCGTCATACTTATTGAAAAGCCTTCTGCGAGATGATGGATATGCACAAGGGGAATCATTTGCTCTAAAGAAACTAAAGATACAACGCCTGATCTAGTCTACTGCCCTAGGTGTTATACTGCTTGCTTGGAAGTAGACAATGATGCTCAATGTCCAGGCTGTTTTTTTTTACCTTCTGCACTTTGTGCAAACAACGTCACCATGTTGGGGATGCACGTATAACTACAGAAGAAAAAATTTGCATTTTGAAGGTAATAATAACATAATATGTTAAGAATTTAGTATTGTTGTGAAATGCAACGTACTATGTACGTTGCGTATCTTTAGATTTTATTATCGTCGTTAATTATCATATGGAGTTCTCTTTTTATGGTCATATGGTTGCCGGGCTTGTCTATAGTAGCTCATAGTGTTCCAAGGTTCCCATGTGGTTTTGTTTGAATGTTGATTATTAGATGCATATTGCTTTCCTTTCATAAGATGTTGTTCACATGAACTTTTGTGTTCATGAGTTTATTATTGTACTAAGGCAGATTTTTCTCAGCAACAACATGCTTATGTAGCTAATTGATAAATGAAAGGGCCTCACAAGGATGTCATCTAGGCCCCAGAGTACTTTCCCTAGTAATTAGCAAGTGTTGCTGAGCTGACCAGGGTTGCAAGGCATGCCATTCTGCCCACTGCCTCTTCTTTCTTTTGATTCTTTTTCCTTTTTTTGCCAAGCTTGCTTTAAGCTCATTGTCCCTTCTGCTATAATATACTACCTCCGTCCTAAAATATAAGTATTTCTGGAGGTTTTCACGGGAATTAAGAAAGTTGTTGAATTTAAATGGTGAAAGGTTATGATGGATTGAGGAGAGAAAGTAGTTAAAAAAATTAAATAGAGAATGGTTGTGATTGGTTGAGATGAGAAGTTAGGTAAAGAAATAGCTATATTTGAAAATAAATTTAAACTTTAAAAATAACGAAGTACATCCACTGTGGTGTTTTAAACAAACAGAAAGAAGAATGAAAATCACATGTTCTATTTGATGGCGTGAATCAAATATACTATAGCCTTTTTTTCCCCTATTTATTGTTGTTCACTACTTTATAACAGGAACAATAGAAATTGCATTCCATGCCAGCGGAACAATTGTTGAAAGAACAGAGGAAATTAGACGAGTTGATAAATATCCAGGAAGCGCTTCGTGATGCTAAGCAATGCCCTTGTTGTAAGATGGCTATCTCAAAAATTGAAGGCTGCAACAAGATGACATGTAGGAACTGTGGGAGGTTCTTTTGCTATCGTTGTAACCAGGCAATTAAAGGATATGACCATTTCTGGTATGATGTTGATTCATGTACATAATGTTTCACGTTCAATTGTTGTAACCAGGCAATTAAAGGGGTGGAAACTGTGTGTTGTTTGAGAGGTACAAAGATCAAAACCGACAGCATCAGGGTGATGAAATTCGTGATGACAACGCTGACGAAGATGCTGAACACTTAGAGCATGAATGGGTACTGTTCAGTTATCCCTGTCCAAACTGTAGCCGTCGGAATGAAAAGGTTAGCAGTAGTGAACTTATTTCATTGAATTATTTGGCGTGTTTTTTCCTTTCCACCTAGAGCATGGTAGCATCTAGCAGTGAAAGGGGGTTTTATGTTTGTCTCATCCTATCGATTAAATATATCTGCATGGAAATTTGCCTCTATAACAACTTTTATACCAAATGTAATATTTCTACTGTTCCTTACATGTGCACATGCATTTCAATTTGCACTTGATATTATCTATCATGTGACAGTCATACATGTGTAGACTGTTGCTGTAATGAATGGCTTCCTTAACTAGTAAGAGCTGAATAAAATCTAAAACACGAATGCGGTTTACTAACATCTCATGTTGGATATTTCAAACAGCTGGGCACCAACAATCATATATTTTGCATGGGATGCCGAGGCCATTATTGTGCATTGTGTCAGAAAAGGGTCTTGAAATTCTCCCGAAACTTTGGACCTAGAGGTTGCCAGCACACTGAAGATGCTTGGTAGAGATATCATTTGTCGATCGCTATGCAAAATTTTGTTTTGCCCATTCCAATGCCATACTCGTACCACTTTTTTTAACACCCGCTTTGTACCCAAAATTAGAGCTTTATGAATTTCATAACACCTACACGGTCGATGTTGGTGGAAAAAACATACAGCATGCACCATTGCACCTGATTTGAACGAACTAGGGTTTGGCTTGTAATTAGTGAACAGTTCAAGTGAGTCGAGAATAAAGATTCAATTCATTCATTTGATCATTTCAAGCATGTACCCACCAGTTGATCTATTTCATAGCTCACACCATCTCACCAGTTCATTCAAGATTCAATGGTGCATTCCACGCCCTTTGTTGGAAACCTGAAAGGAAAATCAGTATCCAGCAGCCCACAATAGTTTCTCCTGCAAGATACTGTTCACTGAGCATTTTGCTGTGTACTGTAACTAATTTGAGGGCTCCTTTGGATTGAAGGAAAATCAAAGAAATTTTGAAGGATTTTAAACCTTAGGATTATTTTTCCTTTTATGTGTCCTTCGGAACAAAGGATCTGGGCATGTCAAAATCCTATGGATTGCTATTCTATGCACCAATTTCATAGAAATTTTTACCATGAGTTGAAACCTCATTTTATTTTTCTTTGAAGAAGTCCAATGCATGTGCTCTCTTTGTCTCTCTTCTGTCTCTCTTAATTTCATCAAATTCCTATGATTATATTCCTATGGACCATCCAAACATAACAAGTTTCAAATTCCTATGTTTTGAATTCCCGCGGGATTTGTCCATACATGGTATCCTAATCCTGTGTTTTTCTTGTTCATGCGTTTTCAAATCATGCGTTGCAAAAGAGCGCTGAAAGGAATAAAGGGCGTTCTATCATGTAAGAAGGGATAATCATGGTCCATTCAAGAATTGGATCAACGATGATCACCATGGACCTGAATGACAATAACAGCAGGAAGTAGAGCAAAACCACGCACCACATTATCGCATAACAACGGCAAGAAGAGGCGAACTTAGCGTAGCTCAGCTAATTAGATTCTTCCCGGTTTACGCTCAATTGATTATGTTATTTTTGGTGGAACCTATTCACCTGGGTTTAAGTTTGACTTAGCACGTGCAGTCGCATTTACAAATATCTATTCTTCAATAGCAGGTGACATACCCATCTAGAGTGAGGTGTCTATAATAACTTTGTCAATCTTAAGATATACTGGTCTAGTCTCTCAAAGGTGCTCGTAAGGGTAGGATGTGCTTGTATGTAGAGGTGGATCCACCGTGGGTGAAGAGGGGCTCAAATTCCTATGTTTTGAATTCCCACGGGATTTGTCCATACATGATATCCTAATCCTATGTTTTTCCTGTTCCTGCATTTTCAAATCATGCGTTGCAAAGGAGCGCTGAAAGGAATAAAGGGTGTTCTATCATGTTAGAAGGGATAATCATGGTCCATTCAAGAATTGGATCAACGATGATCACCATGGACCTGAATGACAATAATAGCAGGAAGTAGAGCAAAACCACAGACCACATTATCGCATAACAACGACAAGAAGAGGCGAACTTAGCGTAGCTCAGCTGATTAGTTTCTTTCCGGTATACGCTCAATTGATTATGTTATTTTTGGTGGAACCTATTCACCTGGGTTTAAGTTTGATTTAGCACATGCAGTCGCATTTACAAATATCTATTCTTCAATGGTAGGTGACATACCCATCTGAAGTGAGGTGCCTATAATAACTTTGTCAATCTCAAAATATACTGGTCTAGTCTCTTGGAGATGCTTGTAGGGGTAGGATGTGCTTGTATGTAGAGGCGGATCCACCGTGGGTGCAAGGAGGGCTCAAATTCCTATGTTTTGAATTCTCGCAGGATTTATCCATACATGATATCCTAATCTTGTGTTTTTCTTGTTCCTGCATTTTTAAATCATGCGTTGCAAAGGAGCGCTAAAAGGAATAAAGGGCGTTCTATCATGTAAGAAGGGATAATCATGGTCCATTCAAGAATTGGATCAACGATGATCACCATGGACCTGAATGACAATAACAGCAGGAAGTAGAGCAAAACCACGCACCACAATATCGCATAACAACTGCAAGAAGAGGCGAACTTAGCATAGATCAGCTGATTAGGTTCTTTCCGGTATACGCTCAATTGATTATGTTATTTTTGGTGGAACCTATTCACCTGGGTTTAAGTTTGACTTAACGCGTGCACTCGCATTTACAAATATCTATTCTTCAATGGTAGGTGACATACCCCTCTGCAGTGAGGTGCCTATAATAACTTTGTTAATCTCAAGATATGTTGTTCTAGTCTCTAGAGGTGCTCGTAGGGGTAGGATGTGCTTGTATGTAGAGGCGGATCCACCGTGGATGCAAGGGGGGCTCAATCCCTCCTAACCCCTCTGGACCAGTGGAACCCCTCTTATCAAATAAATTCTTGTATATGAAATGGAACAGAGATGAAGCAAGCGACGGCAATATTTGTGATATTTCTATTTGGAAAAAAAAATCTAGGAACACATATTTCCTGAGAAACATATTGTACTAAGTCAACATAATTTGGCCAGTTTTTTCAAAAAGCAAAGACAGAATTTGGCCAAAAATCTACATTCAAAAGGACCTTTCTGAAATTTTAATGCTTATCTATAATCACTTAAGCACCATTTTTTCCTAATAGACTAAAGTAAAAACAATTAGGGCACTTTCACTTTATTAACCAAATCAACTCTAGAAAATTTTAGTACTACCAAATTGTGGTACATTTGGGTATTATCGAATGTTGGTAGCGTTGGCTATGCTTGGTTTGATGTTCTTACCACGTTTTGGTAGAGTTTTAAGAGAGAGAGATCTCTGCATTTTTTTTCTCACCGAGTGTGTGACTGAAAATAGAGAAAGCGGCGGCGTGGCCTTTAGCTGCTTTTGGCCGTGGCAGCGTCGGCAGTGGTGGTGGCGGCGTCGGGGATGCCGGTGGCGAGCCTAGCTCTCAAGTCCTTCCTGAGGATATTGCCGGAAGGGTTCTTGGGGATGGAGTCGGTAAAGAACACCTTGTTGATCCTCTTGTAGAACACCACCTGTTGCAACATGTCAATGACATTTTAGCACTGAGCTCTACTTCTTTATTTGCAAGATTTAAAGCATAATTCTTGTTGCTACCATTTGCATGTGATTAGTACCTCTTTTGCAACGAATTTCTTGATCTCATCCTTGGTGATTTCTGAACCTTCTGTCCGGACAATGAAGGCAACTGGCACTTCACTGGACAGATCACCCTTCATCCTGAAATAACAAGTTTAACCTCGACTGAATCAGTGACAATTCTACAATCTCTTGTAATTAATCAATGGCGATTTCATCAGAGAATTGAAGAGGAGGAGGAGATGGACTTACAAGACGACGGCGGTGTCCTTGATCTCTGGGTGAGTGATGAGCAGCGCCTCCAGCTCAGCCGGTGGCACCTAGAACCCCTTGTACTTGATGATCTCCTTAAGCCTGTCCACGATGAAGATCTCATCGTCATCATTGACAAAGCCGATGACTCCGGTGTGCAGCCACCTGTCCTGGTCGATGGTGTTCTTGGTTGCCTCTGGGTCATTCAGATACCCTGCAAAAGATCCCACAGCTCATCAGTACTTAGAATCATTTCCTGCAGTTTCTGAAGGAAAAGACAGATTAGGTTTTCCAAGGATTGTTGCTTCCTTTTTTTTCTGTTTCTCTAATCTCCATTTGTGACATGAGCCATGAATGTATCCCTAAAAAAAAGACTAAAAAGTATCAAAAAATTGTGGTAACAAGAAACATTTTACAAGATGTAGATCACTTTTATTGATACACAATGGAATCTAGAAAAAGGTAGTGTAGCAAATGCAGACCTCCTATTAAATTTGGATCACGATAATGAGTACAACATTGATGTTAAATCAGTTAGACACCAAGATCTGACGGAATGAATAAATTTCAAGCCATCTCAGGAGTTCCTATGCATTCAGTTTAAAGGGATGTCTGCATAGGGAAAGCCAGTAAGGTCATCCTAAACCTCTGAACTGGCAGACTACCATCCTGCACCTAATCACGCCCTAAAATTCATGGTGCGTAGATTCACGCAAAAGCGCGCTCGCTGCAACAGCATACCAACTAAACACAAACAAGCATCTATCCCCATCCCCGGATGAAAACTCCCACTCAGGATCGCCGCAACGCGATCGGCATTTCATCAAACACCCCAACGGTATCCGACCAAAGAGACAACTAAAACCAGACTCAGATCCACCCACGCAACCAGCCCATCACATACGCACCGCGGAACAAGACCCAGGACGGGCGAGGACGATCCCGACGAGGACGCGGGTGCCCCTGGGCAGGGATCGATCGTCGAGCACCTCCCGCAGCAGCAGCAGCTAGGTTCCATGGCCCCCGCGTCCTATCCCCACGCCGTGGAGCATCAGCGCCTGCTCGCCATGCGGATGAGGCCGACGGGGGTGCGACGAGGAGAGGAGTGCCCTCGCAGCCTAGAAGGGATGGGAGAAGCCTCGGAGGAGGAGGCTTGGAAGAGGAGGAAGAGGATACGAGGCAAATTAGGGGTTCTCCAAATCGAGTCATTAAGCATTTCTGAGCTCGTCGCCGCCATGGGCCGCTCTGAGCAGACCCGTCGTCTTCGCCGCTCCGGGCAGATCCGCCAGGGCCGCCGCTCGAAGCGAGGAGGAGGAGGACGATGCCCCGATCTACTCAGGGCGGTCGTCGTTCGATCTACCCCGCCATGGCCCGATCTGTGCTCCGTGCCGCCGCCGCTTCGAGGAGCCCCGCCGCCCTCTTCCTTGTCCGCTCCGTGCCACCGCCGAGCTTGGGGGAGAGGCAGCAGCATCAGCGCAGAGGCACGGCGGAGAGCATCAGAGCACGGTGAGGGTGGCATCGGGGACGCGCGAGCAGAGGGAGAGATCGAGGCGGGAGAGGGGACGACGGCGGATAAGCGGCGCTCCAGCCCGTGGGAGGCGAAAGAGGAGGATGGGTGGTGGATAGGGATTGAGCGGTTTTGCAAAAAGACCCTTAAACTTCATATATTACAGCGAGGTCCACCGTAGTGATCTTTCACCGTTGATCCGCGATCCGATGGCTCCGGAAGGGGGACGAATGCTAGATCCACGCTGCACCACGTGGCATAACTGTCCGGCCGGGAATTCGGCCAGCGTTCGTATTTAGAGATTCACAGGACTATCACCAAATTAAGCGAATAAAATTTTGATCAATAGAACTTCAATTCGCATTGGTTAGTAGCATTCAAATGTTCAGATAATCTCGAGATCATGGCTAGATGTACATCCCCAGCTGATGTCTAGTAAGTTTCAGAATTTATTTTTGGGGAAGTTTCAGAATTCAGAGCTAGTATACAGCACGAATCCTCTCGCATGAGAGTTCAGCTGATGTACACTTTTTTTTATCTTACCAAACAGTACAAGCCGTAAGTTCCTTCTGATTACGAGTTTATGGATTAGTAAGCGTGACATACCTACGTAAGTATACGCCGTTCAGGCTAAGTGAGGAGCGGCTCGCCCGTCGCGGCCGGGGAAATTAGCACGATGTCGCGGGAATCCTCGTCTTCGGTGCCGGCTGAGGAAGCCGACGCCGGCCACTGGGATGCGCGGGAGAAGACGGCGAAACGGCTGGAGGCGATGGTTCGTGGGGAGGACGAGCTCTCAGAGGAGCAGATTCAAGCCAACAACCAGAGATACAGGAAGACGAGGTAGGACAATGATATTTACCGCTGCTGTTTCAAGATCATCATCTCTGCTGTACCTGCGTGAGGTTTCTGCCAAACTTGCATTGTTAGATGGAGATGGATTTTTGTCTCTTATGAGGGGATGTCTCCTCCTTTTTTTTATATACCATTGCATGCCATCTAAATTATTATGAAAAATTATAAATATATTTGATATTATAGATCAATATATAATATATCATTTTATAAAACATGTAAGTTTAAAATCGACATATACAAGTCAAATAATAAATTAAACTCTATCTAGTATATGTACTATTTACAGTTATATTTATTATTTTTTTAAACTTGTATAAATTAAATTTAAACTTATATGTTTATGGAGTTATATCACACATTATTCTAAATTCTTTCTATAATTTTTTATAATTATTTGGATGGCATGGATAGGGGATATACCCTTAAGGGGTATAAAGACTTTCCCTTGTTACATCGATTTTAACGTATTGTCTAGGCAAATCTTTCAAATAAAGAACTCCAGAAGTATTAGAGCATCTCCAAATCTTGCATTGGGATCATTAAAAAAATTAGACACAAAAACATTTTCCATCTTCAAGAGATATTTTAATTGTTGGTCACATAGGTAGGGGTGGGCCCTATTCAGTTGATCGATCTCTTTCTCCCTATGCACAGTATGCGACGCTATAGTACATCGCGTTGCCGCTACAGCTAGAGCGCCTCTCTTCTCCCGCTCTTTCAGTTTCTCTTCTGCTCTTTCTATCTCGCATGCTTGTGAAGAAACGCGGTGGCGCTAGTGGGGCCAAGGAGGAGAGGATGAAGGCCGACGCGGCCCGCGGCAGCGTCCGGAGGGACGATTTGGTGCAAGAGAGGTGGCGCGGTTGGCAATTTCTCCCGCGTAGCAGCGATTGGGAGCGCGAAGAGCATGCGGGAATATTAGAACTGGATTATCTGTTGGAGGCTGTGTTTTAGACTTAGTTTCCAAATAAGAATCATGTTTAGGTCTCTTTTAAAGATGCTCTAGCACTACATCGTGAAGTTCAATTAGGTTCATATTAAAAGCATACTCTTTTCATCCCAAAAGACTTTGATTTCTAGCTATGCAGAAATCAATACTTTTTTGGACGGATGGTGTAGACATGTACGAGCTTCCACGACGGATGTGTTCCGTTTTACTGTTAACTGCATATGATCAGACCAGATGATTGTTGTTACTGATGATAGCATCTATTAACATGATATCATCTGCAGCTGCTGGCACTACAGGCCATCTATGGGGATGATTTGGTTATCTTTGATAACAAGGATGGCCTTCGTTTTTTCCAGGTTGTTGCATCATCCCTCAGAACTTTACCATGAAAAATCTTGCAGTTTCAATCTTATTGTCCATGCCTTTTTGTCCCCAGATTTCTCTACACTACCAACTTCTTGGTGATATCCGAGTGTACCTGAATGTCTACTCCTATGGGGAAACAGAAACCGGAGCAGACGACGACAGTGACGGACTACTGTATGCTTGCAGCCTGCGGCATCTGCCTCCTGTAGTGCTAACCTGACTACTACCACGTTCATATCCGAGTCATCGCGCCCCCTACTTCGTGGTCGCGGCGAAGTAGCTGGACGAGCCAGAAGTTTCAAGCTTCTGCTCTGTTCTTGACGAGATCTGGGCAGAGCAGCCTGCAGGGCAAGAGGTAGTGTACAGATGGGTGGACTGGCTGGCCACCTCTTCCTGGTCTTGCATTGCTTCAGACGATCAGATTGTATTAGGACAAGATGCAGACTCAACTGGTGCGGATGACCGCGCAATCGGAAGAAGCTGCTGCCTTGATTCGATCATCCCTCTGATTCACCGTTACTGCGAGGAGAGATCATATGAAATTTTTGCCCGAAGAATCCATGAGTGTGGAGTTTGTCTCAGTGAAAATACAGGTAATCGATGCTCTTTTCGGTGCTGAAACTATGCAATATTTTTGCTAAAAAAATCTGATTTTTTCTTCACTGATATGCCAGGCAGAAACTTCATCCAGCTCCCATGCAGCCACGCCTTCTGCCTCAAGTGCATGGAGACGCAGTGCAGCATCCATGTGAAGGAAGGAAGCGTGACCAGGCTGACATGCCCGGACACGTCGTGCCGCCTCCCGCTGCCGCCGGCCGTGCTGAAGGGCCTCCTCGGGGACGGCGAGTACTACGCGCGGTGGGAGTCGCTGGTGCTGCGGAGGATGCTGGACACGATGCCCGACGTGGTGTACTGCCCCAGGTGCAGCGCCGCCTGCGTGGCAGCCGGCGACGACGCGCAGTGCTCCAAGTGTTTCTTCACCTTCTGCGCCCTGTTCCGGGAGCGGCGCCACGTCGGGGACACCTGCGTCTCCCCGAACCAGAAGCTCGACATCCTGCTGGTAACAATGCCATGGAGTTCTTCCTCGATCTCTATATCGATCCTAGGTACGCCGGCAAGGAGGTGGTTGCCATGACATACAACTTTCATCGATCGACCGTCTGTTGCAGGAACGGCAGAAGGAGGAGAGGCAGTCGGCGGCGCCGTCGGATGACCTGTCGAAGCAGAGGAAAATCGAGGAGCTTCTGAGCCTCCGTGAGGTGATCCGCACGTCGAGGCAGTGCCCGTCGTGCAAGATGGCCGTCTCCAAGACGACCGGCTGCAACAAGATGGTGTGCAGCAACTGCGGCCAGCACTTCTGCTACCGCTGCTGCAGGGCCATCGGTGGCTACGAGTACTTCAAGTACGCATGCACGCCGACTCATCACTCGCCTCTCCAAGTGACCAATCTTTCTTCTCCTCTCGCGCATGCTGATTTTACTCTTCTGCTTTGGTGTCGCCGCAGCGGAGGGTGCAGGCTGTTCGAGAGCGTCGGCAAAGGGCGGTTCCCGGGGCAGCCGGAGTGGATGAACCTCGACTACGACCAGTGGCGTAGCCAGGGGGTAGTCCTGGTGGGCTCAGGACTACCCCCGATTTTGGCCCAGAGACACCCCATCCCTAAATTTTGGCCCAACAAAATAGCAAATAGGTCCAAGAAGAAGAAGGCCCAAGAAGAAGAAGGAAGGAGAGGGCTAGGGCGCACACACACAGCAGAGGAGTGGCTCGGGCGGCTGCCACGACGCGCTGGCTGCCTCCTTCCCCTCCCAACGCCGCGACGTGCCGCCGCCGCCGCCCTGACGCACTGCCGCCCCGACGCCCCGACGCGCCGCTGCCTGCCTGCCTCCGGCATCCGCGACGGCCGACGGGCCGCCCCGCTTCCGGCCTCCGCGACGCGCCGCCCCGAGGCGCCGCGCCGCCGCCTGCCCGCCTCCGGCATCCGCGACGGCCGACGGGCCGCCCCGCCTCCGGCCTTCCCCGCCGCCGCAGCGCCTCCTGCCTGCCTTCCGGCCTCCGCGTCGGGGCCAGGGGCGACGCGCTGCGGCCTGCCTTCCCGCCTCCTGACACCCGGCCGGGCGGCCGCCGGCCCGCCGCCTCCGCCCTCAGGCCTGCGCCTCCACCCTCCGCCTCCGCCCTCCGGCCCGCCGTCTCCACCCTCGGACAGTGGCCAGGAAGGTAGCTACCGTAGCTCCTCCTAAACTACTCACATCAGATTTTATATAAGAATAATTCCATAGTGGTAACTGATAAGCATGCTCTTTTTTTATATCATGTTTATATATCCTGTTTTGTGTTGCTTGAACACATCAGATTTTGTTCTGATTGTTTAATGAAATCAGATATTCATTGTGTCTACAGTCTATGTTTTTTTCTTGTATTTTAATTCTTTCATTCCGTGGAACCCTTATATTAGCTTTCAATAAAATCTATCACGCGTGTTATCTAAAATGTTTTTTGCTTGCTATATAAATATGTGTCTTAGAGAATGAAACTATTATACAAGGATATACTAACTTACTGCCATTGTATTTTCTACTTTGTAGGATTTGTAAGACATGAAGAGGAATGGGGATATTGCATCGCTCTTTCGGAGTCATGAAGCTAAAGCAAAGAAGATTGCAGCCTCCTCTTCTGATCCAGTCGTTGATGAAGCTTCTGGTACTCGAAAAGAACCAACAATTGCGAGCGTTGATAAAGCTTCTACTGAAGAACAAGATGCATCTTCTCCTCCTCCTATTTATGATGTTAACCGTCTTGAAAGTGATCCAGGCTTAAGACTTCCTATTTCAAGCTATCCTTCCAATGATTAAGATGCTGTTCGGAGAGCATATATTATCAAGGGTCCATGGCAGCGCTACTCACATGAATTCCCAGCCAGAAATATATATGGTAAGCAACGCCACTTTAGCTTTATTTGGTTTCATAAGTATAATTGGCTTGAATATAGTGTGGCGAAGGATGCTGGGTTTTGCTTGGTATGTTATTTGTTTGGCAATGGGAGTAGTAATTTTGTTAAGGGTGGTTAGAGAAATTGGAACAAAGCCGATGCATCTTTGCGTATTTGGAACTAACTATGTTATAATGTTTGCACATTTTAAACTATCTATGTTGTAATGTTTGTATATTTTGAACTTGCTAATTAGAGTAGTCGATTATTGATGACATAAGATATTATTTATATATTTGTATCGTCTTTTAACAAAATTTGTACTTGTATGTGAGATTTATAGTGTTAGAAAATTTTAGTATGTAATGTGAATTTATGAGTTAGGACTACCCAACTCAAAATTCCTGGCTACGCCACTGACTACGACTACGACGAGATTGTCGAGATCGGGACGCCCGCATGGATACGGGCTATTAGGTACCCCTGCCCTACCTGCGGCGCCAAGCGCACCAAGGTTAGTCGTACTACGTTAATACGTTTTGCCTATCAATTCTTCAAAAATTGTTTACTAGTAATCAATTCTTCAGAAGTCTTTAACAAACAATCGATGGATTGATTTTGCTGCTTTGCAGTCGGGCAACAACGACCTTCTAGTGTGCAGAAGATGCCGAACCCATTACTGCGCGCTGTGCTCGAAAAAGGTATGGAGCATCGCCGAGCACTACGGACCATCAGGTTGCCAGCAGAATAGCTGACAGCGCCTAGAGGATTCACACAGCATTTTACTGTGTAATGAGAGAAATTTGAAAGGAATCAAGGGCGCTGGGCGCTGGGCACTTTTTACGGTTCGCTTAAAAAGTGGACCACTGATGAGCACTACTCTTGACGTGCACAATTTATTCTGTTAAAAATGTTCCCTGGTTATATCAGAACAGTGTTCTTCTAGCATCCAATCTCACGAAAACGTTGAAGATTTCGCATGTTGCAGTTTACAAATTTGCATGTGGAAATCAGACCCGTGGTTTATGGTTCGGTACAGCTTCAACAATTGGCTACTCTGTAATCTCAATGCTGCAGAAAATTTCAATTACAGAGTATTTTACTGTTTATAGGAACAGATCTGAAAATAACAAGGGAGTCATAGAAAAAAAATCAAGAATAATCGATCATGTTGCTTTTCTCTTACACGATTCATTGACTATTTACATCGTTCCCGGTAGTTTAAGCACACTGCAGCATCTGATTTCATGAAATGCTTGGATATTTCTTACATTTTTTTCCATACAATGCAGACATTTGCATATACGGTACAGCACGAATTTGCTTGTGGAATCTTGTCGCTGATTAGTTCCATAAGACAGCCCCAGTCAAAAACCTATGATTCAGTACAGCCTCAGCAATTGGCCGCTTACGGTAATCCGGATTTAGCATTGCCTATGGAAAAGAAATCAGTCAGTCTCCTTTCTGAAAATATATTTCGGTGAAACCAACAGTTGGATTACTCAAAAATCTTATGTTCTGCAATACTACCATGCATATTCAGATATTCTGCTGCAGCAGAATTTTTGAACAGTATGTTTTAATCAGGTCTATGATTCATAGAGGCAAACCTGCAACAACTCCCAGCCGGCACCATCACCCAAGTCGAGAAAATCTACAGCTTCTGACAACCGATCATCTGCCAGAAAGTACCTATAAAAATTCATGAAGCTATATAAGCATGCCTATTGAATCTGAATATCATGACTGAAAACCGGTTGAGAAACAAGCAAGAATAGTTTCCTCAAATAGGCTTGAGAAGTGAGTACTTCAGATCTCTCTACAACTAAACCATGAAAAATATTGTTTTGTTCCAGAACGACATACTCTCTTGCAGCATAAATGTCGAGACAGAAAGTGTTCTCCAAAAGTCTCTGCACAATAAACCTATGCTATATTAGTTACTCAATGCTAGGAGGAAAACAACAGTTTATTCATGAATTACGATAAAATATCATCAGTGACCTGCAAGGAAATGCCATCCATAGTGCCTGTTTCGCAAAAAGGAATAAACGACATGTATGCAAGAAGTAGCCCAGCTCCATATCTGCTTTGTCAAGTACATAAGAATACATGAGACTGGTGCTTTGTCAATAGAAGGGAAAGAAGATACTTGCATGTCATCAGCTATTCCAAAAGCTCGCTTCTCCAGAGGAGTTGATGCTCCAGCAGCCGATGCTCGACGCCACAGTCCATCTGACAGTGCTCCAGCCCCAACAGATGAATACCTGTGGTTGTCAACAGTATCTATTTTCTACAATGTTTTCTCTTTTTGTATAAAACTAGTGTAGGAAGGTTATGCGCATGTACCCAATATCTACCGAGAAAGCCAAATCACGGAGACGTGGAACTAAATAGCGCCCATTTTTCTCTGCTATAGTACTAAAGGAAAGTCACATCAACCAATTGTTAGTTGAATTGAAATGCCATAAAGTGAAAAATGGAAAATGCACCATACTTGAGAACAACAGAAGAGGGGCCAAGGCTTTGGTGCAGTCTATCATGAGTATGCATGTGAACAAGGCCAGTCATAGCTCCATTAAGCAGCTTAAGAACAAAGTATCGCCTTAGTTCCAATTTATATGCTCGATCATAAGGATTCCAGAATGATATGGATCCGGATTGCTCCTTCAGTTTTCTTTCACTGGTTAATTTTGCATAGTCTGCAGCACTATATCTCCCATCATCATGGAAGGCAAGCCACTGTAAAAAATCTGCATCAGTCTTATAGTATTATATTGATAGTCTGTGAATAGACAAGCTTATGTGGTAGACCTGCTCTCCAGTAGCTGTCTCAAAGGCTCCTAAGAGAAACTGAATGTTCTCGCAGATGTCACTAGCGTCATTCTGTAAGTTTAAGCCAAGAAATATATATATATATATATATATATATATATGTATGTATGTATGTATGTATATTTAGAAATCTCTTGGCTAACAAATCATTCAGACTTGCACATTATGTTAGCTGTTCTGTGAATTTCCTAACCTGAAGAAAAACATGAGTTCTTAGCTCATTAACTGCCATTAAATCAGCTTCAGAAGCACCAAAACGGGACCCAGGATATACCTTTGTTTCAAAACCTATGTCTTAGCACACATAAGATAGTCAACAGATTCATACATCTATAGCGGAGAAATGTAGCACCATGATATAATCCAAATCAATAGTTTCATACATCTATAGCGGAGAAATGTAGCACCATCATATATCCAAGCAATACCTTAAATATAGCTTCTGTGCCCTTCAGTGGACCTTGAACCACTCTTCCCTCATAAAGTCTGCACTTGACTATGACAAGAGAATAAAATCAGTGGACATTTTCTATCAGGTAATGTATAAAATCATCATCATCTGGAATGAAATAACCTAATATTAACTTCTCCTTCTCCAACATCTTGAGCTCTCAATCGCTTGATCTCTTCCGGTGAATATCCAAGACCAAGGTCCTGAATACCAGCAACATCTGGAAGCCCTCCAAATTGAGAAGATGAATAACTGTTCCAAAATGAAAGAAAGTTAGAAACGGTGGATATTAAAGAAAAACTATCTGTCCATTATTTATTTTTATAAGTAGATAGCAATATGCTAAAAAATATGCTCAAGATCACAAAAAATGTGGTGATTTGTTAATATTGAGAACCCAAACTGACTATGCTCTTACCAACTCACTAGAATAAAAACTATATGCAATGGATCAATATAAGATGCACCATGGTTCCATCACACGTTGTAATGTTCTACACCGTTTTGCAGAAAATTGTCAGAATCAGTAACATATTGATAGATCTCTTCCTGGCTGCCCACGACATTTTCTCTAGCTTATTGGACTTTGTACAGCTGTAAAATGTCATCACAAAGTGCCAACTTAAAATGATACTACTTGTCACCTCCAGAGCATTTCTCTGAATCCGGCGAAAAAATAAAAAACATTTCTCTGAATTGGCCATCTCCTAGTTTTCCTAACCTAAGTACTAAGCATCAATGCCATATAGAATTGTGAATATCTCGATAAATCCTCACTTCAACATTGAAATTTTATCATAAACTGACCATCTCCAAGTGATTTGAACTGGAACATAAGCAAATTAACCTAAGGAACAGGCAGGAATAGTACGATGCTTGAACCAATTCCACATAGACAAATAGACAAGGCGCTCAATTTTTGCATCTTTTGTACTAAATGTTGAAGGCAAGCTCACTCTACAAGCGCGTACTCCTTAATAAGTTCTCAAGAAACATTAGAAGGACCGTAGTCAAGAAACATTCAGAAATGCTGACCTTGTGATGTTCATGAAACCATAGCCACCCAAGTATCTGCCCACCTCGAAGTAAGCGGGATTGGTCATCAGAGCCGCCGAAATCGGCGGCGGAGATCGTCGGAAAGGTCGCCGGCGCCATCCACCTGGCTCCAGCGAGGAGACGTAACTCGTGGGAGGAGCTTTCAGCATCGTAACCAACGGGGTGGCTCGAGACTGACACTCCACTGGTGTGTTTGGGGATAAGGCAGCAAACACCTCCCAGCCACAGAATGACAGAAACAACTAAAATTGTTATTTTCTTCGAAAAATTCAGATAGTAATTATTTTTTAAGGTAATTCAAAAACATATATGTTTATAGTCGGAAAACCATTTTTTGTCTTAATTAAGGAAATCACTAATTTAACTACATGGGAAACATTGTTACTCATTAGTATTATGACACGTTGCATTTTGCATTAGTATGACTTAGCCTTAAACCTGTACGTTGCATAAATATTACCGATACTATATATATTAAAATTTTAATGTTATTTTAAATATGTTGGTTACCTTTAAAATCATAGTTGATTATATTAAAAGAAGAGTCCATGTCAGTTAGAGCTTGCTTATTGTTAATTTCGAATTTTAGAATTAAATTAATAAAAATACTAAATTGAGAGTCCAACCTAAAATACAACATCATATTAGAATTATTAAATTAGAGTCCTAGATATTTCCAATTACGAGATTTATTTAACGGGGACTCAATATGATCTATAGTCATGATAATACTATCTATAATAATCAAAATACCTCTGGTTAATACGTGAGTTTCTAGAAAGTACAGAGGCATAAATGGTTGGATTGGAGATAGATCAATAACCTTCACTTGTTTCAGTTTCATGTTGGTTGTTTGGGAAATTTTATTTTTAGACTTGCTGAAGCTGAAGGCCTGAAACACTGAAGCCGGCGTCGCCTTATCCGGCGACGTGTGGTCCCTGGGAGTCGTGCTGCTCGAGTGCCACGCGGGCAGGTTCCCGCTCGTGGCGGCCGGGGAGAGCGGCCGGACTGGCTGGCGCTCGTCCTGGCCCTGTGCTTCTCCGCCGCGCCGGAGGCGCCCGTCGCGTCGTCGCCGGAGTTCGGCGGCTTCGTGCGGAGTGCCTGGAGAAGGACTGGAGAGGAGCCACTATGGAGTGCTCTTGGGCACCCCTTCGTCGCGGAAAGCCGTCTCGGTGCGGTGCCAACGAGTGGCTTACCAGCTTCCTTGACAAAACTGGCCAAGTGAACACGAGCATCTGTGGTGAAGACGAAATTAAAGTCTAAAAACAATTTTGATCGCTTAATTGGCTCTTGATTGGAGCCGGTAATGACGCAAATCCAACCGGAACGTGAATAAGAGAGGACTGGTTAGTAGATGATCATCTGGACCTGCATGATCTGGGAGTCCTGAAGAGCTGTTCTTTTGCTTCACCTGGATTACAAACAAATTTTGTTAGGATTTTTAGGGAAATAAGTTGTTAAGATAGAGTAGAGTATTTTGATTTATTTGTGGTTATTTGATAGTTATGACTCAAAATCTGAGGCTTTATAAAATTTATTATTCGTAAAAGTATAAAGCTTGTCACGAACTCTCTGGCCAAGGCAAAAAAACACATGAACAGATGAACTTCCCATCAGGGAGAGGGATGTGCAAATGGAATTTTTTTGATTTTTATATTTATTTATTAAAAGATTTGTAAAAATAGATTTTTGTTTGAAAAAATTGCAAAAATAGACTCCCGCCGCCCTCTGGGAAAAATCGCCCTCCCAGAGAGCGATTTATGACGTGGCTGACGCCGTTGTCCCCCGGCGACGGCCATCTGCCATTTTGCAGCGGGCCCCCGGCCTCCCAAAAACCGCCCTTTCAGAGAGCGGCAAGGGGCCGCCTGCAAAATGTGCCCGGGCCGGCCATTTTACAGCGGCCCCCTTGCCGCCCTCTGGGAGGCGGTTTTGGCTTGCCGCCCAACTAGAGGGCGGTATTTAGCGTTAATATAGTCCGGACCGTCAGACCCTATTCGGACGTCCAGACAACATACCAAAAAAAAAGAAAAAAATTGATTTAGAAAAATAATTTTCAAAATCAATTTTTATGTGAGTACCGGCTGCCGTCACTATTTCCTAGGCGCATACTGTCGCCGCTTCCTGACCGCGTCGTCCTCACACAGTAGTTGCATCGCTAGTTGGATATCAATAGGTTTGTATGATAGTTAATGTGTGTTCGGTTGTCACCGCTCGGAATGTACTTTCGTCGTGAAGTTGACACTCGAAAATTCATATTTTGATTAGATTCTCAGAAACGTAGATCGTGAGAATACGTCGTTTGATCGCAAGCGTAACAAAAGTGGTTTCATCAGGAAACGTAGAATTAATAAAACTTATATACAACAGACAACTACATTACAGACACAAATACTACTCGGCCCGGACCGTAACCTCTAGTCTCTTCGACTTCCTACCCTGCGCTCGCACCTTCCCTAGGATTACGTCAACCGGTCTGGGTACAGCACGGCCAGCCGGGTCGTCTGCGGGTGCAACGTGAGTCCTGTGTCTTGTGTGGCGAGCTCTTCAGGCGCGACAGCTAGATCTCGGTATCTCCTCCCCTCTCCTCGTCCTCACCTCTAATCGTCCCCCCTCCAAGACCCGTGCCCAACCGCTGCTGCGGCGCCCTCACCACGTGAGGACCAGCGCCAGCAAAACATCATGGCGCTTGTAGAGGAACAATGTTACACCAAATTATTTATATTGCAAATCGAAATTGCAAGAGAAAAGTAAACTTTATATAACTGAAGCCTCCTGTCGTGGCACCGGGAGGCACTGTCAGCCCAGCTGCGGTGTGTCGTGTGGACACTCCATCTCACGTGCTAGCTCAAGGGATTAGGATGTGAGCAAGCCAGGGAAGGCATATTATGTTACACGGTCATGCGTATAAGGAAAATATTATAAACGAGGTAGTAGAATTACCCTCTGGAGGCCAGATCTGACTGGAACCCTGTGGCGCACTCCTGCTCCTCGTCCTGTTCCTGCTGGCCTGGCGCTGCTGCCTGCTGTATAGAGCGGGAGGTACCGTGTCAGTCCGCGCGACAGACAGAAGTGAGCGCCACACACTGGGCACGCCTGACATCTCCGCAAGTCTCCTTGCTCGTCCTCACAGCACGATCCCATTGTCCAAACCGTCCGAGACGCTCGCATTACATCACCATGAATCTGTCGCGCTGCGCGCCGATTAAATGTGACTGATATGTTAAACCGTGTTACCTAGAAAGGAATACAAAATGCAAAGAAAATGACTGACCGCGCGAAAGTATCCTGTCACGTGTTAGATACGTGCCCGTAAGCACACGTTGCCATCACATGTGAACAATTACGCTATGCGGGTCCGAGCTGTACCACCTGAGGTAGCAGGTAATGCTCCCAATGTGGCACGAACTCGTCGACACATCCATCCGTCAGCCAACAAACCAGTCCTCCACGACCGCCTGCATCGGATACCACTGATGCCGCTGCCTGTCCCCTACGATATACCTATTTGCAAGAGAGTGCATTAAGTACATTAAAATGGTACTACTAAACAAAATCGCATTACTACGGGCACATCGCGCGCACAACAACCTGATCTATGGGCATAGGAAGACCTGACGTAGGCCGAAACTGTCCAACACCGCTGTCAGTGTGGGCTCACGAATATGTCGAACACCAACGCACTTTCTCACATACACCTGGTCCGCGCAAAGATACAGAGTCCCGACGTTGCACGGCCGTATGCCTCTTGTTACTATAGGCTCCAGACGACGTCGCTGAGCAGCCGGTCGAACTCCATACGAACTCGAGTAGGCCCTTCAACCTGGTTTGGCGTACGACCTGGCAAAATAAGAAAGATTAAGTCCAGTTGTGCATAAGGTAAATAATAGAATTTCACACGTACCCCACGCACACATACCTCCCCATAAGTCGCCGTTCTCGGCCACTCCGTACAAGCCCAGGGCGCCCTCTAGCAAGAGCTGAATGAGGACGGCCTACGCGAAACCCTCTGCCCATAGTCAGAAGGAGAGGGCAACCGCGAGAATCGCACCTGGATCGTCTTCTGCCTCACAAAGAGCACGATTCGCCGTAGCAAGCAGACCCAGCTCCACTGCGGGGTAGTAAGGCTCCTCATGTCGTCGAGTCGCACGAGCTAGTGATCATCCCTTGTCCACCGTGCCCAGTGAGGTTGTAAACATCACCCAGCGGGTTGGCCGAAGCAACGCACAACAGGGTAGGCCATCCATGCTCGTCACCGAGAGTCGTCGCGTCGTCTCTCGAGCTCTTCAGGCTAAATGAAGATGCATAGTCCAGCCATCACTGCCCCTTGTATAGGTGGCGGATATGGACAGCAAAGAATCCGGACTTACGGATTACTGTAGCACCCACGCCGGCGAGGCACGGGAAGCGGGGGTAGCAACTCGGCATACAAGACCCAGTAGACGCTCAGCCTGAAGGCGGAGCAGATCATAGTCCCGCCCCAAACCGTCCCCCCTCACCGACCAGACTGGCTCCCCTGCGAGTGAATAGCCAGCGGGGTAGCACACGTCTGCAGTGTGTTGAGCATCTCCCACCGATGGTCGAACGGCCGTCGGTCCACTGATGTCCGAACAGCTGGCTGCCAAATACGTCAGCTTCCATTCGCCTGCGGGTCTCTCTCGTCGCGCCAACTACCTGGTACAGCGAAGAAGTCCACTCAGCAAACCTGACCCAAATAGAATTTATTCAATATCGGGAAACAGGTAAGATGATGCACAGAGATGATGTCGAAAATATCTCGACAGCTCTGACCTCTGACGAACCTGGGTCTACCGCAGGAGCACGTTGTGAAGCGTGGACGGAATCCTAACTGGCGACCCTCGACGGCTGATAGTATAGAGTGACTGCATGACCGCCCGTCGGCAGCTCTGGTGTAGGGACGCGATACCTGCAGACAAATAGAAGTTAGGGCATAAATAATAATGATAGCATTTTACATTGACAAAAAAAACAACAGTGACATACAGTACATCTGACAACCAATCTAAGAGTAACCTACACTACACACCCGGGTTCATCACGGGACCACTTGTTCGAAACGTCTAAGACATCGCTGAAGTTTTCTTCACCTGGTATGGACGACACGATCACGGTGGGCTGAACCCGACGGTCTAGCTTCTACCGCACTCTGGACCGGCCTGCATCCTTTGGACAGTTTCTATAGTATAACCGTTTGTCACACTCGTTGAGGCAACGTTGAGAGCTCCAACCGGCTTCTGACTTCATCCATGTCATATACGATCTGCGTTTTTCTTGCGTGGCAAACCTTTCCATTCATCTCACTTTGTGTTGGGTCAAGGAATGTAGATAGCTTAGATCTCCGTATAAATGCCCCGCGTTCTATACCAACTGTAATATCTCTCCCCTCCAGTATATAGATGCCTTCTTTTCTGAATATCACGTGAGACAAATAACGTTGCTGCGAGCCCGACACTGCACAGCTCGCGGCAATCACATCTGAAAGGCCGTTGTGGGCAGAGTAAGGTTTTCGCACGACACGCAGTCCCATCTCGTGGGAGCACACACCCATGCACAACTCTTTGCCGGTAGATATCCGGCGCGCATGCCGCTTGTCGACACACAGTATCAAATCTGTGTCTTGTGCCTTGAGCTTTAGAGCACGATTTGCCTTCGGCCTTATTACTTTTTATCTATGCAGTACTTATTGACACTCAAAAAGAATATCGATCATTGACCAAGCGCTCTAAGCCATCTCTAAATACCTTAGATGTCCATGCAAGAGTAAAAGTTCAACACTGCCAACAATGGGAGCCCTCGAACACCACGGCCAGCACCCTACTGAAGACCATCTGCTCAAATTTGCTCATTATGCCAAATCGAGGAACCACCTGTTCATAAAAAAATGCCCATTTTCCTTTGCTCATTTCTCAAGTCCAATCTGAAAATTTTCTAACTGAGATGCGACCGCTTTCATTAAGTCCGTCTAGTGATAGAGGTTTAAGAGCTGTGAGCTGCCTCAGTCCCCTCCAATGGTTAGCCCCTCCTGATGCTCATTGTTTGTTTAGGAGGTCATCTACCAACCCCTCAAAGAACGCTGCTTGAATCTGTCTGCATTATCTGGCGCAAAGCCTCTTAAGAAAGATCCATAAGTGTTATTCTAAACGTGTGTAACAATTACACCATATACGCTATGCACCATCTGCTTTGTACATCAACACGCTTGGGTATCCCTTCCAACAACTTCCTCTCTCTATTCCTCAATGACAGCAAGCCGATTTAACGGTCATGTACTGAGGCATACGTCGTTCTCATCACGTTACAACTGCTGGTCTTAACCCTTTTAGACCCAGTACACTATCAGATGTCCTCACTGCAACAAGGTAGCGAAAGCCACCGCATAAACTTGTTTTCCATCAGCTCGCATTTGTGTGTAAAGTTCGGGCCTCTATATATTTTCACAAAATGGCCCATCATGCAAAGTAGGACGCAAGGATAAATGACTAAGCAAGCACCTAGTGTAAAAGATACAGTCAACACACTTAATATACCGCTGATCAATTTATGCGGAAGGCTTATCATCAATAGCAGCGTCTCCGGATCTCCTTTGAGAGGAACTAACAGCCAAGTAACGGAGCAAATTATCAAGGAGTTTCAAATGTGCCAACCTCATTCTCTACAACCTGTACGTTTGTGCGCCCCGAACCTTATCCATAGCGGAATTTTATATCTGAATTCTCTTCATTATGCCAACGAGTTGACCGTGTGTTCCGTACCCCAATTGCGCTGGGGGAGTGGCCAATATGAGAGTACATCTCTGTGCCAACAAAAGCAGAGTCATTCTATGATATTTTTCAACACCTTCAGAGTAACTAATACTCCGATCACGATGAAAACTTGCCATGAATCTTCCATACGGCTTCTAATGCTGCACCCGCCGATGGACACCCTCCTCAAGCTACTTCACTTCATACCCACTATTGTATTGACTCACGACCTGAGAAACTCCCGTCTGAAGTACAACCAGGCCCACTGTATGCACATGTCTCCTTTAATTTTCGTTACATATGCTCTTACCCCCTGAATACCTTATTCTGCTTGTACTCCAGGGCACATGATGCCGCGACGGAATGAGAAGCGCTAGAGAAGTCCTCGTTGTCATTCTGCATGCCGCATCACGTCTGTCCTCATCAGACGATGTTCATCACACTCTGCATGCTCATTTTCAGAATCTTCTCTAGCATTTCTTGACATCGTGTCGATATTCTCCCTCATTCCACCACCTGTCTTGTCTATCTTCTTCATTCCCTCCTTCATTCCCTCCTTCATTTTCTTCTATGTTTCACTATCACCTCCCGCCGTACTTGACCCTCATCATCTATGTACGGCGGCATTCACCAGCGTAATGTTATCTTTCTCATATAGGACACAAGTATGCCCAATGGGCCAGCCACGTGAAATGCAGTTCTCCACAGACCATACTCCAAGTGCAGTGCAATCCACGACTGCATCAGTTCCCAGAAAAAAAACCGTTCAATACGGGACGGACTGACCGACTACGACATACAAGCGTTATTCCGCTGAGCTGAGGTCAGTCGAAACCCTCGCATTCAACCAGTTGTATACTATCCAGAAACTTCTCTCAGCTGGCCTATCATACCCTTAGCCGTGAGAACTAAACTCCGACATATCTATACACCGTCTACCATATCTCACATCCCGTTGCCCGTGAAATAACTGAAATATCACCTTATTTGACATATGTCTCTGTTCATGAAAAATACAGTATAAACTAGGGGGGTAGGACACCATCCTGGCGGGGGCTGGAAGCCCTAACATCTAAAACCGTGTATTCCACATTTATAGACTACCATCTTTACAAAAAAATAATCACTAACAGAAATTAACTAAAACTACAGATCATATCCCTCTGTAATAGTACTATACACATAAATAACTAGACCATTCTACACAATTCTTACATACATGAATAGAGAGATGCAAAGGAACAATGGATTTTACCTGCAGGCAATAAGCAAAACGGCAGAGCTTCAGCTCTTCCGCCTCCTCAGCTCTCTCCTGGTTTTTTTTTTCTAAAGTGCAGAAGTGAATTCTATGACATTTTATTTGATCTGCAGGGTATACCCGGGCTAGAGAAATCGCCCGCTCAGAGGCTGGGCAAGGGGCGCGCCTGCAAAAAACCACCCTGAAAGGGGGCGACTTGCAGTGTGGCCCCCGGAGCCAAAAAACCGCCCCTTTCAGAGGCGGTTTGTTGGGCATATTTTGCAGCGACGCCCCCTTGCCGCCCTCTGAGCGGCTGTTTTGGAGTCCGGAGGAGGCCGCCTGCAAAATGGCTGACGGGCGTCGCGGGGGCCAGACGCCGTCAGCCACTCATAAAAATCGCCCTCTGGGAAAAATCGCCCTCCAGAGGCGCGGAGTCGTATTGTTGGCCAATTTTTGATCGAACGAAAATCTATTTTTGCAAAGTCTTTTAATAAATAAATATTAAAAATCAAAAAAATTCTGTGCAAATGTGGTTACCAGTTAAGTTTTTGCTGGGCCACTGGACCCAGAAGCCCATGGCTGCTACAGTATTGCCATGGTAAGGTCATCTGTTGAATCTGGGGTCAGCTTAGGCTAGAGGCTTCGGTAAGCCAGGTAATTAAACAGGTGGGGATGGGGTTGGTAAAGATTGAAATTCCACTCCTTCCCGAAAATTCTATAAAATTCATGTAGAATTTCTGTATTAGTAACAAACCTTATAAATGATTATAATCATCTGAAAAGATATGCAATCAAATGTAACGAGAAGAAAGGGAGACATATGCAATGCAAGGAAACAAAGCAGGGAGAACAACAAAAAAAAGTATAGATGCATAGCAAAAGCAAAACGCTTTTGATCGCATAATTGAGATCCGGTGATGATTCTCAAAAGGAGGCTATGTACGTTGGGTAGTAGTGGTAGGCCTCGGATGTTGGTTGTGAGACCAACGCTTACTCACTATGACGACATGCGGTATGCATTGTGAAACTCATTGGCACTTCTCGATAATATAGTACAAATGCTACATAAAATGTGTGTGATATAGCACTCTCATTGATGCTCTTCAATGGAGTGCCGTCCCATGAATCAAAGCTACATTCTGGGTTAAAAATGTTTAAAAACGAAAAGAAGAAACAAGACTAGCAGGGAGTAGTAGCACTTGTTTCTCCAGCCTCCACCACACTTCGCCTTGTGTTAGTTTGATGGCTGGTGACCTTTCTATAGTGCATCCTATAATTAATCTAATCTTTTGCCATTTACTGCAAGTTTGCAATACCAAACAAATTAATTACTCTCCGTCGCGTCAAACATAGCGGGCACGGTCTAGATCGAATGTATTGCTTGGATGATAGTGCAATTGGCGAATCTCGTCCGGTTGGATCAGATCACTGTTGAATTAAACTCAGCCGTCTGCTCCAAATCGGAACGGACGTGATCCGTCCGGGGGCTCATGACAGAACGGGGGTGGTGGCCCAGACTGGAAGTAGGTGGAGACGGGTCCCCCTCTGTCTCGCGTGAGTGGGCCGGGTAACAGACATGTCCGAGTGGGTCCGGATAGACCAGGGACTCATCCGTGGGCCCCCACAGGCCGAGCTCCTTCTCCAAATTCTCTAACCACCACTCTGTTCCCTCCTCTCCCGGGCTGGCGCTCGCGGCGCTGGCCGTCGTACATGGCACTGTTGCATCGCCGTCGGCGGCCGAGACGACGGGCGCGCCGCCGTAGCCGTTGATGATGCTCCATATCTCCGGCTCGATGTCGATCTCCGGCAGGTCCAGCAAGCTCGTCGGACACGGCGCCGATGCACGTCGTCGTCGTCAGGGAGGACGACGAACACGGGGACGGCGGCATTGGCGCCGCGAGCAACGCCTCCGCAGCGGCGTCCACCAGCATGTCCGAGATGTAGATGTCTGGCTCGAGGAGGGATGCCTCGACCGTCTCGGGCTCCTTGCTCGTGCCGCACTGCTCGCCAGCCGTGTCGCCACTGCTGGAGCCGTTGTTGTTGGCCGTCGTCGTGGACGAGGACGCCGACGACACGGGGAATGCGTGTCGGCGTCGCTGGTGTCCGTGGCCTTGCTCTTGTTCTTGGTGACACCTGGCTTCTGCTGCTGCTCGATCTGAGCCACCCTCTTCTTCAGGTGGGTGTTCCACACGTTCTTGATCTCGTTGTCCGTCCTCCCGGGCAGGCACGACGCGATCTTGGACCACCTGAGCAAACCAAATCCGATGAGTCAGAACACGCAAGAACACCCAAGAGATTGACGCAACAGCAGAGCCATTGAAATTACTTGTTCCCGAGTAATCCGTGCAGCTTAATGATGGTCTCCTCCTCCTCGGCAGTGAAGTTGCCGCGCTTCAGGTCCGGCCGCAGGTAGTTGATCCACCGCAGCCTGCAGCTCTGCCGCCAGCGCAGCAAACCTGCTTGCTTGGGGAGGGCTCGCCAGTTGGCGTGGCCGTGCTTCTGGATGTAGGCGATGAGGCGCATGTCCTCCTGCGGCGTCCACGACCCCCTGTTCAGCCCGACCTTGGCGCAGCACGGTGCTCGTCCTCTCCCCATACCACCTGACCTCTCTCTCCGTCTCAATGTTCTTGATTTGCTGAAGCTGCCAGTCAGAGTAGAAGTGGTTGGATGAAGCAGAGGATGGACAGAGGCCAGGGGAGACCGGGAGAGGTGGTATATATGTGCACTCTGTCTCTCTATCTCTCTTTTTCTCTGCACTCCTAGGCACTCTGACGCAATGATGAACTGAGTGACAAACCAGGCGGTTGCAGAAGCCCTACCCCGCTGCCCACCCATCCTCGCTGGCTACCTCCTCCACGTTCGTCTCCCCCGATTCTCTTCTACCTCCAAGACTATGCGCTTACCAAACCCCCTGTCCCGGGAAAGCAACGCCGTGTGGCCCTGGCCGGCGATGGCGTTCGTGGCTCAGGTTCGTCGGCGGTGATGTGTAGCAGGGTTGTTAATCACGGCGTGCCGCCAAGCACACCTAGCGAACTTACACGCGTACTTTTGCCACCGATAATTTTAGCTTGGCACAGCCTTTTGGAGTAGTTGTGGGAGAGATTTAAGTGGCTGCCTTTTGTGATGATAATGTATACATATCCATTTTTGTTTTGAATCCTATCTGCTAGATTACAACCAGTACGCCTTTCATCTTAATGCCATGAAAGTGTGTGTTCTACTTCTAAATGTGTAATATAATTTTTATTCAAATATATCTCCTATATGGGCTATATGAAGTAGCAGTGGGGTGCTCATCATCTGTCAACGTTTTTGTGTATACATAAAAGGTCTGGTTCACTGGTTGCATACTTTTTTCTGAGCAAAAGTTAGCCGAAATGTGACGGCATGATTTCTTGGGCCTCCGGAGATCTTCTTGTGGTCTTGTTCTTGTATTATGTGAGAAAATTACAGTGAGTATTTTACATTGCTCTATACCATGTTAAGTTGTGTTACTTTTCCTTCGTCTCCTTCAGACATTGAATTTGCTTTGTTTTGTGTGTCTAACTAAAGTCAGCTTTTGGTGGAAGCCTTAAAAAGTGTTTTTTTAAGAGAACTGCTGATCGATTATGCAATTGCATGTTTCTCCTAATAAACAGTAGTTAAAAAGAAAATAGATCTGTAAAATAAAGCACTTCGCTTGAAATCTAATTTACTTGCATACTATTGTTCTTCTTTTGTAAGGGATATATTAAGAGCGCTACTACTTACAAGTTACAGCACACATAACAATATGTATCATGTTTGTGCTAGTAGCCTAAATAGTATCTGAACACTTCAATGCCTTGCAAAAGGATTTCTCTGCCTAGCTAGGAATGGAGTCCTTTGAGAAAGATACTTTTTACACCTAGGAGCTAGGTGTATGCATGTGACTTGAATACTTGTACAAAAATTTCATACTTTTAAATTTGACAAGATATATTATAGTAATATAAGCCGCTACACAAACATGTAAGTCAAAATTCAATATATCTATAGAGAAAAAAAAACAACGAATTCTATTTGCGCTGCGCAGGCACTATTCACTGCCTGATTTTATTATATTATCTTTGTTTCTCAAGTTGTAAGTCGAATTTAGCATGTTTATGTATAGACTTATGTCATCATAAACTGATGCTTTCACAGTTTGTGACACTAGCTCGTGCATATGTTAGTGAGACTAAACCATGAGAAATTCTATAGCATGCACTATTTAATTCTTCCAATAAATTAAATGGCAACTAGTCTGCTGAAGGCTGAAGCTTACGACAGACCGTTCAAACAAGTGGGAGAAAAAAAACTACCTAATCATCCTAAAGTCGTTTTTAAGCAACTAGCTGATCTGATCAAATTTGTGGTTCTGAAGTTCAATGATCAGTGATCGAGCTCATCCACTAGATTGTGATTTTAACAATTCTCGACACTTTTGGCAAGAACCGCCTAATTCAACAACTCTAGGGTGCTACTCTGCTTGATTGTGATATCCTAAGTCCTAACTCCTAACACGAAATATGAAAGTGGCCACTCACAAGTTCAATGTTTTAAAGATACTCCCTCCGGTCACTTAGGACAAGATTCGATTAAACTTTAAAACTTTGACCATTAATTTTGTATTAGAAAAAGTTTGTGATATTATGATAGTATTTTTCAAGGCAATCTACACAAACATTTTCTTCTTTTTAAACTAAGTATTTGAAAAACTATTGATGGTCAAATTTAAATGACAAATATTGATGACCCGAGGGAGTATATAATTAAGAAAGACTAGTAATGAGAGCATCAGTCAAACATATGTGGCAAGCCACCAGACGGGATTCCTGTAGCAAGTCCGACAACAGCGGTAAAAAAACGATGGAGCTATATATTAAAATAGCAGCTGCTCAAGATTCTAAAAATAAATGAAATTTATATCACAATGGCAGTTGTGAATTGTGACGCAATTCAGAACTGCAGATTGCAATCTCTGTCCGCATGTATGGGATCTGCATACTTTTGGTGAATCGTTGAGTACTAGCAATTCGATATAGCTCAACAACCCGTCCTTTTCCATGCCAAAGGCTTCAGAGTTCTGATTCCAGTGTGTCACAAGCTCTCTCAAGTCTGGGTGTGGCCAGTACCAGACTACCAGACAACCAGTTGCCGTTTTACCTTCCTCTCACCTAACCCTTGACATGCTTCCGATTGATTGCTCCCTGTAGGAATTCGTCATGTGTCGAATAGGGGAGTCTTTAAGTCACTGTACGTTCATCAGCTTCGCACTGCCGCACTAGCCGGGGAGACAAATCAAAACCCACGGCTTTAACTAAAGTATCCTGGCCAAGCTAGCTATAGTTCAGTCCCCCTACCAATATCCAAGTGACGTTCTAGCTAACCTCGGTGTCACTTGGACACTGTGACAGTGAACGTGACTGGTTGCGATCAATAGATTTGGAGAGGGAAAGAGACGTTCCGTACACACAAATGGTGTGTACAAGTCAACAACATGCATGCATCCATGACTATAACTTGAAGGTTCAGTTTTTGTGTGTTGTGTGTGTAAAGGACACATCAGTGTGAACAATCTCAAGAATAGTAATGCATAGAGCTGTCACCTATTCTAGGTAATAATTTGTTGAGAAAATTAGAAACAAAATTTCCAGGCAACAGTGATGGTAGAAACATAATCTATTATATTATTTTATTAAAATAACTGAAAAAGAGGCATCACATTTGTCCTGAGGCCTAGAAATCACCGTGTTAATTGAAGAAAAAAAAGAGATTTTGACCATCAAATCGTGAAGTGTGGTAGGTCTGGATTATAATGGTGTAGATTGATTGATATAGTGGTATTCAAAGTACAATTATATTTATGGAGAATTAGAAACAGAAGCTACGAATTGTATATCAGGTTTAGTCGTACCATTATCTATTGTACACAAAATACGTACAATTATACCTATGGAGAGGAGTAATTTTCACAAACTATAGATATTTTTACAAAACTCTCGCAAAACTACAGATATGAAGCCACCTTATCACAAACGTACAAGTATGTATTTAAGATTATGACAAAACTATAGATTTAGTGCCGATTTTATTATAAAACCACAACATTTATAACTCCAGGAGAATAATAGTGCTAGGGATCTAAGCCCTAAAATATGTAGTTTTGTGATAACCTCATTACAGAAAATTTATAGTTTTGCAATACCCCACCTTAAATATGTAGTTTTATGATAAATCTGACACTAAATCTATAGTTTTGTGAAACATGCCTTAAATTGTAGTTTTATGATAGTTTAGTCAAAACATCTGTATTTTTCAAAATTTACTCTACGGATAAATAGAGTTTTTCAAAATATCCACTACTTTTATCTAATTTGGTGGTGATGTATTTTTTCTGTAAGGAAGTAGTTTACTAGTGTACATAAACTTCAACAACAGAAAGTGCCACTTCCACAATATATACTGATCAGAGGAAGGCCTCAGTCCACCTGAACATTTTTGGCACAAATTCTTGAGAATTTGTGCAGCCTATTTTGAACATAGCTGTAATGTTTAGGATGGACGTAACGCCCGTGTTTTCACGTCCAAAAAAAATAATTTAAATAAAAATTATTGAGAAGTTGATGCTCTCATCGAATTTTGAAATGTGTGTCAGGAGTAGATCTCAAAAAATTTTCTCAAAATTCAAACCCTAGAGCCCTCCCTAAAAAACTTGAGCTCAAAAATCCAAAATTTATTTTAAATTCGAATTCAAATTCTCCAAAATATCCTTTCCAATTTTCCCAAAGAAAATCAACAAGGGCTACTGTTCATTTAGGCCACCATTTCCTTTTCCCCCTCGGTCCACACAGCCTTTCTCTCCCTCTTTCTCCTTCTTCCCGCGTGGCCCATCCCCTTTTCCTCGCTCAGCCCAACATCGCCCGTGGCCCATGGCTTGCTCCCGCTTCTCCCCCCGCTGGCCGCCCGCAACATGGCCCGATCGCCGCCGCATGTCCCCGCGATACGCGTGCGCCGTCCAATCTCGCGCCGTAGTCCGCTGGCCGCGTTCACACCACCGCGCGCGCGCCTGCCTCACACCCCCTCACGTCGACAGTCCGGACCCGCCTGCAGTCCGTCTGTGGACGCCCGCCAGTTGAGCCACGTGAGGTCACCCCCTACCTCAGTCCTCGCCCGTTGGCTGTCGACCGCATGCGACAAGTGGCCGCGCCTCGCCTCTAGAGCCGTGCACAACCACGGTGCCCCTTCTCCCGACCGCCCCACTGTAGTGCCGTCGTCTCCGCACTCTCCTCGCGCCTCTTCCGTCCCGGGAACCTCGCCATCGCCTCGCGCCGCGAGCACCGGCCACCATGCCATCCCATCCCGTCTCTCCTGCCGGCAACCGCTCACCGAGCTTTCTTCGTCCCGTCACGTCGCCGTGCTGCGCCACTCCTCTTCCCCACTCGGCCGGCATCATCATGCCACCATCGCCCTTGCTCTGCTCCAACCTCGCCTCGGCTAGCCGAGCTCCACCATGCCGAAGCTCACGCCACCGCCTTTGACCGTCGTCGGCTAGCGGCGAGCTCCGGCTATAAATAACCTAGGAGCACTCCGCCCGTTCGCACTTGAGCTCTCCAGCCCCCGCGTCTTCCTCCTCTCTTCTCATTCGACCACCCACCATAGCCGCCTCAGACCCACCGTGTTCCACCACCTCCGGTCACTGAAAACACCGCTGCAACCGCTACACACCACATTGCTCACCCCCTCGCGACCGCGTTCCGCCATCCGCCGTCGCTCAACCGCCACCAGAGCCAAAACCCCCAATTTGGGTCGCTGTCGTTTGCCATTGCTGTCCTGCAATTCACCAACGCCGCCAACGGTAAAGCTCCCATCTCTCCATTTTCCCAAATTCACACACCCCCGTGCCGAATGCGCCCTCCCGAGCCCTCGCCGCCAAGTTTTGGTCACCCGCCGGCAAAGCTCCACCGTCTCTCCCTCTTCGGCAAGGACAAATTGCCGTCGGTGGTTCCGCCGCCATTTGATCGCTTTGCTTTTAAACCCCATCCGAGCCGCTCCAATGAGTTCACCGCCGTCTGTGCGCTGTATTCGCTCGCCGCCGCTCACCGTAGTTCAGCTGATCGCGTCGAGCGTCACTGGCCGTCGATCTTCTCCAGCCCTCTCTTTCTTCTCCCCAAGCCACGTTGACGTGGCAGCCACTTGGCTGCCACGCCAGCCGCCCGCGCGGCCAAAACCCGCACCATCATCGTTGGTTGCCCAGCAAGCCGGCCGCTGCGCCTCTGGCAGCCGGTCACAAGGCCCAGTTTGGCCGAGGCCTGACCGGCCCAGTACACCCCTCCGGCCCACTTCTCTCCCCGGCCCAGCGAGCCCACAGCCAATCCCTTCCTCTCTCTTTCTCTCTCTCTGACACAGGGCCCCACATGTCAGCCTCTGCTCCCAAAAATAAATTCTTTTCTCAAATTTCTTTTAATCATTATTTCACAGAAAAATGCTTTAATCTTCAAAAATTCATATCTTTTCAACCATAGTTTTGTTTGAGCCCATTCAACTCTCAAAAATTTTCTAAAAATGAGATCTACACAATGGCACTATTAGTTTACTATAATAGGTTCTTATTTAGTGTCTTTTTGTGTGTTTTTGTTTTACGATGCATAGGAGTCGAGTCTGAGGAGCTGTTGATCAAGGATTTCGTTGAAGAAGCCCAAGACCAGGAGCAAGGCAAGTCACACCTTGATCATATTGAACCCATATTTTTATAAAACATGTCGTTTGCCAATTACGCATTTTAGGAGCACAATTTTGGCTGCGGATCGCAAGTCGATCCGAGAGGCCCGATCCTATTTGCTGCGTATTAAACTTTCCTTAATGATTGATAACCTTATACCCTTGTCACTTGTAGCGCCCCGCTTTCAGCGAGACGTTAAACTATATTTTTGCTAAAAACTGCTCGTGAAAATTTTGATCTTTGTATGCTGTGTCGTAAGTCATGCCTGGATCTCGATTTGTATTTCTGTCCTTGATCTCGTAATCCATCCTCTCGAAACCTCCATTCCAAAATAATCCTTGAATCCAAATCGTCATATCCATGTTCGCTTCTAAAACCCTAACGACAAGTTACTTGATCTTCTCCTTCAGAAACTCCTGCTTCGATATCCCGTTCCGAAGTTTCGAGTCGGAACCCTAAGATATCCCCTTTGGACCCCACCCTGAATTTCCCCTTGTTTTCTCTTCTCCCCTGAATCCCTAAGAATCTCGAGTTAAACATATAGCTTGGCATCCAACTTCTATCCAAAATCCTTTCCACCAAATTATATATATGTATACCTATACATATATATACCTGAGTATATACATATATATGTAAACATGTACCAAAAACCCCCCCTGAAGTTCCTGGCCTTGACTCACAAAAACTTCTGAGATCAAATATAGACTTTGGATTCAAATCTCATTGTAATCATAAGGCAAATCTCTCAAAATCCTTCCGAATAAAGTCCCTGAGAAAATGAAAAAAGCTACTGTGCATCTGGGCCATTTTCTCACCGGCCTAGCATCGTGCCCCCCTATTAAGCGTGCCCGGCCACGGGATTGCTGCCGCATGGCAGCCGGCACCGTGCCAGGCGCCGATCCTCTCTCCCTCCCTCGCGTGTGAGCCGTCACACCCCATGGATCATCGCCACACATCCGATCTCCCCGCTCCACGCCGTCGATCCCCTTTGCACGCTCGCATTGCCGAGTGAACCAACGCGCCCCCTCGAATTTCCACCGCGTGGCGCCAGGGACACCCTCTGTCGCCCGATCCCTCTGGCCCGCTTGTCAGTCGGCCTCCGCCCTGTGCCCGCCTGCATGCGTGCCCACGAGGACGCCGTTGGCCGTTGTGATTACGCCGCGTGTCCGATCCCCTCGCACTGCAGTCCGATCTCCTTTACCGGACACGCGCGCCCGCCTTCCTTGGATCGGTGCCATGTGGACGAAGCATCGCGCGCCGCCGTCGATCTCCCTCACCGCCCGCGTGTCGCCCTGCGGTGCCGATTCGCACCACATGTCCCCGAGGGCCGCGCGACTGTCGATATCCTCCCCACGGTCGTCTTCAACCTCCCGACGTTGCCCGTTCCGATCCGAAACCCGTTCAGTCAAATGTCGCCGCGGACTCCCGCCGTCACCATGGTCCCACCGGGCCCCGCCTTGGCAACCGCTAGCCGCCAAACGTTGGGCATCCACTGCGCCCTGCTTTTCCCCCTTTCTCTCCTCCTTTTTGACCAAAAACCATGTCGGCATGGCCCCCTGTGACCACCCTTTCTCTCTCTCACTCATTTCCGCCATGTTGGTCTCTAATCGCCCATGTGCCTCGCCAATCCATCCCGCGTGCGGATTTCGAACCTCGGCCGTGCGATAGACCAACCTCCGCCACCAGCACATCGCCGCCGTCGATCGAAAATTTTCCCACACGAGCAATTCCGCTGCTGTGCCATTTCTCCCGCTCTCACTCAATGATTGCCCCAAGGAAATCCCGATCGCGCCCCGAAAACCGACCTACCCCCGAGCTCTATCACCTCTATAAAATCCCGAAGACCTCTCCATCCTTTCCCCAGTCACTGCTGTACTCTCCCTGGACTCCGCCCGGCCGTGCCTCCCCGAAGATCGGCTGAACCGCGACGCTGCGGGGCTTCACGGGCACATCGACCTTCACTGCCCCAATCCCGACTGCCCATGCCCCAGTCCCGGAGGCGAGCACCGCAGCATAGCCCCTCCTCATTGGGATCTCTCCCTCCATCGAACCGCCACCCCTCTGTTTCCCCTCGCCGGTGAGTTTCCCCACGGGACTCTAGCATCATAACCCCTCTGGATGTTCCCCTGCACGACTCTTCTCCCTCAACTCTCCTCGACTCATTCCCAACGCCGCCACGGCCGTCATCGTCGTCTTCCCCTCTTCTCTCTCCCCGCCACCTCGGCATCCCGTTGCCAGCCGCTGTCGCACTCAATCTCCCCGATCCGAGTTGTTCACGGCATTCGTCTCGCTCCCCTTCTCCCGCTGGCGCTGCCGCTTGCTCTGGAGAGTCGCCGCTCGCCGGAATCACCTTGTGCTGCCGCCGGCCGTCGATCTCGGTTGGCCCGGTGCCGCTCCCTCACGCTCACTGACGAGCGGCCCCGCGCGGACAGAGATAGCCACCGTTCTCGAGCGCGTGCACGCGGTCCCCGTGACCCCGCCGCTGACACGTGGGTCTGTCTCCCGGTGGTGAACTGTGCACTACACCTAGCCCCTCTTGTACCACTGACTCGTGGGCCTCGTAAACCAGTGGCCCATGGTAGAGGAGCTCCTGTGTGACTGACATCAGGCCCCACCTTCTCGTCTCGGCCCACAACCCAGCAGCTAGCCCTCCCCTCTCCTCCCTGACATGTGGGCCACCTAGGCCCATTGTCCCTCGAGTCCCTCCCCTTCCCTCACTAACACGTGGGCCCGATTAGCCAGTGGGCCTTGGCTATCAGTGGCCAATGGAGATTCTAGGGAATATTCCCTCCAGGAATTTAATAAATCATTTATCCAGTGATCCAAAATTCATTAAATCTTTGAAAAATCATATCTTCCGATTCGTAACTCCGATTGACTTCATTCCAACTCCAGTAATTTTCTAAAATTGAAATCTATCTAATGGCACTATTAGTAGTACTAAATAAGATATTTTTACTTGTCTTTGTGTAGATTTTGAGTGTTTACGCATAGTAAACGACCGTCAAAAATTCATTTCAGAGCGGATTTCGCGACGATTTCTCGAAGACTCGTGAAGACTTAGAGCAAGGCAAGTCACCTTTGATCAATTGAGCCTATAATTGAAATTTAAATTATTTTGATTGCGAAACTTACATTGATAGGCGTGCACTGATCTATGCGGTCCCGTCTGCGAGTCAGATCGGCGGACCTTCCTAAACTTGCTGCATCTAAATCCTTCCTTCATGATTGAAATACCTTGTTCCCTTGTAACCACCACTGTCACGCCTCGATATGCGTGCACTCTTGTGCGTGTGCCAATGGTCGCCCTTCAAACTTAAAATTTGAGAAACCTTTTGGGTAAAAATTGGTTTTACGAAACGTTTGGAAAACCCGACACCTGGGTCAATGCCTTGTGAAAGAAAAATAAGTTTAAAAAATGGAGATTCGCGACACAAGGCCGGTTCGGTGTGTGTGATGCCTGTGTGGTCGCCTTAAAGACCGATTCCTTCGAAATTTTATCCGAGCATATGACAGTACAACCACATGGGTGATATGGGATAACCCTTAGCTGAGTAACTAGCCCCCTAGGGACACCTTGCATGCCATTGGACTGTGGATCGTGCGGGAGGGCATCGAGGATGCCTCCTAGGTTGCTGGCATAGCATGGTCTCGGACCTACCCTATTGTTGGTCTCGAGGACCCCTCCAGTTGGCATGGGGTAACGTGGAATGACTCGGGAAATGCCTTGTCGCGAAAACCTCTACATTACAAAATCATACCCAATCAGTGTGAGCTGGTGACTAGAGTAAGTCGCATCGTGTGGGTAAAGTGTACCCCCCTGCAGATGTTTAAACTGTTTGAACAGCCGTACCCACGGTCATGGGCGGATGTGAGGTGATTCCTTAGCATAGTTTTATTTTACCCTGTTTGCAAAATATGTGCGTGGTTTTGGGAACTGCGGGAAGGAGGTGCCATTAAGGACGCTGGAGGTCCGATGAAATGGCTTGGCTGTCGTGGACAGCAGGACTCGGGAAGTCCAAAGAATGTTTTGGCTCAGGAAGCCGATTGATGTGAAATCTTGAGATTGTGAAAACTGGAGAAATAAAGATTGATGCGTCTTTCACTCCGATCGGGCGAGACTCCACCTAGCCCTAATTGTTGAGAAGCACACACTCAGATTTTAAAAGAATTTAAATAAAACAGATTTATAAAATATCCAGCCTCTCTTTGAAACTTGCAACAACCACTTAAGTTCCCCTAGCTTGCGGAATACGTAAGTACTAACCCTTGCTCTATATATATAGTCCTCCGCCGGGAGCTGAAGCTAGAGTTGTAGTGAAGTGAAGATTAGGGTTTTGTCCTGGTTCCCAGCCGTTGCCTCTGTGTTGGGACTTAGTCTGCTGTTCCGCTGCTGCCGCTGCCTCTGTGTTGTTCGTTGCTATCTCTAGCTTGCTCCGAAGCTGCAACGTAAGTTAAGATATTTGTCTATTTAATTATTTATTTAATTAAGGTTCTGTAATGATGCATATCTGATTTCCGTGGATACCAGCGCTACGTCCTGGAACTGGTATCGGTATCGCGGTTCCGCGGGAAGGCAGTTCGCGCTATTTTCCTGCGGCACACCCTATTTGGTGTCGTTGTACGGCGGTGCCAGATCGGGGTGTGACATCGCCCTGTCGTCGTCCTAATACATGTATTCCCCGAGTACATGTATCGATGACGCCCCAATCACATACACCTTTGCGATGAGAAAACTATGGGATTTTTATAAAGTGCTTTAAAAAGCCAACATGCAATGTTGGACGCTTTGCAAAATAAATGTTTTTCATAAAACTTGGTCATGGGTTGTCATCGCCTATGTGTCCTGACTTCACAGAGCATATAAGGACCGTTTTCTTGGGGATTTCCACTGATCATAAAATCGTACAACCACATGGGTGGAATGGGACACACCTGGCCAAGTAATTTTGGGAACCAGGGTGAGTCTAGTATCAATGAACGTGGAGTCGCCGGGGTGGTACTATATTTCGCATCCGTGGAATCCTGAGTACAGGGAGTCTAGGACTTGTCTGGTACTTGGTTTGGGACCCTTTTATTTGACATCAAATTATCATGGGGGTACTTTGGAAAGGCCTTGTCGCAAACCTCCTGGCACCAGCCGTATCCGATCAATGCGTGTTGGGTGTCCGTAGTAAGCTTACGTCATGCGGGTAAAGCGTGCACCCTTTACAAAGGTTATAATCTATTCTAACAACCGTGCCCACGGTTACAGGGATGTGAAGTGATCCCTTAGCGTAGCTTTGTTTTATAAAATATTTGTGAACTATGTTTGTGGCTGGGAATTCGTTACCAGAACCAGTCTGACTGGCAAGTGTAAGACCTGAGTGATCTGAAACGGAATTGTGTGTTCCAGGGTGTCATGTGGCACCATAATTATAGCTGAATGTGAAAAGATGAAATGTGACCGAGGAAAGTTTAATCCACCTAAAGGGAGGTGTTGTCCGGGACAGTACGCTCTAGAACTGGACTTGTGGCAAGTTGTTGTAAAAATGACTTGTAGAATGGGTTGAGATGTGAGTCTCTTCCCGAAAATTATGGTGGGTTGCTGCACAGCAACTCACGGAATGGATTAAGAGGTGAGTCTCTTTCTGACAACGTAAAGAACACTTGGAATTTTATAAAATATTTGTCAACACTTAAACCGTTTGTGAAACAAAACCCAGAAACCCATCCTTGACTAACCTTGCATTTCATATTAATTCCATGAATTGCGGAGTACCTCGTGTACTCACCCTTGCTAAATTCCCCTTCTCAGAACCATATGAAGCTGAAGATCCTACTATGGAGGAATACTTTTAGGAGCAAGCAGAATATAAAGATTTTTAGGGTTTTGATCTAGGTTCCAAGCCGTGTCTGTAGGTGTGATAGGCCTAGCATATGCTTCTAGTACAGTCTTTTGTAATGTACCATTGTATGACCGGGTTTTGTCCATGGTCGCAACTTATGTAAGGAAACTTTATCTAATAAATAAAGTAGTTTCGGTTGTGATCCACCAATATCCTATATGTACTAGCTGGATTCCTGGGATTAGTACAGGTAATGCAAGTAACGACGTTCCGCTCCTGTTGGCTTATACTGGTTAACCGGAGAGGGGTGTTACAAAGGATAACTCAACTTGCCATGCTAAATCCGAGATCACAACATTGATGTATTTGTTCTACATGTTAGTCAAATTATAGAATAAGAGTGATTTTACGATTCTTGATGAGGTACGGTACTTTTTATTATAAATGTTGGTACCTCTAATAACTTAGATACATGAAGTACCAAAATTTAAACTAAAAAATTTGATACTTCTTGCCCTCTCACCCTCTTCATAGAACAAACCCCTTTTTGCATGATCATGGGGACAATGATCTACAGGAGGAGCGATGTACATTGACGGAGCTGCAAGTACAAGTAGGAGTGTTGACATGGTTTTTTGACCAACATGTGCACCAAGCCTCTGGTGTGGACGAAGTTGTCGAAGTAATGCCTTGATCTCGAAATAGCTCTTGATCTTGGTGATGATAAGGATCAAAACAACTAGCGAAGCCCGTTTAGGTTAAATTGGGGGTAAACATCCGTCTCGTGAACAGACCGAAAGTTTGCGGGATAAACCTATAAAAAATTTTGCACTCTTTCGGTGAAGGTGAACTTCTTACATCGCAAACCGATGAAGATCTATGTTACTAGACTAATCCTAGGTAAATGGTAAAGGAAAATAATGATTCATTATAGATTGATAGTTGATGCCTCGGTTGAATTGATCATCGTAGCAGTTGGTTTTGTGTAAACATAACATTTTCACGTCCTACTTAAGCAAGGTATTCCGGCTCCAAACAAGATAACACAGAAAAGAATAATGTTGGACTCGACCCGGGCCATCGGTAAGACTAGTCAAATCCGTCAGACCGCAGCGGGCCCTAGTCCGACCAGCTACTGTGATATGAATATCAGTTTGATCGGCATAAAGGCTTTGATCCTTTTTAAATTTAGACTCGTGCTAAATTTAGATATTAACAAGGCCCCTGTGGTCATGATTGGGAAGCTGCAGGGAAAGAACGGGTAGTGCACTAGTTTTAGCGACAAACGAACCATCGCACACGCCTGCCCCGCTACTGTCCCGCTCGATGGCAGGGGCGCGCGACGCGTCCCTGCGCACCTCTTGCTCGCGAACGGCGGGCAATGTGGGTACGTGCTGCCGCCGCGAGAGTACGGTGTACGGGACTATATATACTCGCGGGCAAGCAGCACGAGCCGCGCGCGGGAGGGGGACGCAGAGGAGGACCAAGCACCGGCACCGGGCAAAAAACCGCCGCGCGCGCACGGTCGGGGGGCACGTACGTTCGCTTCCCCCGCACGCGGCACTTCGTTTATTCCCTCCGCTTCACTTCATTCTGCCTGTCCGCGCGAGCGAATGGCCGTGCACCGAGCTGCGCGGCCGCTAGCTCCGCCGCCTACGTACGCCCAAAAAGGCCAAAATTGTACACGCCCATGTACGACGGATTGCATGTGCCCTGAATCCGTCGTCGCCCAAAGTTAAGATTACGAACGAGACGGGAGCTCGATCGTGATTTGGGCTTAGGTCGAACGGTCGATGCTTACTTTCTGTAGACGTGGTGTAACCAGTTAAGTTAACCACTAGCTATTTGCTACATTGACTTTTTTGTCGGTTGTGTTAAGTTAGTTTAGACCTGACCTTGTCGTCCATGATTTCCCCGTGCTTGTCATGTCATCATCCCCTATGCACGGTTTGATATCGATCTCCTTTGGGTGATTAGAAGGAAGCATGCATGATCATTAGGACTCGTGTGGTTAGCCTTTTGCTAGTCATTGAACTGGATTGAGACGGCTTCTAGCTTCTGACTTTTCGTTAGCATATTTTTCAAAATGTAAAATATATGTTTTTTAAAAAACTTTATATATGAAAGTATCTTTAAAAAATTAAATAAATCTATTTTTTAATTTTATAATAATTAATATTTAATTAATCATATGTTAATGGTGTTTTTTATTTTATATGTGACTTATAAATCTACACATAAGCTAATTCCAACACCCTAAGTCTATCCTCGTGTGTAGGCATGACCCAAAGGGCTACTAAGAATAGTCAGCACAGGGGCTTGTTTTTCAACAGGGTTGGTCCAACGCGAGGACCTGTACGCTGCAGAAGCATACGGTTCAGTGCATCTTGATATTTCAGAGCGAGTTTTATATCCAAGCTACCAAAGTGCCAAACCACAATATGAGTTTGGCAGTTCCACGTGAACTGGGGCATGTAAAATATACTACTGTTCCTGGAACTACAAGAGCTTTCTCGCTTTGTCTACTTCGATACAGATTAAATATTAGATCGCTGGTTGTTTTTCCGTAAAAGAATTGAAGCCACTTGTTGAGCATATCTTTGCAACTTTCAATTCCATTTCGGTGTAATAAGCATCTTGATCTTTAGATTAATTTGGTATCTTGTGAAACCGATATTGAATCATTGGCATGGCTGCTTGTCTTGTAGCTATCATTCATCTTTTTTTCTTCATTTGACCCGTTAGTATAAAGAAATTTTACTTCGTTTGAAGTCCTAAGGCCAGTTTTCAATAATATCATACTTGCTCTCTGCCGAAATCTGAACGGATCGTTGAGTTGATCAGTTAGCATTGAGAACGAGATCTTTGAATTTTGAATTTTATGTATTTTTCTTTTGTAAAACAGGGTATGCCAAATTTTGATGTCTTCTTTTTGCTTCTGGATTGAAAGCTGCCCCCATATGAATAAAATATGATGTTTTGCACGTGTAATTGCGTCCTCAAATTAGATGTCATTTTACCTTGACAACTCTGGTATTTTCCTTTATTACTCTGCCTTATTGTTTGACAACTCTGATACGCCGATCCAGTGGTAGCACTGGATTTTCTCTCTTCCAGCTAGAACAATCTGGACATTTATTTACAAGCCAAAAAATATGTCAATATCTTTACAGATAAGTTTGAAAAAACAATGCTAGGAATCAGACAAGTAGACGCGGCAAAGATATTGCACTCGGGATGGGTAGATTTGGACATCATGTTAAATAAGCTTAAGCTATTAATTGATGTAATCAGTGGCGGTAGACCTTAAGGATGCATGTGTAATTTTCTGCTAGCGTATAAGCATATCAGACTTAAACAGACTAGAGAAAATATTTTGTAACTATATATACTCATTAGTTGACCTAATGGTCCCAATCAAACAACCAACTTGATCGACTTGTTGTCCACTCAAACTTACAGAAAGGCATGTGCTTACACACAATCTGACCTACAAACCGAAAAAATAAACCTACACGAGTGTGAAAGATCATGCAGGGATTTGCCGCTATCAGACGCTGGCTGACCACCTGAAAGAGATTTCAGAGTTGCTGCTCTCCTTAGCGAAATGACCATCCGACAAGTACACTCTAGTACTTAAACACAAGCCCTGTCACTATTGGTGTCTAGATGAGTCTGACAAACATGAGTATTGCTGATTTTTCCATGTACAGTCAGGACGTGATTGCCATTTATTACACTCAGATTCAGTGAAGATCTTTGGTTAATCCTAACACTCCAGCTGAAGTTAGCCGCGTCAAAATAACCGCATACATAAGAAATATTTGGCAGAAAAGTCTAGCAAATTGATTGCTGCTGAAGCTTAGACCTAATTAATGTCCTTTGATCTTTGGCTTCCAGTAGTATATACGTTTTCAGAAGTTGATGGAGCCTGTAGAACTGTTTGGTTTGACTCCTGCTCAAAACTTGACTATTAGACCTAACACTGTTGCATCAGAATAGGTGTAATGTCATTTTTAATGGTTTTTCCTCAAGGTAATTAGGTCATATTTGCAGGAGTTCAGCTTAAGCTTAAGCTAAGGTACAACAACCTGAGCCTTGAGGCTTCTCCTATTAAAAGAAAAAGAAAAATAAAACTAGGTTTATATAAGAAATTTAGATTAAGATCCTTTTGCACTGAAAACCCGAGTCCTTTCAGATTCGCTGATATTGAAAATAATAATTAAGTTCTTTAAAATTAATCAGATGATACCCACACTGAATGAGTGTCGTACGTCTGAATCCATATCTAACAACAACAACACTACTGACAGCATGTCAAACTATATGACCGAGAACATTGCTAAGTCATCAACTACTCATTTTACGTGATTCAGAAGAAAAGGTTCGGGCAAGAATCTAGCTTTGTGTAGCATTTGAACAACAGGGCCTGCCCATAACTCCCTCTTCAACCACTGGCCTAGCGGTTATTATCGGTGAAAATTGGGTAAGGGGGGATTTGGACCTGGTAAAGTCCAGAGTTTCTGTCATCTTTGAGGAATTTGGTAAGATCTGTGTCCTCTCTTCTAGTCTGTTGGAAGGATGACATCCTGCTGCTGTAAGCCAAGCGTCGGTAATGACGAAACGAAGCCCAAGCAGACAGCTGGACATGACAGAGCACATTATCACCAGTACGAGGCTGTAAGCCTGTAACTATTACGGGGTTTCGAAGGCAACCTTTTCCGTTCTTTCAGAAGCTTTCTCGAGAGAAGAGAGCGAAAGAAAGGACACCTTTGAGTGGTACTAGTGCATCAACTATCCTGTTAAAGAAAGAAGTGCATCAGCTATCAAGCTTTGTTTCTTTGGTTCTGTGTTCTAAGGTGAAAGAAAGATTTATGTGCGTTTTGAGCCTCACTGATTAAACTAATATAGCTTTTTTCAAGTAAAAGTGCCACTTTTTTTCCTCTCCAGGCAATTGTGGACCACTGCATCTCCTACCTTTTAGCTACTTTTACCTTGTGCGTGAGTGTGTCGACGGCATATCGACGCTGACCTAACAAGATCAATATCTCAGTTTCACCTGGGTGTAGGTGGCAGCTTACACATGATAATGGCCAGAAAACTAAAAAAAAAAGGAAAATACGCAGCGCGCGCGGCAGCCGTTCCCATTAAGCATTAACTACCATCATTAGTACTTTAATGATTCTTAATTATTATCATTAGTACTTAATGATTTTTAATAATCATAAAATAATATATAAATAAGCAGAGTTAAAAATTTTAGATTTTAGCTGAAAGTTTTGAAAATCTAATTAAAAGTTTTAAATTTTGGGTTGAAAATTTCAAAATTTGAGTAGATTTTTTAAAATTCTCAGTTGATATTTTTTAAAATTTGAGTTGAAGATTTCGAAAATTGAATTGAAAGTTTCAAAACTAGAGATTGAAGTTTCAAATTATTAGTATAAAATTTACTCATCTTTTTAATATTTTTTAATATTATTATTGTTAAACTATTTTTAACCGTACCCTGTACAGACTTTCACAGCACGCGCATAGCAACTTTTCCGGTTAGAACCAATATCCGCAATCCTGCTGTTTTGAACAGGAGAATTATACGTGTATATAGCGCGTTGTGACGCCCCTACCTTGGCACCACCTATAGTGATATCAGAGAGGAAGGACCGCAAGAAATTGGCGTAAACCAACTCCCACGGAACCGCGATACCGGTACCAGTCCCAGGAAACCTTGCTGGTACCCACGGTCAATAGAGATGTACCACAGCAATTAGCTAAATAAATAAATAAATAAATATATATATATATATATATATATACTATACCTTTATAAGTTACGACTTTAGGCAAGCCTTGAGCAGCAACCTGCAATCAAAACAACAGCAGTGGAACGACAACGTAGCGAGAACCTAATCCACAAGCAACGGGTTGGAATTAAGAAAGAAACTCTAATCTTCACTTTAACTTCACTCTTCCTGAATGAGGAGAGGAAAGAAAATAGATTGAGTACTTACGTACTCAGCAAGTCACGAAAAGCGTGAGTTATGCAGGCTATCAAAGATAGACTGGGGTTTATTTCGCAAGCCATTTCAATTGAAAACATTTTCGAAAACCTAAGTGTGAGTTGTCTCAATGTAACTGGAAGGAGGCTCTCGTTTCGATCCTGTCCGTGAATTGCTTTTTAACAACTCAAGCGGACGAAATTAATTTTAGGTATTCTTATACCGCCTGTCAGATCACGACAGCGGTTCAGTGGATCTATCCACAAGCAGCTTTCCACTGTATCCTCATTTATTACTTTATTTTCACTTTCGTCCAGTACATGATATAATCTCATTTTTCCTTTTTCACTTTAGTCCTATCCAGAACATCATCTCACAACTCATCTCAGTGGCTCCTTGAGCCATCCTTAAATTCATCTCATTTCACAAACTGCTTCCACTCGGAAAGCCTAAACTATGATGTCATTCGACATCCTGGGTCACACAGTCCCGTTTTAGACCACTCAGGTCATCCATCAGCCACTGAGACCGATTTTGGTAACGATTCCCATACCACAAATCATTTTTCCAAAGCACTGGCAAATAAAACTACGCTAGAGGAATCACCTCACATTCGCCCGTAACCGTGGGCATGGCTGTTCGAATAGTTTGCAGACCTTTGCAAAGGGTGTACGCTTTTCCCACACGATGCGAGCTCACTTTCCGCACTCGTCAGTGGGGAAGGTTCGCGACAAGGACTTTTCAGAGCCTTCCCAAGATAGCACGTTGCCCTATAAATGAATTCTCTTAACCAAATACCAAGAACTCATTTCCTATACTCAGGGACGGGGTATATCGCTCTCTTGGCACCCAACCACTCCAACATTTATTAGCAACAGAAAACTATCCTGGAAACACTAGTTACTTGGCCAGGGGTGTCCCATTTCACCCGTGTGGTCGCACTATGGGATGCTTGGATGAAATTCCCCAAGGAAACGGTCCTTATATGCAAATACTAAATGCCACCACACAGGCGATCACTTTGCACCGCGGATTTTCGTAATTAATTTTGTTTCGCAATTCCGCCAACATCGCGTGTCAGGTTTTTAAACCTTTGGAAATCCTAATTTTTCCCAATCGACAATTAATTGAAAAGTGGATAGAACCATCGGAATCCATGCTCAGAGAGCATGGTTACCATGGTACTACGAGGTGGGGTGACAAGGAATAGGGTTCAACGTCCTACCAGATTTATGCAACTACTGGGGAGGTCCGTCGGTTCGACACGCAAACCGAGACCGATTAATTTAACGTGCACACTAACCATGCAATTTTGCAAACAAAACATTTTAAATTTAGGAGCAATATGGTCAAGGAGTGACTTGCCTCAATCTTCGTCTTCGAATCCTCGTGAAAATCTAACGTCCGATGAATTTTCAAAGCGTCGACTACGCGCGAAACGAAAGAAAAACACACAAAACCCTTGTGCGACAACGAGATCCCGAAGCGGCGGCAATGGCGGGGCGGCGGTCGGTGAATTTGGGCGTTTTAGCCACCGTGGTTCTCGGGCACCTGTGAGGAGCTTGGGGAGGTCGCGGGACTCCAGGGGATCTAGTGGTGGTGGCAGCTTGGACGATTGTGCTTGGGAGTGGTCATATTTGGGCGGGCCAGAACGGCAATGGTGGCGGTAGAGAGAGAAATTGGAGAGGAAGAGATGAACTGGCTCGGCGGCTTGGGGTACATGCAATGGCGGGGTCTAGGGGTATTTATAGGTGGTCCAGTGGCGCTACTCGACAGTTATCGGAGGCGGTGGAGCTTCATGGCGGCAATGGCGATGGGATGTGGCAGGGGCGCCTGTGGCAGGCGTCACCCATAGGGTCATGCATTGCTAGAGAGAATAGGAGGAGGCAGAGAGGACAGCGACAGGACGAGACGAGGTTTTGCGCTCACGATTTTTGACCTCATCGATAAGAAAAGCTTTGGCTTCGGCCGGCTTTTTGACCGAGCACCACGGTGAGTGGTGGAGCGTGTTTTGCACCGGGCTCAGGTCTCGCGGCGTTGACGAGGAGTGCCGCGCATGCTCGGGCTAGCGGGGGTAGAGCGGTATGGGCGCGGCGGCTTGTGTCGGGGAAGAAAACCGAGAAGGATCGAGACAGAGAAAGAGAGAAAGATGACAGAGAGAGAACGAAAGAGGAAGAAGACGGGGAAGACGACGACGCCTGGTGGCTGGGGCCCACTAGTCGGCATCCGCGGTGCTCGGGTAGGAGACTGACGGAGGGGGCCTGCCTGCATGTGTCGCGCGTGTGGGGTGCGAGCGGTTGTGCGCCTAGCCGGTGGGGTCCGCTCGTCAGCGGGTCAGTGGGAAAGAGCGGGATGGGCTTTTGCAGGCCGGTGGCTGAGTGGGAGGGACGGCCTGGTGTGCAGGAGCTGGGCCGAGATGAACAGGGGCGGCCCAGAGGAACAATAAAAGTTTAATAATTTCCAAGGATTTGTTTTGAGGGATTTTGGGAGAGTTTGAAAGGGTATTTTAATTTGGAATTTGGTGTTTGATTTTATAATATTCTCAGGAAATAACTCAAGGGAATTTTGAAGAGGGACTCTGATATATATATATATATATATATATATATATATATATATATATATATATATATATATATATATATATATATATATATATATATATATATATATATATATATATATATATTTGAAAGGGAAGTCTAGAGAGTGTTTTTGAAAGGACAATTAAGAATTCAACTAGGATTGGATTTTAAATTTGGAATTTGAACTTCTGGGACTTTTGGGAATTTGAGAGGGGTTTCTGTGACTTATATTCTTGAGAATTTTGATTCTGGATGATATTTGGAAAAAGGAAAAGAGGATATTCAAGAGGGGGTTTGATTTAAAATTAGGACTTGATTCTCAAGGATATTTTGGAAATTTTTGCAATAGGTTATTTGAGGACCTCGAGGGAATTTTAGAATTTGAATTTAATTTTTGGGATTTGAGGGTTTTAGGAATATATATATATATATATATATATATATATATATATATATATATATATATATATATATATGGCAAATTTCGGGAAGAGAGTCCTCGATAGAATCCTAAATTTTTACTGAAAGGCTTCAAAGGCAATTTTCAAAGGGTTTTTATTAGAGGGCTTCGAATTACAAAATTCGAACCCGAGTACAGAGAATTTTTGGGAGGCATTTTGATGTTGAATTTTCTAAGGAAATTTAGAGAGAGACAGTCGAATTTGCAAAAATTCGAGTCTCGGAATTTGGAGGGAATTTGGGACTGAGGTTTTTTTTGGGTTTCAAGGAGGTTTGGATTGAGATCCATGGCACCAATCCTTAAGCACACACAAAAATCCAAAATTTTTTGAAATTAGGCTTTTTACTAAAATAGTTTTTAACGGCCCGGAAACCGGGGCGTTACACGCGTCATACACGCACGAGTGATACGCGATGCCACGGAAGGAGAGGTAGATTGGACCTGCAAGAGGGAAAACCTGGCAGGCAACAGCTGTGGGTGCCGCCGCGCACGTCCGCAACGTGGCCGTGAATTCATGGCTGGCGGTTGTGGACGCGCAGCGGCGAATGATGCAAATCAGGGGAAGCCGCCCGGTCGCCCGTGTGGGAGGCGCTGCTCCGCGCTGGGCGGCAGCCTGACTAATACGCTGTAGCCTGTGGGCTGGGCCGGATGGGAATCTCTACTAACGTACGGGCTATATAAATATGGGCCTACGGACCATATTATTACCGGCCGTAACGTAACTGTGGCTAGAGTGCAGGCCATAAATATGTGTCGGCACGGGGCCGTTGCTAACATGAGGCCCATATACGGGAACGGGACTGTGATGAACGTACGGCCTATATAATAACGGTCGTGGCCTGTGGCCTTGGGAAAGTTTCCTTGCTCGAAGCTGCGGGAATGGTGGGCTGGTGGCATCCTCTGCACTTATAGCGCGGTTGGCCCAAGATTGGAGTTGGTTGGTTAAGGGATAGTTTGAAGGTGAGGGAAAAGGAAGAAGATCACGTAAAACGAGGTGAGCCATTAGCGTACGATTAATTGAGTATTAATTATTTTAAACTTGAAAAATGGATTAATATGATTTTTTAAAATAACTTTTATATAGAAAATTTTTGTAAAAACACACCGTTTAGTAATTCGGGAAGCGTGCTTACGAAAAACGAGGATTTTTTCTCTCAACCAGTATGTTCGAACTCAGCCTAAGACCTAAATTGGTACAACGTAGTACTGTGCATAACGAGAAAATTGAGGATATACCACTCAATAGGAGTGGTTTCGATAAAATATCACTCTCTAGAATGAAATTGTTAAAATACCACTCTGTCATCTCCGTTAGAATGTCATTTTGGGGTTTAGGCTGATTTTTTTCTTTTCTAATTTTTTTCACAGATTTAGCACATGAATTAACGATTTTACCCTACCCTTTTTTTCATATCGGTCAAGATCCATTCTTCGTCGTTCTTTTCTGTTCTTCGTCTTGCTGCCAGCCAGCGGAGGGCGTCTGAGGGCCAGCGGAGGGCGTCTGAGGGCCATCGCCGGGGAGGGGTCGCCGCCACCGAGGAGTGCGCCATTGGTAACTTCGGCTGCCGCTCCTCACATGTGCACGCCTTCTCCCTGGCGGTGATGGAGCTCGGGGGAAGGGAAGGGGCTAGGGATGGGGGAGCATGGGAACAGGGGGAGTCGAACCCGACGGTGGCAGCGGCCCTCAGGCGCTCTCTGCTGGCTGGCGACAAACGAGCAAGAGGACGAAGAACAGAAAAGAACGACGAAGAATAGATCTTGACCGATATGAAAAAAAGGGCAGAGGACAAAATCATCAATTCATGTGCTAAATTTGTGAAAAAAATTAAAAAGACAAAAATCTAGCCTAAACTCGTAAAATGGCATTATAATAGAGATAACAACGTATTGACTGATATTTTAACAATTTTATTCTAGAGAGTGATAATTTATCAAAACCATTCTTATTGAGTGGTATATCCTCAATTTTCTCGTGCATAACTGGCAGAGTCGAACGCGTATTGTGGTGAGAAAACGTACTGGTATTTGCGTGTCGTGTCGTGTATTACCCACTACCCAGTAGTGTGCAAATCTCAGGCGTGCAAATGGGGGTGCAATAGTGTACGTGTGTCCACTGTTGTAATCTTGAGACTTCACCTACTGACCGTTGGTGTCGCACTATCCGTGACCGTAATCCGTCTTCCACCGACACGCCGTGCATGATGGTTTGCAGTGCAGGCTCCACAATGGCTACCCGCTTCCATTCGGCATCTCCAAAATTTTATCCACCTGACGCGAGATATTTGCGTCCCTTTGCTTGCAATTCAAACCAGACCGAACGCCCGCTCCCTTTCCGCCGCATTTAAGCGCTGTCCGGCCTAACTGTCCGTTGCCTAGTTGCCTCCGACCAAACGCGACAGCTTCAGTTCAGAGACCACCACGCTCCCCGCCTACAAGAGCCAAAATGCATCGGCAGCTCAGCCTCTCACCGGGGCCGAAGCAGCAGCAGCAGCAGCACGACGACGGTGGCATCGGCATCGGCAGCGACGCGGCGGAGGTGATGGCGGTGCCCGAGGAGTCCGCGGCGGCCAAGGGCCGGTCGGTCAGGGAGGAGAGGACCATCCACCTCGTCCCGCTGCTCACCTTCCTCTGCTTCCTCCTGCTCTTCCTCTTCTCTCACGACCCTTCCTCCTCTGGTACGCACAGATTCATTCCGCTGTACTAGCTATTCCTCATAGGTTTCATTCTTGATGATGTATTGTACTGATTCTTTGCTTCTTTTTTCTGGCTTTGTTTTTTGAGATATGTCGAGCTTCAGCGACGGAGGGAAGACTGGCAACCGGAGGCTGAGGATGCTGTAAACTTCTAGCATCAGTTATCACCTGTGTGTTTTCTGATCCGTTTTGCTTTGCCAATTTGGATCGGAAATTGCGATGTTTTTGCTCTCAAATATGCAGCTGCATAGTTAACTACTTAAGCAGCAGCGTTAATATAATCTGGAATTGTATCCTCGCCTTTGGTGAGTTCTTGATCATTTGAGTTGCCTCTGAAGAATAAATCAGGGGACATGGCATAAAGAGAATATCTGCAGATATATGCTCCTACCGTTAATTGCGCTATCTGCCACTGTACGGTGCTGCTTGATGGAGGGTGATGGTCCAACCAAACTTAAGCCTTAATGCCTTATCCACAGTTCAACAGCTAAAGCAGAAATGCATGATGCCCCATAGGCCATGCTTGCACAGGAATTGGATACAAAGTGTGTTTGCAGTAATAGTCTAGGGTAAGAAAACTCAACACGCAGCAAACAGACGGCAATACTTGATTTGTGCTAAGAATACAACTGCTGGCACAGTTTTCTTTTACAGATAAGAAAATAGTGCATCAAAAAGGACCTAGGATACAAATGTAGGTCGAAACTGCTCAAAAATAATAACGAAAAGGTTATTATTACAATATTAAAATCTGAAACAATTCTGAAAGATGACAAGTTCCACAGTATAAGCTGAATGCCGAATCAAAAACATCACTGGTATCCAACATCCATATTTACATTCGTTGAATCGGACACAACATCAGATGAATCCCTGGGCATGCTCAGGCTTCTTTGGAGTATTGCTAGTATTTCCATCAGTAGCGGCCATGCCGACAGGAATAGTTACAGGGCTTCCTGGGATATGGGTTTTCGACAATTCGCTGTCCGGGTGCTTGTGCTGTTCACTTTGCTCGGCCATCAGAAAGCTTTCAGGTATATCGGCCTTGGGTAAATCAGCCTCCGGATGTTCATGCTCCTTCCCAGCTTTTTGGGCATTTTCTTGCACATGGGCAGTTGGGATTGCACCGTCCTGATTTTCCAGCTCCTTTTTATCCATTTCAGGGTTTTCTGGCATGTTGTTCTTTGGTCGTTCACCTTCCTGATGCTTGCCCTCTTGTACAACCTCTTCAGAGCTTTCAGGAGAATGAGCCTTTGCAAGTTCACCATCTTGATGCTTGCCATCCTGCTCAGCCACCATCATTTCCTTTGCCTTTGCTCCAGCATCAGTTGCGGTTGTTGCAACCTTGCTGTAGGCATCAGTGACCCATGCCGCCCCTGTAAGGATATATCTGTTACTCATGATTGCGGAGCCAGCAGTAGAGACGGTCAGTTCTGCAGCTGCTAATGCCGACTTGGTCTTCTCTGCAACCTGGTATTTCTGATCCATTTCTTTCATTTTCTCATTTACCACTAAGGTACCAGTGCTGAACTTCTGGCTTAGACCCATCTTCCTATCGAGCGAGGAGACTTTCGCAGTTGCTGTGGATGTGAGCTGATGCCTTTCATCAAAAGACTTGGCTTTTTCAAGGGCATCCTTCCCAAGGACAAATCCTTTGGCCAACATGGAACCAACGGCATCCTCCGCCTTCCGAAGGGCAGATTCCACTCCACCAACATTTTTAGACTAACAGTTTAAAGACAGCAGGTCTCAAATTACTGAAAGCAATTTGCAAACTGGAGATGTAAAAATTGCATTGTTCTACAGTACTTCTACCTCTAAATCAGTTAAAACAGCTGCTGGCAGCTGATGATTAGTGGCTGGTGTTATGATGACAGCCATATCCACTATAGTCGCACCCTGTACCAGAAAGTACACTTTTACATCATACAATGCATTGAGAGCGCTCCAACAAGACATTTTTTATCGATTGACTTTTATTACATAAATCAATTAGGCGATGTAGGTGGTAAAGCGCTAAAGCACATCATTATCAATTTCAGGGAGCAAAGAATGTAAACATATACCGTCAGAAGCATAGCCCTTTCTGCTCCTTGGTCATCTTGGAAGGTGATGTAGGCAAACTGAGACCGCTCATCACCACTGCAAAGCAATGCTAGGTTAACATAATACATGCTCTTTATAAATAACAAGAGCTGTTATGAAGGACATATTGCACTAACCTTCGCATTTCAACATGTACGATAAAACCGGAAAAGGAAAAGAACTCCCTGATATCTTGTTCTGATGCTTCAAGTGAGACATTGTGGACCTTTACTGTGCTAACCATGCTTGCCTTGAAAAAGAGCATAAACAGAAAGGCACTAATCAGCACACTGGTTATGGTTTTCCATTTTTAGATGCCTCTCTAGTTATAAAACCTGGATGATGTAGAATGAACTTCTATTTTTAGTAGCCAAATAAAGAAAAAAAATATGGTCAATCAATTTGGGAACTTTCTAGACACAACAAACAAATGTTTGCCAGGCATACAACCGACAAATGGTCTTTATGAAAAACTATTTTGCTTGTCAGCAAACGTTATCCATGGATCATGTCTTCATTAATTATGGTTTGAAACTCAGCCAATTTCATGAAAGTAATACATTACGAACAGTTCTTAACAAGTCATAAGGGACACTATTCGGTCATCAGTTTCTAACAACTTTCAAAAATGGATCATGTGCTCAGTTCTGTGAACAAAAGATAGTATGGAAGAGAGAGACATATATCAGGACTAAAGGAAGAATGAAACATTGAAAATGGTCTTCTAAAGTTTATAAACTGACAGAATATATCATACATGGGGTGGTAAAAAATTGTGACATGCCGATGCTGCAGTTTTATAGAACAGGTAAGGATTCTATGGATCTATGCAGCAGACACGTTTTTTCTCCAGAGTCCTACAACATATATTTCTACGTAATGATCCGGAATCTCTTCACCAATGACCGGCAATCTCGACCTACAACTACGATAAATGAAATGCATCAAAGGTGCAGCGGCCGGGAAGTTATTATTCCATTGTCTATAAAAATGAACAGCAGTATAGAACATAGTGTGCTTTGCATTGATGTTTTTTTTGAACGTATGTGCTTTGCATTATATGTTATAATCACGGTACTACATTATGCAAATTGACAAAACAACATGTATCAGGTAGCACATAAGGAATAACTAAATCAATAGATAGGTAGAGTTAAATTCTGAGCAATCTTCCTCGCAGGATGAAAAATAACTTAACACCCAGAATTTCAGACTACCAATGCTGTCCCTTTCCTCACATGCGAGAACAGCTGCAATAATATTCAGACAAACTATCACAAAGACCAGAAAATATGAGCACGAAAGAAATGTGTGATCGCGCAATAGAATGAGCTCTAACAAAGAATCGTAGGACACGTTTCAGCCAAAGAAAGAAAAGGGAAAATCATTTCTGTCTCAAACGCTCGCGCGACATCAGGAACGAAGCGGAGGTAGCCAGGTAGGTTCCTCACCTCGAACGACAATTTGGGCAGCGCTCGCCTCCACGGATGCGATCTGAGCAGCTCCGGGCTCCAATCGCTGACTCGACCTGGGGACGGGGAGAGGAATGGGCGACGGAAATGGGATCCATTGCGCGCATCTTGCCGCCGGTTTCGTCGGAGCAGGGGTGGTGACGACGAAACCCGGAGGTTGGCGACGTGGCGACCCGCAGGGTCAAGAGCCGGTGGGCCGTGACCTGTGGGCCTTCTTCTATTGGGCCTCAAAGCCTAGCGTCTCGCTCTCGAGCACACCTCTCCTCCCCGGCCTCGAGCCGCGCCGGCGGGTAACCCCCTCCTCCTCGCAGTGCTCTTTGCGGCGCGGTGGTCGGCGAGGCGCGACACGACGGCGGAGGGATGGCGAAGGCCGGTGGGGGGATGATCTGGGCGACGGCGGAGGACCTGGCGCGGAACCGGCCGGTGGTGCTGTCGCTGTACCGGCAGATCCTGCGGGCGCTGAACTCGCCGGCGCTGCCGCTGGGGCACGCGGCGCGGCTGGCGAAGAAGGCGGAGTGCCGCGCCATCTTCATCTTCGGCGCCGAGGAGAGGTCGCTCCACAACATCCGCGACCTCCTCAACGCCGCGCGCCACACCCTCGGCCTCCTCAACCGCGGCCGCCTCCCTTAGGTTTGGGAGAAGCTCGCGAGCTACTTGCTAGGGTATTACGTCTACTTCAGTTTTTTCTTAGCCATTTCTAGATTGTAATATTCAGTTCGTCCCTGTGTTGGTGAGATGTTATTGATATGCTCATATGCGACATGAACTTGTGGTGTGTTTGTTCAAGTGAACTAGTATATGCCTGGTTTTTTCCGCTATGTACACATGCAAAACATATCTATTGCAAACCGAAATAAAGGAAGCTATCCTTATGGATTTATTTTCACTGAAGTCAATGTGCTGCTGTTCTTATATTTGAGATGTAAAGTTTCGGATAGTACTACCTCCGATCTATTTATTTGACACCGTTGACCAATCCTGTTACAACTTTGGCCACTAATAAATTTTAAATTAAATGGTTAAATTATGATGATTTGGAAGCTTAATGCTTATATTTTGGATGCAGTACATTTTAATAGTATATGGCATCTTTTTAAGCATTTATAATTTTTTGCAAAAAAAGATGAGCAGTCAAAGTTTAAACTTGAATAATATCTAGTGACTAGTATTCAGTAACAGGAGGAGTATGATGAACTGGTAAGAAGAAAAATTTAAACATTCAAGCACTAGCATATGCCTTTGCATTGCCCAAATGACCTGGTGTATTACAATATTTTTGTTGCGGCATTGTTCAATTCTTTTTCATTGTGTGCGATGCACTATCAACGTATGATCTTTACACATATGGGAAGATTTACTTCCATACACCAGAAATCTAATGACTGTAAACATAACTCAAATGGATCATAAGTTCGTAACTATTCCTGCAGCTGTACCTTATAGCATGAAATAGATATTTAGCTTAGAACACAGGGCAAACGCTTGTTGGACCCAAGTCAACCCCTTTTGCAGTGGGACATGTGGCCAGAGGGCAGTGCTCTCCTGCCGTGCCCCACCAGTCGATGCTCCGGTTCTCCATGGATAGCGAGAAGTACAGCAGCACCCCCATGAAAGCCACACCAGCATCTAGCGCGGCGGAGAGAATGTAGTTGTACCTCTCCCACCACTTCTTCCGGTACCGGAACACAAAGAAGTTGAAGATGGTGCCAATGAGCAGCCAGGAGTTGTAATTCACAGCCGTCGCCGGTGGCATCATGGCTGTCGCACCAATGAGCACGGGCAAGTTAATCAGTGTTATCCATTTTTGGTTGGGGAACATCTTGTGGAATATGTACACAATGACAGGTCCTGCTGCGCCAATGAGGAAGAACCAGTTGAGGGCACCATAGTTGCCATGTGGTCCAAAGATGCGGAGTGGGCCAACGAGACCCCAGATGACCGATGCATCGAAGAAGACTCGGTCGCCTGGGCACGTCCATGGGCTGTCAGCTGGGAGCGAGTCCTGACAAATGTCCTTGATGGAGCCGAGCAACCACCATGCCACCCCAAGGTTGACCGTGCCAGCCACCATTGTACCGATAAACTGAGTAAAAACAGTACCTCAAGGTTAGTAAAATTTGCTCTTACATGGTAACATGGTAGTACACTAGTCCTTATGTGCGGGTTGGGAGTTCTGTTTATACCTGAACAAGGAACATGGATTTAGGGGGGATCTTCATATAGTGGCCAAGCTTGAAATCCGAGAGGAAGGCAACAGCCTGAGACATGCTCATGTAGCCATACACCTTGAAACAGACATTGGCGATGGGATAACCAGGCATTATCAATCCGATGGCATACTCAGTGATGACATTCAGACCAGGTGTCTGTAGATCACATTTTAGATCCTTCTGTTAGCTTCTGTTACTTGAGCCATTAAAATGTGTAGAATGCATTGATAGTTCCGTTGTTCTAGTGAAATGCATCAGACATTCTAGTATAACTTGCCTGGTTGGTTGTTGCAGTGATGATGCTGATGGGAAGGGTGAAGATGAAGGCCATGCCACAGGCGAAGAGGAGACCCCACCATGGAAGCTGGACCTGGTGCTTCAGGACAGTGCAGAGGATAAGGGCCACTGTCATCGAAAGTGCCAGCAGTGAGTAGAACCACCACCCTGGTATGTCATCGTACTTCTTCATCAGCCTAGTGTGGATATCAGGCTTCTCCTTCTGCGAAGCTCGGAAACGGTGGTAGATTTCCCTGCACATTTGTGTTTCCAGTTTAAACAGGGAAATTGTGCTGTGATATTGTTTCATGTATTCATGTACTGATATGGGATGTCTCACTTTCCATAGAAGAGGCCGACATGGGTGATAGTGGAGGCAATGGTGGCAAAACTGAGCCCATAAGCAAGCGCGAAGAATACGCTGAGGTTGATCCTGCCAAGCTTATTGTAAGCATCCAGGTCAAGCTCAAACTTGTCATTCACGATGGCTGTGATATGATAGCTCGTGCCATTTGACATGAACAGGTGCGAGGAAAAGATGGGGAATGTCTTGGCGTTGTACAGGTCAAATCCCCAGTATGCTATGGGAATGAGCACATAGACGAAGAGCACGAAGCCAATGAAGATGTTGGCGGTGGCGAAGAAGGGCGAGATGAGTGGGCTGAAGAGGAAGGAGGAGACAGCCGTCCAGTCGAGCGTGAAGGCGCCAATGCCCAGGCCCTTCATGCCGGAGCCCAGCTGTTGCGCCGTGACGGACTTGGAGAAGACCCAGCACACCCATGAGATGGATGTCAGCGCTGGGAAGAGGTAACCCGGTACGGCATACCACGCAAAGCTGCAGATGAGCGCCACCAGGAAGAACTTCGAGCGGGATATCTGGCGTGACCCGTGGGGCAACTCTTCCTTCTCGTGAAGTGCCCTGATACAACATTGAGATGTGTTAGTGTCATTTTGTACAGCTAAGATAGGATATCATGAAAATATCAAATATTTAGGCAATATGTAGTCTTACATGGTGTTCGCTGTGTGCTTATTGCTTTTAGATTCTTGGTTTTCGTTAGGCATGCTTCCCAAAATGTAAAACGGTGTTTTTTAAAAAAACTTTCTATACGAAAGTATCTTAAAAAATTAAATAGATCTATTTTTTAAATTTTTAATAATTAATATTTAATTAATCATATGCTAATAATATTTTTTATTTTATGTGATATAAGCCACACATGATACTGTTCGTTAGTGCTGCATAAGCAGCTTATTTAAGCCGCGCGTAAAACAAGAAACGTCATTAGCGCATGATTAATTAAGTATTTACTATTAAAAACTTGAAAAATGGATCTATTTATTTTTTAAGCTATTTTCATATAGAAAATTTTTGCAAAAAACATACCGTTAATCGTTTTGGAAAAGGTACGCGTGGGATTCGAGAAAAAGAAGCTGCTGCCTACTGAGCTGCCGAACAGCCCCTAGTCATGGCCATATGTAAGATTTCTGGTGTAGTACTAGTCTAGCTGCATGATTCATCAATGACCACTGATGAATGTTCAGCGCAGCCCATGGAAAAGCCTAAAGAAGCAATAGTAGAGGAAATAGTGAGGGCGTAGTGTGTTGTTATCTTTTGTGTTTTCACCTCGCTCTATCTATGTGGTGGGCCGTCTATGTTCATACAGTCGGAACGGTACGTAGTTGCAGCAAGAAAAATCAATCAACAACTGATTGATTGGCTTGTCGTCACTCATCATCGCTCAACCATTGTTCACATGTCGTCAGGATCCGCACAAACCCTCCTCGTCCAGAAGAAAAGGGTATGCATTCCATCCAGTACTGCATTTACCGACGCATCCCCGACTCCACCATGGCCCCAGCCGCTGCACGGATGAAACGCACGGTTTGCGAGCAGCATGTGCAGCAATCGCGTCTTTTCCGGGGCAACTTGCTCATGGAGCCCTGGACCACGACGGCTATTGCTGCTGCACGGCCCATCCAGCAATTGGTCGCACGCTTGCACGCACACCACACGGCCGCGCAATTTTTAAAACACGGAAGTCTCCAAATCCGTCTCGACTCCCAGGACTTTTGTGCAGCCGTGCAAGCTAGGCGTCGCGGCCACACGCCATGCGCGCGCGTTCACATCGCGCGTCAGCGCGTGCAGGCAGCCGCGGTACGCGGTTTGAATGCTTGATGCCTCATCTGCAGAAAACTGGAGCTAAACCGATCGCCGAGCATAAGAGCATCTTCAATGGAATGGTTATTTTTAGATCTTCAAATTTTTATTTGGTCATCTAGCTAAAAAAATTATAGTCATTTTTTTATTCTCACTCCAATAGACTCTTCCTTACACTCTCCAATCTAACCATGGGTCCTAACTATCAGCTTTTCTACCATTCCTCTTTACCCCCTTCCCTCGATCTCTCTCCCTACCTAGACGGGCAGCGGGACGGCGGTGGCAGTGTAGGGGGTAGGCGGTCGGGATCTAGGGGCCGCTCGCTGGCCGTGTCGACCTCGGCTATGGCCGATGGCAACCTTTGCCCTATGGTGGAAGGGAGGCGGAGCTCGGGGCAGACGGTTACCACGACCTTCTGCTTGCGGCGGAAGGGAGGCGAAGCTCGGGGTAGACGTCGGGCGGGGCCAATACAGAAGCCAGCGAAGGTCGGCGCAGACACCTATCGAAGCTTGGGATCTAGCATGCGCGTGACCCCGTCGTCCTCTGCTCCACCGGCTGGCCTCAACCTCGGCTAGCGGCGGAAGGGAGCGACGTAGCGAGGAGTTGGTGGTTCGAGCGATCTGGTTGGTGACAAGGACGGTAATAGGGGTCGGCAACACCTCCGGCTCCTAGGCCCTATGGGACGCCTCCTGATCTGCTCTTCCCTGACCTCGTGCTATCGGGCCGCTGTTGTCGCCGCCGCCGCCTTCACTGTCCACCTCCATCCTCTCCGAGCTCCGGTCCTGCTGGCACCTCATCTCTGCCACTAGTCTCGTCGCTAGGCGGATGTGGCGGGCTTGTTGGTATTGGGCGGAGAGAGAGAGGGAGAGCGCAAGAAGGGAGAGAGAGCACGAGGAGGGAGGAGTAGGGCCTACTAGCGATAAAGATAGCCAGCCTTATTCGGATGGTCAAATTTAGGCATTCAACCTAGATATTTGGCTATCTAGATGGCTTAGCCATTTAGATGAAAAGGCTGTCGGATGTTATTTTTTTTTCTGTGATGGCTATATTGTAACTTAGAGAGTAGGATAGTACTCTAAAGCTTACGAAGAAATCGACCATACCCATCAGTCCATGCATTGCCACTGTCCATTTCGCTTTGTTTCTATCAGTCTACTTCTAACAGTTTCAGTGAACTTTGACTCTCACTGAGTCTAACGTGGAAATATTGCGCGAGTCCAAAGAATCTACGTTTTCTGAAAGCTGCTACTACGTTTTCGTATGTGCCAACCTGATCATCATTAGTCCAGAATCTAGTAGTACTCTCTGTCCTAAAATATAGTTATTTTTAGAGTTTAAATTTATCCTAAAATATAGCTATTTTTTCACCTAACTTCTCATATTAACCAATCATAATCATCCTCTATTTAATTTTTTCAACTAATTTCTCTCCTCAACTAATTACAACTTTCCAACATTCAAATTCAACCACTTTTTTAATTTCTATAAAAATCTCTAGAAATGCTTATAATTTAAGAGGGGTATTTTGGAATCTCTGATGACACGAGAGATGATTAATTAATGCTCAGCTTAGGTGAGCCTAACGACTTAACCAGTGAAATGTACTACCACTGGAAAATCAAAGGACAGGGCGGCCAGATTCAGAGAAACCGTTTGGTGTGAATGGCAGTTGAGTTACCGGTTGATCTAGAAAAGTTTTTTTTAGAGGATAGACAAGGAAGTACTACATATAATAGTAGTAATTCGCATGTGGACTGTACCGCATAGTAGATAATAAGGTGGACTAATCAGCATCGAGAAACTAGGTTGTATTATTTTTTATTTTTCTGTCTACTAATATCATAAGATCGGGATACTATCATAGCATCGAAATACTGTCAAATTTTAAAAAGTATATATTTTTATGTAGTATTTGCAATATGTTGTACAAATTGAAGTCTATAATATTAATTTTGATAAATTTAATTAATATTTTATAAATTTAAATGAACTTATTCATATTATTTTTCAATTCACCTTAGTTTAAATAATATTTTTTAGTATGGTAGGATCAAGATACTACGTTTCATTCGATCATATCGTATAGATGTAAATAGTAGAATTAGAATACTATAAAAATATAATGAATTGGTATTGTTTCGGCTTAATAGAACCATAGTATCTTACGATATGCATTGAGATTCTAACAACCTCTTGGTGAATAGCCCCCTTTCTTTAGAGTCCAGGGAGGATATCGTTATCTGATCGGCAATCGCCGAGCCTAAACAAAACTCGATGCCCCTCCTTATTCTAAACCATGCGTGCACCAGCATCAGTCGGCTAGATAACTCCTAACAAAGCTGATCGGGAAAAGCAACAGCGTGCTTACATTTTTTTTGGCAGTGCTTGCTTTAAAACAAAACGTGTCATCGGTGCGTGCAAATACAGTATTCTGAAGTCTGAACACCCCCCCGGTCTACCCTCCAAAGAATCCAACTTGCATCGGAGAATCATGGAGTATATCTTTCTTCTAAGCACACATAATCAGACAACGTAATAATTAGGGGTATTCCATCATCGGCTGCTTTATCCATCAACCCATCCAGTGGCTGCTCTCCCACGTTCATGGTGGGGGCTCCCACATCAGCGTCGATGACAAGAGAGAAAAGGAGACCATCTAACTGAAATGCCACTGCCTGGCTAGGTACTCAATGCCCCAGATGCTCTCTATCAATTTAATCGCCACCACTTTTGTATCTTTAATGCCGAGTTGGATCAGATTCTCAATCTGAACCGGGCCAATACTTTCTGTACAGCTATAGTTTTTGTACTACTGCAAGCTGCACTTTGTATGAAAAATCGTCGACAAAAACAAAGAAGCTGGGTTTTGGTCCCATCGCTGAACTTTTTTTTTGTCAGGTCGATCGACTTTACCGAGATCTAAAGGGAAAAACATCACGAAAAGTCGAAGCTGTACTACGGTGCTACTGCTAGGTGCGTAAAAGCTAGAAACACGCCCACAGCGGGACGGCCTCTGCCAGGCTGCTGCCATGCGCCGATGCGCGACGCGAGACTTCAGGACAAGCCAACCAAAAAATGGGGAGACAAAAATTAAGAAATGCTATAGAATTATTTAAAGAAAGCAATGCTATGTTCGCCGGCCTCCGGAATTCCAACCAAAATCCGAACTGAAACTGAAGTAGCGCAAGGCAAAGAGAAAACGTATCGTAAAACCTACCGTTTTTGTTGAGAAAGAGAAAGTGAAGTAGGAGTAGAGCAGAAGCAGTGAAGGTGAAGCTAGCTACTCACCGGAAGAGCGAGACCTGGACGAGCGTGCTCGGCCACCACATGTGCGCCGGCTCCACCACGTACTTGCGCATCAGCCCCGCCCATCCGTACCCAAGCACCTAAAATCATCATGCGATTAATCGTAAGAACAAGAGATTTCTAAGTATTGCAATGAGATGGAATGGATTAAGCTGCAGACGGTTCGCACCTGGGTGGTGATGATGAGGAGCCAGGCGGCGACGAAGGAGATGGAGCGCTGGTAGAAGGCGCGGATGATGTCGACGATCATGACGGCGTAGGCGTTGCCGTTGCCGAAGGCGCAGCCGGCGTTGGCGAAGATGGAGATGAGCACGTGCTCCTTCATGTTGAAGGGGCCCGGGTTGAGGCTCCACTCGCCGCCGCCGAGCAGCGCGGGCGCCCGGAACGCGCGGCGAGGCAGGGCCCGGGCCATGAAGTGGCCCAGCGGCAGCGACGCCACCTGCACCGTGATCTGCGTCACGATGAGTGGCTCGGTGCGGTAGGAGAAGAACTGGTTGAGGAAGCTCATGAGCGCGCAGGACAGCAACCCGATGGTCCACATCCGGAACGTCCACACCGGCAGCGTCGGGTCGTCGCCGGGCGGCACCGTCAGCCGGACCTCCTCGATCGGCGACGTCTCCTCCTCCTCGTCCCCCACGCCGGCGCCCGCGGCGAGGCCGCGCTCGTCCGCCGCTGCCTCACCCATTGCGCGTGAGGTGGGTTAATGCCTGAGCTAGCTAGCGCGCTCGCTCTTTGCCCTGCACAGGAGAGAGCAAGTGTAGCAGAGAGAAGCTCGTGTGCTGTGTGCGCGCTTAGCGGAGCCTTTTAAGAGCATGCCGGTGTAGACTGTTAGTTCATTTAGAGACTATTTTTATATAATAACAAAAGCTTTTAATCATTAGTATACTAAAACAATTCTTTATTATTTTTTTTTCTTTTTCTCATCTCCATGTAGCAAAATTTTCTTTATAAATGTTAAGAGTTGATGTCAAGCTAATGTTAAACTTATGGTATGTACAACAACAATTAATAACAAGCTTTTACAGTTATCAACAATGTAATTTATGTCAGAGAGAAATAAAATGAGAGAGAAGCATTGATGTTAAGCTTAATATCGGCTTGACATGGACTCTTATCATTTATAAAAGAAAGAGAAAAGGAAATAGAAGTAATAAAAAATTGTTTTATGTATTAATAATTAAACCTTTTATCGTCTTAACTGTTGTAAGAGAATAGTCTCTGAATGGACTGAAAGACTACACCAATCTCTACCTTTGAACGTGCTCTAACATGATGTTTCTCTCTCATTTCCTATCTCTCTTTCATATCAATTTATCTTGTTAACAACTCTAAGAGTCTACTATTAAACTCTGTAGTACATGCCCTAAGGCCACCTATGGTAAGAGCCAATGACAAATCAGGCCCCTAATTATTAGTAGGGTTTGTTTTGTTTTCTCCATACGAAATACTCCATCTGTTTCAAAATATAATCATTTCTAGGATTTAAATAAATTTTATATCATAATATAATTATTTTTGCACTAATTCTCATAATTACAATTATTTCAATGATTTCAGAGACAATCAAATGCTTAGAAAGGTAATCTAAGCAGTTCAAAATTCAAAAATTAACAACTGAGATGACTAAAAATGAATTTTTTGATCTAATCTTAATATTTATCAAACAACCTATAAATCACTATATTTTGGAATGAAAGGAATACATGTGCGTATCTCAAGTAATGAATGGAAACAGTTAATACACATTATTATCCATGTTAGAGTATATGTGTTTGGTAGTTATATGAAGGATAGGATTTTATTATGTATGAAAACCTGAAAGGTATCTAAACAAATTTTATACTTCAAACAAAAAGGCCACAGTGATTTAAAACCGTAAAAGTGGCTGACAAATAGTACCCCTCTCTCCTAAAATGTAGAAAATACAGTGTTCAAAATTTATTCTAGAGTACATGAACTTCTCCTTTTAATTTCTCATCTCAACCATCTGTTTTAATTTCTCCACTTCGTGTCTTGTCTCAATCCATCACAATTATATCTTATTTAATATAATCTTTATTCTTAATACCTATGAAAAACTCTATAAGCCATTATATTTTAGAACTGAGTGAGTAAAATAAACTTTCAGGCATTGAAGTCAAAAGACATCCGACTGGTGTAGCCTAAACTTTGATGTCTCAAACATTAGTTTTAAAGGTTTCGGATGTGATTTCATCTTCTAATGTAAATCATGCATTATGATATAGATATATTATTTAAAATAAAAAACCTACATTAGTTTGTGATTGTAATTTGACATTTACATATAGCAAGCGACATTATTTCTCTAAGTACTTGCCTTGCCGACGATCATGTTTATAAATAGAAAGTCAAAATATTATTCATTTCCTTAAAGATCTATTACCTTATACTCCATCTGTCTAAAATATAAGGAGTTCTGGTGCTGGACATGAGTACTAAGAAAATTATTAGAATTGGACGGAAAAAGTTATGATTGGCTGAGAAGAGAAAGTATGTGACAAACTTTTATGTTGAAAGCTTGTAATTGGTTAAAAAGAGAATATAAGTGCAGATATTATTATACTCTCTTCCTTCCTTCCTATAAGGGATCTTTTTTATTTTAGAAAGATTAAGATTAAGAAGAAAAGACTAGTATATCTCTTATTAAATAAATAATAGTTTTGGTAAGACAGTAGATGAGAGATAAAATAAAAAATAATTTAAATGAAAAGTGGTTAATGGGATACTAGTATTATAAAACCTTATATATTAGAGTATAAATTTAAATCTCAAAATGCCTTATAGAAAGAGATAAATATTAGAAGTTGTTATATTTTAAGATAGATTGAGCAGTTAAGAGGAATATCAACTGGTGGCTCAAAAGTAAAATGGATGGCCTAAACAATCTTGGAGCACCCTAAAAATCCGTGTGCTTAATAATATAACGACGGGGCTCGTGGCTTTGAGCGTGGACTGTGTGTGTATGTGTCTGCGCTGTAGCTTTGCTGTGGAAAGTGTGAATCGCGGATACTCTGGCAAGGGTCGTCACGTGCTGCAGTACTCACAACTTTAGATACTATGCACGTCGCGTTTGCTAATTGGCTGCCGTTTGCGACCAAGAAAGGGTTGGAAAATGCAGCACCTTCTTCCTTTTTTGTCAGAAAATGCCTGGAATCTGGTGATGATGCTGATGAATCTATAGTCGGAGGCTTGGAGCTTGAGCTGGATGTGCAACCATTTTCGTGTTGGTTCGTGCGAACGAGCGGTCCGTACCTGTGCATACGGCCGCTTCGACGATGTCTGCACGCCGAGCGGCCGGCCGACCAGAGCCCACGGCGTTTGGTTTTTGTTTTTTGTACTGTACTGGCAGCAGTAGGCCGTGCACGCGCCGCACTCTGCTTGCAGACTGGATGTGGATGAAAGCAATAAAATAACGGTGTAAGGTAGTGTTTGTTTTAGCTTCTAGTAAAAGCTTATTAGCGATACATAGGATAAGATAAGTCATTAACGTATAATTAATTAAATATTAATTTTATAGATTTAAAAAATAGATTTATTTAATTTTTAATGAAGCTTTTATATAGAAATTTTTTTTAAAAAAATATATCATTTAACAGTTAAAAAGCATGCACACATCAAACGAGAAAAAACTTAAGTCAAAAGCTAAATCAAACGGTGTCTAAGTAGATTTGTTTTAACTCGACGGCTCGACGTACGCGAGATGCACGCTTCTGGGACCTAAGCTTATTTAAATTTAGACCAGGATTTACGCAGATGGTGGCGCAAGCGCAAGTGATCTCCTGATCTGGTAGAACCAATAATCGCTGTGGTGGATGCGCACGACGCCACGACGGGGCTGGAATATGTTGCTGATGATCCCTGCAGCTAGTCAGCGGATCCAAAGCTGCTCATTTCAGCGGTGCAGGCGTGTGCATGCTTCCGGCACGCTTATAAGCTACTCCCTCGGTCCCCTTTTATAAGAGCATTTTCAATGACCAATGCATAGGCTGTTTTCTTTTATAAGAGCATCTCTAATGACCAATGCATAGACTGATATGGCAAGTTCGAACCGACTTATTATTATTGAAGAAGTGAACTCATATTAAGGAGAGAGGAATCGATTTATATTTAAGAGTCGACTCTTAGAGAATAAAAAATAGATTAGTCTCACCTGTAGGAAGCTTTTGCCGCACCTGTCATGAGGAGGAGAGTCGAGCATGATTTTTTGTTTTTTTATGTAGGGTCCACGCTGCTTTGGCCCTAGAGTCGACTGCAATGTTTTGAGTACGTGGCTGCTTCTCTCCTCGATAAATCGACTCACTGCCGTGAATGCTCTAAGGCACTTTAAAGTTTTATCCTCTAATATAAGAGATTTTATAGTGTTAGTTATCCCTTTAACTACTTTTTATTTAAATTTCTTTCCATCTTATTCCTTACCTACCACTTACCTAAACTATCACTTATTTAATGAGGAGCATACTAATCTTTTCTCTTCAACCTTAATCTTTCTAAAAAAATATCCAGGACGGAAGGAATAAACTACTATCTCGTTTTTATGAGCATGATATAATTATAGATAGAGCAGGACTCGGCTTCATGTTTACCTTGCACGATAAGAAAAGTGGTATAATTCTAGCTGGTTACTCTGTGTACTAATAAAGAAAATCCTTGGTCGTATCCTACTGGGTTTTTTATCTTATAATCCTCATCCCTCCTATATATAAGGAGTGGTAGGAAGCCTCCTAGTGCATACAAAATCTTACTAGAGAATCACAATCCATAAAACGAAAGCAATACATCATAACTGGAGCAGTGTATTACCTCATATTGAGGTCTGAACCAGTATAATTTTCTGTGTTCTTTTGAATCCATCGAGTTTAGATCTGACATATAGTCCCATATTCAATATTGCCGATATAAAACATCGATAACCGTGCATGTATTACTTTCCAAACTTTAAACTAAAGACTGCGTATTAGTAGAATAGAATTTACACTGGAATGGATAAAAATTGGTAGCAACTAAACATTTCTGTGGTATTATTAAAGTTGCTAAAAAATTGGCTTCAATGCAAATAAGCCCTGCAATTTGTACACATCCGGATGTAGGAGGTATTTCTGTCCAAACTTCAAGCTTGAAGACTGTAATTTGCACACATTTGAATTTTGGTGCACTTTGCAAACAATAGTCCGCTGCAACATATGACGCGGTTATCCCGACTGGACCGCAATAATGCTTGACACACGATCACATCCAGCTCTGTGTAAAAGTCAAATTGGGCAAATAGAACTGACATTAAAAAAAAGACAGTTAAGACCGATGAGTGCCAAATTGGCCAAATAGAACTGACATTAAAGAAAGGCTAGCTAAGACCGATGAGTGCATCTGCTCTACTTAATTAGAGCATATATATACCCCCTTCATTTCAATTTATTTATCATTCTAACATTTAAATTTTTTGTCAAAATACTTATCATTCTCACATTCTAAAGTACTTTTAAAGGTATGTTTTCCTTTATACCCTTAATCAATGCAGCCACACTAGTACTAGTACTCCTCACAAGGAATTTTAATACTTGCTTTAAAAAAGTAATTATAATATAATTAATGAGGATAACAATATAATTTACCACACATCCTAGTTTAGTGTGAGATTTGCTAGAACGACAAGTAAATTGAAATAGAGGGAGTATTTGTTATTGATATGTGGATTTTTTTCTTCCTAAAAATAGGGAGTTGGTGGTGCCATATTAGTGATGCTAGGAATACCGCTCCACTCTCGCTGCATCCTTGGAATAAAACATCACGTTTTCCTTCGATTTCTTATTTCTTTATGTGGGATAGGTTAAAGAGGGTCTTCGATTCCTTATGCGGGATATCAATTCCTTATTTTCTTATGTGGGATAGGTTAAAGAAGATCTTCTTCCTTCGATTCCTTATGCGGGATAGGTTAAAGAGGGTCTTTCTCCTCGTTGTCGTATCCTTCAGATGGAAATCTGGGGCCAGCAGATAAAGTGCATGGAATGAATTGAGGTGTTGCTGGAACCATACTAGGCTCAGAAGTAACACAAGCTAAGCTGGATGCAATATCAGAAAGAAAACCATAATAACGGGTCCACCGCAGGGGGAAGAACGATAGTTATGAATAATAGTGAGCATAAAGGCAAAGCTAGTTATAAAGCCAGTAGTAGTGCTATAGGAATAACATAAGTTCACGATGGAACATTAAACAGTAGCACAACAACAGCGCTGTCACAACACAGCGAGTGAAATCATGCATTTGCATTAGATAGACATCTAAAATCAATTTGCTTTAGTCGAGACGACCACTATGGAGGCGTAGGACAAGATGAAGGGTGGATTCCTTTTGGATGTTGTAGTCTGCTAAGGTACGCCCATCCTCCAGCTGCTTCCTAGCAAAGATGAGCCTCTGCTGATCAGGTGGGGTGCCCTCTTTGTCCTGGATCTTGGCCTTAACATTGTCAATGGTATCAGAGTTTTTGACTTCAAGTGTGATAGTCTTTCCAGTCAGGGTCTTGATGAAGATCTGCATCCCTCCATGCAGGCAGAAGACCAAGTGAAGGGTAGACTCCTTCTGAATGTTGTAATCGGCCAATGTGCGCCAGTCGTCCAGCTGCTTCCCAGCAAAGATGATCCTTTGCTGGTCTGGTGGGATGCCTTCCTTGTCCTGGATCTTTGCCTTAACATTGTCGATGGTGTCAGAGCTCTCCACCTCTAGAGTTATGGTCTTGCCGGTCAGAGTCTTCACAAAGATCTGCATCCCTCCTCAGAGGCGGAGAACCAAGTGAAGAGTAGACTCCTTCTAGATGTTGTAGTCAGCCAATGTACGCCCATCCTCAAGCTGCTTTCCAGCAAAGATGAGCCTCTGCTGATCAGGCGGGATACCCTCCTTGTCCTGAATCTTGGCCTTGACATTGTCAATTGTGTCAGAGCTCTCAACCTCAAGTGTGATTGTCTTTCTGTAAGGGTCTTCACAAAGATCTGCATCCCACCCCTCAGGCGAAGAACAAGGTGGAGGGTGGACTCCTTTTGAATGTTGTAGTCAGCGAGTGTCTGGCCATCCTCTAGTTGCTTGCCAGCAAAGATGAGCCTCTGTTGGTCCGGGGGATACCCTCCTTGTCCTGGATCTTGGCTTTAACATTGTCGATGGTGTCTGAACTCTCAACCTCGAGAGTGATAGTCTTGCCAGTCAAAGTCTTAACAAAGATCTACATCTGCTACATAAGAAACGATATCAAGTTAATGACATGTAGACATTTCGAATAGAAATACATTTGTAACGGAGCAAATAAAAGGTGAATATTCACTGAGATAATATGAAAAATAGGAAAGTACAAATTTCATGCAATTTATACAACTAAGCAATACATTTGTGAAGAACCTTTCATACAAAAAATGAAAGCTAACAGTTAATCATACAAGAATATATCCTTGTAAATATTAAAATTGTAACACAGCTTTATCAACTCCCCCATTAAGGAATTCAATAGCACGAATACAATAATTCATATAGAACACCCACCACAAATCAAGAGGCAGGCCTTGTTTTTCATTGCTAAGTGTATCTAGATACAACAATTTATTTCAAGCATCCATTATCACTTGGCAACAACTATAAATGAATAGAACTCTGTAATTCCATCCTTGACACAACATGAGCTACAGCTACAGAATTATTTCCTCTTAAGAAAAACACAATATAGGGACATTGTCCTATAGAAAAATTATAGGGACATTGTCCAATGTTAGTTTTCAGGCCAACAAAAGTGAAAAAAACTATTTGTGTAATTGTAAAGCCTAGCCTCAGTGAAGCTGTTGGTACAACATCTAATCACAACAAATACTCTCATCTGATCTGATCAAAACAGAAATCTATTCCTGTGCTAAGCACCGCATAATGACCAAACATCGTATTAATTAAGTAGATCAAGTATTAAACATATTAATTAAGTAGATCAAATATCTGGAACACAGATAGTCCCAAACCACTGCCTTGAAACATATTAAACATATTAATTAAGTAGTTGTAGTACACCACTAGCCAGCTAAACGAGATCAAAACCATAACCTCTCATGTTGAATCGAGATCATTATCACAAATTGAAACAACGACATCAATCACACGCAACCAAACCTCGTCTCAGATGAAACTAGTAACCACAGTGTCACACCCCGATCTGGCACCACCGTACAACGGCACCAAATAGGGCGTGCCGCAGGAAAACAGCGCGAACTGCTTCCTCGTGGAACTACGATACCGATACCAGTTCCAGGACGCAGTGCTGGTATCCACGAAAATCAGACATGTATCATTACAGTAACTTAGTTACATAATTAAATAAATAGACATATACCTTAGCTTACGTTACAGCTTCGAAGCAAGCTGGAGACAGCAACGAACAACACATAGGCAGCGGTAGCAGCATAGCAGCGGACTAAGTCCCAACACACAGGCAACGGCTGGGAACCAGAACGGAACCCTAATCTTCACTTCACAGCAACTCCCACTTCAGCTCCCGACGGAGAACTATATATATATAGAGTAAGGATGAGTACTTACGTACTCAGCAAGTCAGGGGAACTTAGGTGGTTGTTGCAGGCTTCAAAGAGAGGCTGATTGTTTTATAAAATCCGTTTTGTTGAAATCTTTTAAATCTGCTAGTGTTTGATTCTCAACAATCAGGGCGATGTGAGTCTCGCCTGATCGGAGTAAAAGATGCATCAATCTTTATTTCTCCAGTTTTCACAATCAAGAATTCACATCAAACGGCTTCCCGAGCCAAAGCATTTTCCCAGACTTTCCTAGTCCTGCTATTCACAACAGCCAAGCCATTTCATCGGACCTCCCGCGTCCTTGATGGCACTTCCTTCTCACAATTTCCAAAACCACACACGCATTTGCAAACAAGATGAAAAAAAATTACGCTAAGGAATCACCTCACATCCGCCTATGACCGTGGGCACAACTGTTCAAACAGTTTAGATCTCTGCAGAGGGGGTATACTTTACCCACACGACGTGACTCACTTTAGTCACCAGCTCTCACTGAGCAGGCATGATCGGTGGCCTAGAGGTTTTCGCGACAAGGCGTTTCCCTATCCCTCCCAGGTTATCCCATGCCAACTGGAGGGGGTCCTCGAGACCAATCACAGGGTAGGTCCACGACCATGCTGTACCAGGAACCCAGGAGGCAACCTCGATGCCCTCCCGCATGATCCACAGTTCAATGGCACGCAAGGTGTCCCTGAGAGTTTAGTTACTCGGCCGGGGGCTTCCCAATTGGTCCTTAAAGTGACCACACAGGCATCTCACACACCAGATCGGCCTTGTGTCACGAATCTCCATTTTAAAATTCATTTTGCTTTCACAAGGTACCGACCCAGGTGTCGGGTTTTCCAAATGTTTTGTAAAACCACGTTATACCCAAGAAGTTGCTCAAATTTTAAGTTAAAGAGGCGGCCATCAGTACTCGTACAATAGTGCACGAATACCGAGGCACGGTAGCGGTGGTTACAAGGAAACATGGTATTACAATCATCAAGGGAGGATTTAAAAATACAACAAGGTTGGGTAGGTCACCTAGTCTGACTCGCAGACGGGACCGAACGATTTAGTGCACGCATATCGATGCCAGATTTTGCAAATAAAATAATTAAAGTTCACATATGTGCTCGATTGATCGAAGGTGACTTGCCTTGCTCTAGGTCTTCACGAGTCTTCGAGAAATCGTCACGAAATCCGCTCTGAATTGAACTTTTCGGTGACCGTTACTATGCATAAACATAAAAAATCTACACAAAGACCAGTAAAAAGATCCTATTTAGTGTTAATAATAGTGCCATTAAATAGATCTCATTTTTAGAAAATTTTTGGAACTGGAACAGAGTCAATCGGAGTCGCGAATTAAAAGATATGATTTTTCGAAGATTTTGATAATTTTCTGGACATTGGAAAAGCAAAATAGAATGGGTTTTCTTTGTTATTTATCTTCTAGGCCGCTACCAGGCGGGACAGTGGTGTGCGCAGGGGAAATTCAACAGGAACAGGCCGGCCCGAAGCAAGGCGGCCCAGGAGGCATTGCATAGGCGCGAGGAGGGATTGACAGGCGGGGTCGTCCTGACGTGCGGGACCCGTAGTCAGAGGCTTGGTCTAGAGGGGTGTGTTCACGGGGCGAGAGCCGAGGGAGGTGGTGGATCGGGGACATCGCTTCGGTCCACTGTACGCACGGCCTTAGCGGGCCCACGTGCAGTGGCTCGGTCCTCATGAGCGGGGTGTGCACGGGGTGACCGGGAGGTGGCCTCGGCTCACGGTGGGGCGGGCTGGGGAAGAAGAACAGGGATTGGATTGAACGGTCGACGACGGCGGAAGCGATTTCGGCGAGCAACGATGAAACGTGGCAATCGGGGACCACCGACGGTGAGAGGAGGTCGAGGGGAAACTTTTTAACGGCTTAGATTATCGAGGGGCCGAGCAACGGTGGCTGACGACGTGGTGCCATGGCGGTGGAAGAGAGAGAGAAGGGAAAAGAGGCCGGCGGCCATGGTTAAGGTTGGAGGGTCCTCGAGGTCTGGTGGTGGTCCAGCGGCACCGCTGCGTACGGCGGCGCTAGAACCGGCCAACGGCGAGGAGAGGGAGAGAAAGAGCAGGCGGCCATGGGAATGAGTTGGGACGGAGAAGCTCACCAAGGGGGAAGAAATTGGGGCTCAGCGGTAGCGATCGGGAAAACAGAGAGGGACTCGGTAGGAGCTTACCGACAGGGTACGGGCTTGGGGACGGTGGCGCGGTGAGGAAGGGAGAGCAGGGCTAGGGAGAAGCGGTGCCTCCGGTGGTCCGAGGGAGAAGAAGCCCCAAGGCGTTCCAGTGGCGGCGGTGGACGGCTGGGCTTCGGAGGACGACCGAGCTTGGGGAAGACGACACGGCGGCAGTGGCGACCAAGCTGAGGCCAACTGCGGCGGCGACGAAGGGAGAACAGGAGGAAGAGGGGACTATTGGTGGGCATTTATAGGCAAAGGGAGAGCTTGGCTAGAGCCTCCAATAATGGAGCTCAATTATTGAGGGGGCGAGAGGGATTTGGTGTCGCGGCGCGGGAGTTGTTCGGGGCGGCGGAATTTAGCGGACGACGGCGATTCGGGGCCGATCAAAGGCGGTTCATCGGACGGCCGTGTTTAGAGTGGGCGCGCGGGCTCATGCAGCGCAGAGCGTGGGCGAACGGTGCCGGCGCGAGCGAAAAAGATTGAGAGAGAGAGAGGGGGGGAGATTTCGGAACGGGGCCATGCCGACGCGGTTTCCGGTCAAAAAGGAGGAGATGGAGGGGGAAAAGCAGGGCGCAGGAGCGGTAGGGATGGCCGTCCAAGTCTTGGCTGCTTGCGAGCGTCGGTGGGGCCTAGGTGACGCTCGCCGGGGCCGGGTTGGCACACGGTCATTTGACCGAATGGGTTGTAGGCGCGAACGGGGAGAAACGGCGGCGACGGTAGGAAGAAGACGACACTGTTAGGAGTAAATCAACGGTGGCACGCGGAACAGGGACGCGTGGCGCAGATCCGAACCACGCGGGCGGTCCCGCGGCGAGAGAGGATCAGACGGTGGCGAGCGGGTAAGACGGCACATGATGCGATCCAACGGCGCAGGCAGGCCAGGCGGATTGGGCGGTTGCGCACGGGCGCGTGGATACGCGTGGCGTGCATCGGCGGGGTGTGGTTGTCCGCGCGCGAGGCAGAGGAGGTCGACGGCGTGGAGTGGGGCGGTTCGGACGCGTGGCGTCCATCTGTGGCACGCGGCGGGCGAGCGGCGACAGGAGATCGACGGCGGCCGAGTGAGGCGCGGGGCACATGGCGTGCATCGGTGTAGGCGGCGGGGGAGCGCGTGGTGCTGCGGGGTGATCGACGGCAGATGCGCGGTGCACTAGCCACGCGGCGCCGATTTGACGGCCACGGTGGTTGGCGCGCCTGGTTGTGTATGGCTGGGCCGAAAATAGGAAGGGGCGGCCTAGTGGAACAGTAACCTCTCTTATTTTCTTAGGGATTAATTTGAATGACTCTTGGGGGTTTCAAAGGGGATTTTGATTTCAAAAGGTCACTTTTGGGCATAGAAATTTCAAGGGATATAGGGAGGGGTCCCAAGGGTATTGTGGTGGGTATTTTTGGGTATAATTTCGTATTTTGTCCCTTTTGGATTATTTTGAGAAGACCAGGGAGGGAAGGGAATTGAATTTAATTTATTCCGAACTCGCCAGTGTTTGCAGGGATTCCTGCGGAGGGAAAAAAGGAGTAGATATTCAGGGGATTTTGAGATGCACAGAGGTGGAGGGTTGGCGCACGTATATACACATGTTATATACGTTGGTGTATACTCAGGGATATATATGTATATGTATATATAAAGATATATATATACGGGACACATACATACATATATATAGTTGTATTGATGGAGGGGGTTCGAGTAGGGGTTTGATACCCAAGCTGTATATTTAACTCGGGATTTTTAGGGATTCAAGGAGGGGAGAAAACCAGGGGGTTTACGGGAAGATTCAAAAGGAGATATTTTTAGGGTTCTGACATCGGATCTGCAGAACGGAAATCGAAACAGAGATTTTGGCACGTCGGTTTGGATATCGAAGCAGGAGATTTCCCAAGGGAGAAACCGAGGGAGTTGTCGTTAGGGTTTTAGGAGCAGAGCTTGACGACAGCGATTCGAATCAGAGATTATTTTAGAATGGAGGATTTTGAGAGGACAGATTGTCGAGATCAAAGTGGAGAGACAGATTGAGATCCATGGCACAACATACAACACATCACACAAGATCGAAATTTTCACAGGTAGATTTTAGTGAAATATTGTTTAACGTCTCGCTGAAAGCGGGGTGTTACACACAGCTACCAATCTGCACAAAAAATCCTGAGGTACAACCACCACATCTAGAGAGCGAAACAAATCAAAAAGCCTGATCACTCGAACCATGGTTTTCCATGTGATAGAAAAGAGGAGGACCGAAGGAGCGGTCAAAATCTGTATGCTAGCTTTGAATCGGAGATATAGTTGCAAGGGATGGGATTGGAGCAAGGAAGAATCGATACCTTGCGGAGAGGAGATTGCCCTCGAGCGACGACAAGCCAGCAAAATCCCTAGAAACCGTGAACCTGAGATTAGGGAAGAAACAGGCGCACCTTGCTTGATCTGATGACCTGCACGTCGTGATGGGCGTGGTATTTATTGGTGTTGTAGAACGGCTACGTCGATGGATCGCCTAGATCCGCTCCCTTCCCTCCCGCAGCATATGAGGCATCGAGAAGATGTAGAAGACCGTATCCCTTTCCACACAATCACACCACAGAAGAAGACAATGAACACAGGAGACACAGATATAGGGGTGTTGCTCTCTCTTTATTAATCAATGATCAATGTGTATAATGAAGGTACCCCTATCCCTCTATTTATAGGTAGAGGAGGCTAGAGATAAGAACCATAAATTTATCTCTAACTAATTCGGAATGGTCCACAAGAAAGAATTTTATCTCCTAAATAGATAAGGATTCGTAACACTCCCCCATGGACCTATCCGCAACCAACTCATGCCTCGTTAAAACTCCTACCAAAACCCAGTGAGAAAAAAGGCTAGGAGAAAGAGTACATAGTTGCCGCCATGCGTCACATATGGTTGCCTCGTTAAAAACCTTTGTGAGGATCACAAGCTCCACTCAACAAAGGGAAAAAGAGTACAACATTGTGAACTCGCCGATCCACTAACTAGGCTGTGTTCAGGGGTTCTACTCCCCCTGAACCCTGCAAGTCTCTAAGTCTTCTCATCCCAATTTCACGAACAAACTTTCCGAAAGTACAAGCTGGAAGAGACTTAGTGAACAAATCTACCAAGTTGTCGTACGACTTGGACTGCAGGATCTTCACTTTCTCTTACTTCTAAAACTCATGAGGATAGAAGAATTTTGGAGTAATATGCTTCATCATATTGTTCTTGATATAGCCAAGCTGCATCTGTATGACACATGCTGCATTATCCTCATAGATAATAGTGGGAGTATCGGGGATACTCAAACCACATGATCGCTCAATATGGTGAGTCATCCTCCTAAGTTATCCACACTCTCGTGCAGCTTCATATAGTGCAATAATCTCTGAGTGGTTTGTAAACGTTGCTACCAAAGTCTGTTTACTAGACCGCCACGAAATGGCTGTACAACCACAAAGAAACACAAAACCAGTTTGAGAACGGGCATTATGGGGATTAGACAGATATCCTGCATCTGTATAGCCCACCATGGTTAAGTCTCGTTGCCTTAGAAAGAAGAGGCCGAGATCTTGCGTACCCTAGAGATATCTGAGTACTATCTTAACACCAACCCAATGTCTCCTAGTAGAAGACGCACTGTATCTTGCTAGCAGATTTACCGCGAACGCAATATTAGGCCTGGTGCAGTTCACATGGTATATCGGTGCTCTTATGGCGCTTAAGTATGGGATTTCCGATCCCAACACTTCCTCAATCTTACTCCTAGGATGGAATAGGTCTTTGTCCCGATCAAGAGATCTCACAACCATGGGTGTCTTCAAAGGATGAGCCTTTGACATGTTAAATCTCTCAAGAATCTTTCTAGTATAGGTTGACTGGTGCACTAAGATCCCGTTAGGGAGATGCTCGACCTGTAGGCCCAAGCAAAACTTGGTCTAACCTAAGTCTTTCATCTCAAACTCCGTCTTGAAATAGGCAGTCGCCTCCTCAATGTCCTCTGCGTGGCCAATAATGTTCAAATCATCAACATAGATTGAGATGATACAAAAACCCCTTTGAGACTTTCTGATAAACACGCAGGGACAATCCCCACTATTGACGTATCCTTTCTCTAAAAGGAAGTCACTCAGCCGGTTGTACCACATACGACCAGACTATTTTAACCCATACAGCGATCTCTCCAATTTCACACTGTACATGTTGCGATTTTCTTTGTTCAGGACCTTCAACCCGTCAGGGACACGCATGTAAATCTCCAAATCCAATGATCTGTACAGATATGCGGTCACCACATCCATCAACTGTATTTTTAATTCCATGCTAGCTGCCATAGACATCAAGTATCGGAACGTTATGCCACTCATTATAGGAGAATAGGTTTCATCGTAATCGATGCCGGGTCTCTACGTGAACCCTTGTGCTACAAGCCTCGCTTTGTATCTCACCACTTCATTGTTTTCGTTCCGCTTCCGGATGAAAACCCACTTGTACCCAACAGGGTGCATAGTGGGGGGCGTCAGGCTTATCGGCCTAAAGACACGCCTCTTAGCAAGCGAGCGTAATTCCGTCTCTATCGCTTCTTTCCATTTGACCCAATCCGAGCGCTTACGGTACTCTACCATGGACTTAAGTTCATGATCATGATCATGATCCATCATGTTAGCGATTTTAGAAACAAAATTTATGTCGACATGTGTAGTCTTCATGTCATATAATTCTCCTAAAACAGCATAGTTTGTGGCAATTTCCTCATTTATTTCCTCATCCTGGTTTCCCAAAATAGGAGAAGGTTCTGATCCACCGGTAGGACTAGGTGCGCGCGCTAGTCCATTAGGGCCTCTACCCTTTTGGCGTCCGTCTCCTGGACGGGCCTCCTTATAGACTACTGAATGGGAGTGTGATGCAGGCGGCTCCGTATTCAGCTCTTGCGGACGTCTCCACGTAGCCTGAGTCAGACCATCCGGGTTTCTCCCCCTCTTCCTAGGCTTAGGGGCTAGAGTAGAGTCTCCCTCCATGGGTATCTCCGCTCTCTCCGGTGAATTTTTGCTGCTGGGATATGCGACTTCAACACTCCTCTTAGATCAGTGAAAGCATCTGGCAGATCATTAGCTAAATTTTGAAGGTGTATGAAACGTTAAACTTCCCGTTCAATGTCTGGTGAACGTGGGTCAAGAGTATGGATACTGCTTGAGTTCCATTCTATTTCACGGCACTCCTTAGAGTCGAGGTACTTTTCTCTCCCTAATGCCGAAAAATGCTTTTCATCGAAGATGCAATCAGCGTACTGAGTCGTAAATAGATTCCAGTTTTAGGCTCCAAGTAGTAAATTATGGACAGAGACTCATAATCCACATAGACCCCCACCTTACGGTGAGGTCCCATAGTCGTACGCTGGGGTGGTGAGATCGGTACATACACAGCACAGTCGAACTTACGCAGATGGGAAACCACCGGTTCTTGACCACGTGCCAGTTGATGGGGTGAAGCAAAGTGATATGCAGACGGTCTATACTGGATTAGCTTTGCAGCGTGCAATACTGCATGGCTCCAACATGTAGTGGGCAAATTGCTATCCTGTAGCAATGGTTTGGCAATTAACTTGATCCTTTTTATTAACGACTCAGCAAAGCCGTTTTGAGTGTGAACATGAGGAACATAATGCTCTACATTAATGCCTAAGGCCATACAATAGTCATTTAATGCCTTTAATGTGAATTCTCCTGTATTATCCATTCGAATCGTTTTGATGCAGTTCTTGGGGAACTCCATACGCAAACGGATGATCTGCACGATAAATCTGGCAAAACCGTGGTACCTCGTAGACAATAAGCATACGTGGCTCCACCTTGTAGAGGCGTCAATCAATATCATAAAATATCTGCATGACCCAGACCAAGGGTATATGGGTCCACAGATATCCCTTTGGATTCTTTCCAAGAACCATAGTGGTTCAACCCTCAACTTCTCAAAGGATGGTTGAATGATCAATTTTCCCGTTGCACAAGCGGGACACACAAACTTTTTGGGAAAGTTTTTAGTGTTTATGCCATGACCTAGTGAGTTAGTGACTATTTTCCGCATCATAGTCAATCCAGGATGACCTAATCTCTCATGCCAGATCTTAAAAGACTCTGGGATCCTATAGATTGTCTGCATCGCAACATATTCGTTTATGGGTTTTATTTTAGTATAGTACAGTCCATCGGAGCTCCTTGGCATCTTCTCAACCACTGTGGTCTCATCGTCCTTAGACAATGTCATGAAGAGAAATTCATCTTATCCTTCACATGTTGTGGTAAGGTGGTAGCCGCAACGTCGAATATCCTTAAAAGTAAGGAGCGCACGTTTAGCACTTGGGTATAGGAACGCTTCTTCAATGAAGATCCTTATACCCCTAGGGAGGATGACAGTGGCTCGCCCTGAGCCAACTATGCGACCATTACTCCCAGCAATGGTGAGGATGCTCTCATCCCGCTTACACAATGTCGTGAAGTACTTAGTCTCCCGTAGTATCGAGTGTGTTGCCGCGCTGTCAACCAAGCATGTCTCGGGCTCCATTGAATCGTACTATGCTTGTTCTATATGAGAGATTATATTGATTCAGTTCATTATCCATGAAGTGAAAAGCAAGAACATAGAACAAGACAAGGCCAATATAACTCAACAGGAAAACTTTATTAGTGTAAAGGATCATCCTAAACCCACTGATCAGGATGCATAGCATCTTTATTACATAAACGACTCATTGTTCTGCTAAAAAGAAAAGATTACATTGACCAAAATGATAACCTAGACTTAAAGACTCATGACTAATAACTTGGGAACTACTGCATGTCCCCATGTACGTCCTTCTAGTCATCACCCAAGAGGTTGTCGCCCTCCATGTCGAAGCCCTCGAGGTTTCCATAGTCATCCCCAAGGCCAGCATCAGCATCTGCAGCAGCCTTGGGATCAACATCCATGGCAGCACCATCAGCAGCAGCAATAGTAGTAGACTCCTTATGAACTGCAGTAGGTTCCTTAGGAGTAGGCTTCTTATCGGTCATTGGCACCTGGACAAAGTGAGATTCTTGGCCCTGCCTCTTCTTCCAGTCCTAGTACATCTCAACGAGATAAGGTTCTGTAGTGCAGTTGCACGCCCAATGCTTCGTTGAGCCGTATTTGAAACAACCCTCACCACCCTACTAAGATCCTCTAGCAGCACTAGCATTGGCCTTGCGCCCCTTGCGGCTACAGGGTTTCTGTGAGGGCAATCCGAGACTTGTACCATGTTTCGCAATTCGCCACGTCAACGCTAACTATTGGAATGGTGGGGTCTCAAATAAAACCAAATAAATACAGTAATCACCATACCTCAAAACTGATTTGACGCCGCGAATCACAAATACATTACAAACTTATGGTGTTGAACCTAAAATAAATGAGATACTCAACAGAATAGCTTTTGCCAGTCCTCCCCGAGATATGCCCGTCAAACCACACGATGGTGGCGACCAAGCGACTACATTCACAGAGAACTCGATCCGCACCAGTTATTAAGAAAATATCTCAATTATTTTAAGCCCATACTTGTGTTTGACTAACTCCCAAGAAAAGTACTAGTCTCACACGTTCATCTCAAGCAATGGTATATGTAACACCCCGCTTTCAGCAAGACATTAAACAAATATTTTGCTAAAACCTACCCATGAAAATTTCGATCTTGCGTGCTGTGTTGTATGTTGTGCCTGGATCTCAATCTGTCTCTCCGCCTTGATCTCGATAAATTCCTCCTCTCAAAATCCTCCGTTCCGAAATAACTTGAATTGCCGCTATCGAACTCCTCTCCAAAACCCTAACGGCAAAGTCCTGCAATCGTCTCCTCCAAATATCCGCTTCAATTTCCGTTCCGAAGATCCAATGTCGAAACCTTGAACTTTCCGTCTTTCAAATTCCCCCGTTGAATCTTCCCGCAAACCCCCTTGTCTTCTCTCCCCCTTGAATCCCCCAAATAAAACCTCGAGTTAAATAATATACCGCTTAGGTGTCGAACCACCATCCGAACCCTCTTCATCTACACCACTATATATATATGTACATATGTGTGTACCATACATATATGTGTATATATATAAACCTGAGTATACACCTACGTATATAAACCCGTATATATACGTATGTCCACCTTCCTACTCAACTTCACCAAATTATGTGTATACATATATATACATTTATGTATATATATGTGAATATATATATAAATACCTCTCTCTCTCCCCATATATATATATATACATAAAACCCTCCATCAACATACCCATATATATATATATATATATATATATATATATATATATATATATATCCTTGAGCTTTCCCCTACAAAAGATTCGAATTAAATATTGTAATTCGAATTTAATTCTCTCTTTGGATTCCCGTAAAAATCCTCAGAAAAGATTAATCCCAAAATACCCAAAAATTACAACCTTGGACCCCCCTTGATTTCTCCAAATTTTGCTGAAGTCAACTATGAAGTTTGAATTCAAATTCCAAAAATCAAATACCCCAAAACCCTTCCCAAAATACCTAGAGAAAAATAAAATGTGGTACTGTTCCTCTAGGCCGTAGCTATTTCTTTTCGGCCTAGCTTCTTTCTCCCTCGGCCTGGTACAGTGCGGAGCCGCCACGTCCATTGGATCATCGCCACGTGGTCTCCTTTCCCGTGCTCAGCCGTTGGATCCCTCCCCATCGCTCTATGCCTGTGTAAGTACCGGCGCACCGTGGGATGATCGCCACGTGCCCCGAGCCGTGCCCCGCTCCCGCGCTCTCCGTCGATCTCCTGTCGCCCGCTCGCGTGAGCCCACCGCATGCCAGATTGCGCCGCGTGTCCCCGTTCCAGCGCCTGCCGTTCGATCTCGCCAACCACTGTTTATCTTCTTCCTATCGTCGCCACCGTTTCGTCCGGTTCACGCCCACAACGTGTTCGGTCAAAGGCTCAGGAGACCACCATCGTCACCATTGCCCCACGCCTGGCCCCGCCGGCGCCACTAGCAGCCACTGCTTGGACAGCCGCGGCAGCGCCCCTTTTTCCCCTCCTATCTCCTCCCTTTTGACCACACACCGAAACGGCATGGGCCTATGGCGTCCTCGTCTCTCTCTCGCCTAGACCACGCTCGGTCAAAAGCCGTGTCGCTGCGTCATTCTAGTCCCCCACCTTGACCACTCCTTGGCCGCGCAACGAATTCAAAAACCACCGCCCGATTAGCCGCCTTCCGCCGCTCCTCGCATCCAAGGTGAATCCCGCGCTAGGGCACCATCTCCCGTCTCTCTCCCCTCCTCCCCTCTATGATTGAGCCCCCAATCATTGTCCGCCCTCCCTCCCCGCCTATAAAAATCCACCCCCGGAACTCTTCCTCCACTGTTGTCTATCGCTCACCCCAGGGAGCCGCCGGTCGTCCTTCCTGGAGCTCCATCGCCGTCATCGTTCGACCACCCCGGCGTCGCTCCTTGAGGCCGTTGAGAACGCCGCCACCCACGGGCACCGAGCTCCTTCAACCCCGCCCCGGTTTGCCCCACGTCGCCAGCTGTGTTCGAGTTCCCGACCGACACCATCAACACCTCTTCCGCCGGTGAGCCCTCTGCAAGGACCCCTATCGCATGTGTGACCTCGCCGTCCGTTGAACGATGAGTTTGTCTCCCTTTTTCGTCGCCGTCCCCTCGCCTTTCTCTCTCTCCGTCGCCCCGGTGTCTCGCCGCCGACTGTCTCTGGACCTCGTTCCCGATCCAAGACCATTCACACATTTCGTCATCTCCTCCTCTCCCTGTCAGCGTCGGCCTGTTCTCCGATTGCGCCGTGACTCGTCGGAACGCCCTACTCCGCCACGGCCGATTTCCCTCTTTTCTCTCCTCTCTCCGCCGTCTCAGCATCCTCGTCGCCAGCCGTCGTCTGTCCTTGACGAGGCAATCCGAGCCGCTCCATCACTTCGCCGTGCTCCCCTCCTTCCGCCGGTGTACTCCCCCTCGCCCAAACGCCGCCGCTCGCCGGAGTCGGCTTCGCGCGTCGTCAGCCGCCGGATTACCACACTGTTTCTCGTCAAGCCTTGTCGCGCGGCGCTAGACTGGAGAGCGTCTCCCTACAGGTCTGCGTATGTGCGGTCCCGATGATCCGTTTGCCTGCCTGTGGGCCTACCGCCACCCGGTGCTCCGTGAACCGCAGCAATGCCTAGACCACCATCCCCTCTGGCCTGTTCCTCCGTGCGCGAGCCTCACATGGACCAAGAGACTGACAACGGGCCTCTCTCGGGCCGGCCCATTTGCTGCTTTCCCTCCTGTGCACGTGCGCGTCACAGTCGGCTGGCAGCTGGGCCCCGCCCGGCAATGGCCCAAAAAAGAAAAATCAGAGAAAATCATTTTTAATCCCTTGTCCAGTGCACCAGAAAATGCTTATATCTTCTAAAATCAATATCTTTCGATCCGTTCATCCGATTGACTCTGTTCCAGATCCAGAAATTTTATAAAAATGAGATCTATTCCTCGGACCTTTCCCGAGAAATATTCTTTCCAGAAATTAAATCACTCCTTTTCCAGTGATCCAAAATTCATATCAAACTCCGGAAATTCATATCCTTTCCTCCGATCGTCCGATTGACTCCGTTCCAGTTCCAGAAATTTTCTAAAATTGAGATCTAATTAATGGCACTATTATTAGCACTAAATAGGATCTTTTTACTAGTCTTTGTGTAGATTTTTGTGTGTTTACGCATAGTAACGGTAGCCAGAAATTTTGTTTCGGAGCCGATTTCACGACGATCTCTCGATGACCAATGAAGACTTAGAGCAAGGCAAGTCACCTTTGATCAATCGAACCTATATGTGAACTTTAATTATTTTATTTGTGAAATCTTGCATCGTTATACGTGCACTATGTCGTTTGGTCCCGTCTGCGAGTCAGACCAGGTGACCTACCCAACCTTGTTGCATTTAAATCCTCCCTTGATGATTATAATACCATGTTCCCTTGTAACAACCGCTGTCATGCCTCGGTATGCGTGCACTATTGTACGACTACCGATGGTCGCCCCTTTAACTTAAAAATTTGGAAACTTCTAGGGTAAAATATGGTTTTACGAAACGTTTGGAAAACCCAACACCTAGGTCGGTACCTTGTGAAGGCAAAATGAATTTTAAAATGGAGAATTTGCGACATAAGGCCGATCTGGTGTGTGAGATGCCTGTGTGGTCGCTTTAAGGACCGATTCCTTTGGAAGTCCATCCGAGCATATGACAGTACAACCACATGGGTGAATTGGGAAGCCCCTGGCCGAGTAACTAGACTCTCAGGGACGCCTTGCGTGCCATTGGACTGTAAATCATGCGAGAGGGCGGCGGGGTTGTCTCCTAGGTTCCTGGTACAGCATGGCCGTGGACCTACCCTATGATTAGTCTCGAGGACCCCTCCAGTTGGCATGGGGTAACCTGAGAGGGCTAGGGAAATACCCTGTCGTGAAAACCTCTAGGCCACTGTTCGTGCCTACTCTGTGTGAGCTGGTGGCTAGAGTGAGTCGCGTCGTGTGGGTAAAGTATACCCCCTCTGCAGAGGTCTAAACTGTTTGAACAACAGTGCCCACGGTCATGGGCGGATGTAAGGTGATTCCTTAGCGTAGTTTTATTTTACCCTGTTTGCAAATGTGTGTGTGGTTTCGGGAACTGTGTGAAGGAGATGCCATTAAGAACATTGGAGGTCCGATGAAATGGCTTGGCTGTCGTGAACAGCAGGACTCGGGAAGTTCGGAAAAACGCTTTCGCTCGGGAAGCCGTTTGATGTGGATTCTTGATTGCAAAAACCACTTAAGTTCCTCTGGCTTGTTGAGTACGTAAGTACTCACTCTTGCTCTATATATGTATATAGTTCTTCGCCAAGAGCTGAAGATGGAGTTGCAGTGAAGTGAAGATTAGGGTTTTGTCCTGGTTCCCAGCCGTTGCCTATGTGTTGGGACTTAGTCCGCTGTTCCGCTGCTACCGCTGCCTCTGTGTTGTTCGTTGCTGTCTCCGACTTGCTCCGAAGCTGCAACATAAGTTAAGGTATATGTTTATTTAATTATGTATTTATTTAAGGTACTGCAATGATGCATTTCTAATTGCCGTGGATACCAGTGCTGTGTCCTAGGACTGGTATCTGTATCGCGGTTCCGCGGGAGGGCAGTTCGCGTTGTTTTCCTGCGGCACGTCCTATTTGGTGCCATTATACGGTGGTACTAAATCGAGATGTGACATCATAGAATAAATAGGTGTATAAGTAAATAAACTAAGTCTACAAATAAAGAATTTACCTAGGCCAATCGGCCAAATAATATAGCACAGTGGAAGCTTGTCTATCTAAACCATAGGCAAGCGACTAGGGGTAGACCCCTTTAAAGAACCAACCTAAAGAAGCAATGAATCCCGTAGTACTCAACCTACAGCAAGGTAATCAACAGGAACACAAGCAACAGTTAGTACATTACCGAAGTAATGTACTAGCAATGTCAATCCTACAATACATGCAAACTCTAAATCAAGGAAAGGCTATTTGTAGTCTTAGGTTTGCATGAAGCCAATTTTTGTTCACAAACATTTGCAACGGTATTTGGTAAAGCAATAAAACATGTATAATATGTAAAGAAGGTAATCAACATAATATAAGTATCGTACTTGTTACCCTTCCTAGTAACAAGTCATCATAATCATCAAAATCACCAATCCCTATCCCAATTTCATAAACACAGTTGTAAATCATAAAACAATGCTCATGACACATCCCTATGTCGCTTATGACTGCGAGCACGGCTAATCAATTAGTTTTGACTCTGCAGAGTTTGTACAACTTTACCCACATGATGTGAATTCTCTAGTTTGTCTTGTGCTGACCAGAGCACTACTACACTCTACACATTGAATGTGGTCTAAAGGTCACAACGAAGCCGTTACATTGTTTATTTGTCTAACCTTGCAAGAGCACGATGAGCGAAAACCCCACAATAAGTCTAGATTCTTAGTGCCGTCACGGTGGTTAGCCAAACACCGAGACACCGTGGAGACACAACCCACATGGCACTCACCGTTGTATTGGACAGCTCCATGCTGTAAGTAGAGAAACAACCTACTTACATAACACACACTGGGACGAGTCTAGTCCCGTAAACATTTTTAACACATGCACATGGGTAGCTCCTATAAACCATCGCCAAGAGTAGTTTATACTACAACCGCCTCCCGAATGCAAGGTTAGACACATATACAACTTAATAGGCTAAGGTTGTCCTATACCAGCATATATGGTTGCACTGCAAACAATAAAGGTGACATAGAGTTCGGTCCTTAATTGACCCAGGCGAACACTCTTCCTATCGGTGTGCAATTACTCCATATGCACACCACTTGCCGTCCAAGTCTAAAATCATATTTTTTATCATTTTATTTCACAAATAAACAGAGAAGTCACCTCTGTCTAGGAGTTATGAAATTCCCAAAATTTCATTAATAAGGTGATCACAATCTTTTTTAGCATATCTCTAGGCATGGCTAAGCATATGAAAGCATACTAAGAAATAATAGCCCATTTGAGCACATGGGGAGTATTTTAATCCATCCTAAGTTTACAATTAGCAAGGAATACAAAATTATCAAGGTAGATCATGCAACAAGTTGGGTACAGCTACCATTCTCCACATTTTAAATAACAATAGTTATAATTACACATGCAATTTTGTAAACAACACATTTTATTCCCCAAAACATAGGATTCAAATTGTTCAAAGGAAAAGGGGAGAATACTTGCCTTACATCTTGAATACCTAGAGCAATAATCAAATCCACTTCTTCACCGACTTCGAATTTGTTCTCTACAAGAAAATTATCGTACAATCATATAAATAGCAAATAATGTGAAAAATCCAAAATGCTCTAATATGCATGAGGTTTGTGCAAGGTTTGGGTACTGACCTAGGGTATATTTAGGTGAAAGAATTTCTATTTTATCACTTTTCATTTAGAAGTTATGAATTTTACAAGTTATATATATATATATATATATATATATATATATATATATATATATATATATATATATATATATATATATGTAATACATTATTTAGACCTTATATAAATTTTAGTGATACTCTATGAGATGTTTTACTAAGTGTGAACTTTAGATAGTGGATAGGTATTGGTTTTAGATGATCTTTAGTGAAAGGAGTTATATTTTAATACTTTGCATTTGGAAGATATAAATTTTAGAAGCCATATACGTGAAATATGGGGTTTGTACCTTATATAACTTTTAATATGTACTTCATAAGGTAGTCTTGTTAAATTATTATTTGCACTATTAGGGAGTATAATTTTTAGATGAAAGGTGATGAAAGAGTTCTAATTTAGTATTTTACATTTGAGATATATTATTTGGAAGTCCTATACGGGAATATGCCTAATTTTGAAATAATATTAAATATCCAAATTATTCTAAAGTGTGCGGGATTTATGCTGTGGATTGGTGCTGATTTTAAATGAGCCATGGTTAAGAAATTTCCATTTTATTTGTTTCTATTTGGGAGATATAGATTTGGCAAGTTTTATACGGGTATAAGGTAGTTATACATGTACTCTAAATATACATGTGTCTTGTTACCAAGTTGTGTAAAACTTAATCTTACAGTATTAAAGAGAAATATTTTGTGAACCCACTGCCATTGGGTTTAATTCATCTGGGGCTAAGCTGATTTTCCTAGAAAATTTAGAATTCTTTATACACCTTATGTACTAAATAAAGCATTTATCTTTCCTACAAATTTTAGAAGTGTTTTCTGTACTGATAGTGCCAAAACTTTGTTAACAGAAATAAAGTGCATATTTGTATGAATCTAACAAAAATGGGTTCATCCCATTTGGGGCTATTTTGAATTATCGATGAATTTTTGAAATTATTACATATATAATATACTAATTAAAATACTTATCTACTGCTAATTTATAAAGGTGTCTCCTATACAAGTTTTATCCAGTTTTAGCTTACAGGAATAAATTGCAAAACTTTTGTGACTCTAAGGATATGTTTGGTTTGGGGATGAGGTAGGATGGGTTAGACCCATCCTTTTTTTTGGGATGGGATGGCTCTAGTTGTTTATTTGGTTTGAGAAATGGGGTGGTTCTAGTTTTTTGTTTGGTAGAAGGGATTAGAGTGGGCGGGGGCGGACGAGGCCGAGGGTCCGGACCATCCTCACCCTATCCGGACGGTCCGGACTGTCGCGCCCCTCTAGCCTCCCAAGCTCCGTCGCTCGTCGCCGCTCGCCGCTCCTGAGCCCTCCCGAGCTCCGCCGCCCGTCGCCGCTCGCCGCGCCCCTCCGGCCTCCCGAGCTCCGTCGCCGCTCGCCGTGCCCCTCCGGCCTCCCGAGCTCCGTCGCGCCCCTCCGGTCTCCCGAGCTCCGTCGCCCGTCGCCGCTCGTCGCTCCCGAGCCCTCCCGAGCTCCGTCGCCCGTCGCCGCTCGCCGCGCCCCTCCGGCCTCCCGAGCTCCGTCGCCGCTCGCCGTGCCCCTCCGGCCTCCCGAGCTCCGTCGCCGCGCCCCTCCGGTCACCGCGCGTCGACGCGCCCGCGAGAGCTGGGTCGGCGCGGTCCGTCCGTTTTGGCTAGATCGATCGGTCCCGAATATTTGAGGAATATTCCTCTGTTGGGTCCATCCCAATCCACTAGTCCACAAACCAAATACACCAAAAAATAGGATGAACCCATCCCAACCCACCAAATCCATCCAACCAAACACATCCTAACATACCTTGATATATCAAAATTGAAGACTAGATGAAATATCTTTAAAATTTCTAAAAGTGTTCATAAACTTTTACTTATTATTTTACTTTTGATATATATTAAGTATTAGATTTCCCAGATCTTAGTCTTTAGGAATAAAATACATAATTTTTTGCTTCCAAAAAATCTTGGTTCGTCTAATTTGGAGTTAAAATGAATTAGTTATGGATTTTACAAATTTATCCATTTTTCAGTTAACAAGAAATATTTTTAGCCTTTTTCTTAAATTTTTCTGAGATTTTAAATGGCTGGGTCCACCGGTCAGTGAGAGATATTATGCAGATAGATTCCTAGGTTTCCTAGAAATACAACCCGCGGTCCAGACCACGTGTGACAGGCATTTTGTTAATAGTTCTTCTAGTTTTAATATTTTCGTTCAGGCTCTTGGGTCCACTTGACATAGAGTGAGGATTTTACTAATTAATCTAATAAGTTTTTAATTTATTTCAATCGGGTCCTCTGCGCTCTAACAAGGTCGGGCCCACATGGCGGCGAGAGGGAGAGGCCAGCTAGGCACGGCGAGCAGGGGCGCGCGCGGCCGGCGAGTTTCTCGCCGTCGCCGGCGGCGAACGGCGGCCCGGCTTGGTTGCGACCAACAGAGGAAATGAAGAGAACTTTGAGGTGAAGCCATGGGTAGTGACGCGAGGTCCAGAGGTGGTCGGAATCGCGCCGGCGGCATCTCGGAGCGGCGGCGCCGTCCGAGGCAAAGTGGTGAATGGCTCTCTGGTTCGGTCTGTATCGAGTTAACACATGCATGCACTTTCTTAGAGCTCCAGGAGGCTCACCGAGCAACACGCCGAGGCTGGGAGCTCCGGTGGGGCGGCGGCGATGGAGAAGCGGCACGGCGACGGTGAAAATGGTTCGGGTCGGCGGTGTCGTCTCGATCTGCAAGGGGAATCGCCGAACCATGGCATGCATAGAGTGAGCATGCTTCTGGATATGGCGAGGGAGCGACGAATCGAGCTAGGACTCACCGGAGAGAACGAATTTCACGGCGGCGGCTCGGAATGGTTCCAGATCGGAGATGAGGAAGAAGACTCCTGATCTCCGAGCTCCGGGCACCATTGATCACGTTGGTGTGCGGGCTGGGCCAGAGATGGTCGCCGGTGTCTGGAACGGCGTCGACAAGTTGGCGGCGGTGTTCTGGTCGCGCTCCCAGGACTCTCATGGCGTGGCGGCGTTCCCGACGAACCTGGGCACGAACGAGGATGGGGTTAGAGAAAATGGAAACGGCGTCCAGAGGGGAGTAAGGAACGGAATAAGATTGATGAGCTCGTCGGAGCATCGGCGGTCTTGGCCGTCATCTTCCTCCCGGCCGGCGGCGAGATGGAGGAGAAAAGGGAAGCTAAGCTCTCTGTTTCTTGATTGCATTAGCTAGAACGTGATTAGGTCGAGGAGGCGAGGCTAATGGCAAATTATCACCGCAAACGGGGTAGTTTGACGTGGAGTCGTCGGCTGCGGTGGCTTCTGGTTGGTGCCGACGCCTAGGAGCTACCGTGGCTCGTTCTTGGAGTGGAGAGCGAACTGGGGCGGTGTCTGAGACTGACTAGCGGGTCCAGGATGTCTGTGGGCCCTACTTGGCAGTGAAAAAAACGAGAGAGGAGCCCTCCAGATGCTAAGTGTAGAAGGTTGTGTCTATAGCTATCTAGCACAGAAGATTTCACCGAGCTAAAAAGAATTTCTAGGGTTGGGAAAATTCATGTGTGTAGATAAATATATGTTCCATCAGACTGCCAAGTTTCAAAGCTAGAGGCCTTATATTTTGAATGTGGAAAAAAGATAAAATAGGCAGTGGCACAGTTTTCTGAAGTCTCGTTTATTCCCTAATGCATTGCTCTTATTATTTTATGTAATTTCCTTCAGAATTAAATTAAGCCAAATTTTCTGGTTGTAGGATACATCTTGGTACCCGTTTTGGTTGAAATGTACTGCTTGCATAGTTATGATTTTTATTTGGTGAAAATAAGAGTTAAGCAATTTATTTTAACTAGTTTTCTAGTTTTACTGATTTGGAAGATTTTATTGAGGTATTTATTGAAGTGATAAAATTATGTAAACTTCACAGAAGACTTAATGTGTTGTGAAGTGATTATAGAAATTTTTTTCCATGATTTTGTGTTAAACCAATTATTTTTAGAAATTTCTTAGACTGTACAAACGCATATACACCCTATTATGAAAATACACTTTAAGACCCAAAAATAATCAAAATAAGTCATGCACATGAAATGATAATGAACTTATTTATCTCCATATTTTTATGTCACACTTTTATTTATACACTTTAGCCATATTACATTTTCTTTTTTTTTCTTTTTGCAATTTAACTCTTAAGGTTTTTATGCACCCAACCCTAAAGTATTGTAATTGATCATAATTTCTTATATATAATTGAATAGGTTTTATTTCCTTCTTATTTGACCCAAAGAAGATTTTAGGGTTTTGTAGTACGGGTTCATGTGCCGTGTTTTATATTCTTTTATATTTTTCACATTTTGACCTGGGGCATTTTTTTGAGCAATTTGACAATTTAACTATAAAAGTTTTAGCGTACCTCTTTTTAATTTAACTTTAGTCAATCTACCTCTTATTTTGCTCCTTTGTAGAGAAACTATAGGATTTTACCTTATAGGGCATTTTTATTAATTTATTTTGGTTCAAATTTCAAAATTCGAAATTTAGATATGTTACAGTTTCTTGCCCTAGTTGGCGGCCTTCTTGAACCTCGCCCCATTTGGCAGTGTGTGATTCCCGGGTCCCTACCCCTTAGAAAAACTCTGTTCAGAACTCTGACCCTTCTGATGGACAACGTGAGCCTCTGGAATAGGCTACAAACCAACAGGACAAGCGTGGTAGTTGGCCATCAGAAGTTTGTTGTGGACTTCAACGTTCAACAACGACTGGATAAGCTTTGAGTACTTGACATACTTAGCCTCGCGGTACTACTCTTGCATCGTCGAGTTTTTAGGGTGAAAAGTGTCAATAATCTTCTCAATTATATCCGCGTCTGTCACCACCTAGTTACAGAAGAGAAGATGACTAACGATGCGGTGCACGGCACTGTTGTAGCTCTCCACGGTCTTGAAATTATAGAACCGAAGTTGAGCCTAGTCTGCTCTAGCCTTCGAGAGAATGGCAGTTTTCTCGGCGGTGTAGCGGTCCCTCAGGGCCTCCCACAACGTGAGAGGTTCACGTGGTTCAAGATATTCAGCCTTGAGATCCTCATGAATGTGCTTCCTGATGAACGCAAGTGCCCTTGCCCGCTTCGCTACCGAAAGCAGAGCTACACCAACCCCTTGCCGATGAATGGCCTTAGATAGCTCCATCGCGGAAAGGTGGATTTCACAGTCCATGGCCCAGGCCTGGTAGTTCGCCCCATTAACGGGGAGAACGGGGAACTCTCTCTTGTTGAAGTCTACGTTAGACATGGCCTGTTGTCATGCAAAAAACCAACGCCGGGTTAACTTGCATGAAAACAAAGTCACAGAACAATGTAACGTAGTCGTATGTAATTACTGGTATTTTCCCAGAATTTATCTTGTATTTACCGATTTTCTGTGATTTTTATTGGCCTTATGGCATTAAATTAATAATTTTATACACACAGAAAAATATCACACATGCAAGAAAAAATAAACCTAAATAATGCTTCCAAGTGAGAGGTCGCTAGACTAGGTGATTACATATTTTTATGGAAGCATATTAACCTAGAATCATATCTAGATTATATAATTGAAGTTGCATCAAATTTAAAAGCAAACAAATGCTTAAAAACACCATCACATGTTTATTAACGAATCATGGGACTCACAGGCAAGAAACCAACTAAAGAAATGTCTACACAGCAACTTTACAGCCACTAAACACAAATTGATGTAATTTCTAGTAAATTAAGAGTTCAAACTGTAAATACTACATGAATAGTGAACTGTCGGCGTAAAAATAAACCTTTTCAGGGACTTAAACGTAAATTATCAATAAAACCGAATTTAATTGGGCCGAAAATGCCGTTGGGCCGCGATCTTATCAGGCCGCGCGCACAGAACGTGGTCTAAATGCCAAATGGGCTGAATTCCGAATTCAAGGCCTATTTATGGTTTTGGATTTTTATTAATTTTTGTGTGGGCTGGTCGGTGATGTTGGGCCAAAAGCGATCGGGCGGTGGCAGGCTGGCCCAGCCGGCTCGCCTAAATGACCGAGAGAGGGGAAAGGGGGAAATAGGGTTTCCCCTATCCCCACCGGCACCCGCGGCGGTGCCCATCGCCTAGCGCGCCGGCCGGACGGGCACAGCAGCGGCGATGGAGGATGCTGACTATCGGTGGCAGTGGAGATAGAGGCAGCGCACGGAGAGGAGGCCGGCTGGCGACCCATCGACTGCTCGGTGGCAAGACGGTGGGAGTGGCTTCGCTCCCATGCAGCAATCGTGCGGCGGTGGCTCGGCATTGTGCGGTGGAGCTCCGCCACGACCCACACGTCCTCAAGACAGCGGCGAGACAGAGCTCAACGTCGACAACCGAAGCTCCAGCGACGATGACCAATTCGCATCCAACCACGGCATCCGGCGGATCCTAATCCAAGGTCGGCGGCCGTTCATCCCATCGACCTCCCTCCACGGCTCTAAGGCGTGTCGGTGAGAAATTGACGGCGACGGCTGCCCGTCCTTGGTATCAGGTCCTGCGGTGGCGGCATCATGGAGGTATTTTGGCCACGCCGTCCAGGCGGAGTCTCGATCCTCTGGTGGCAGCCAGTCGTCCCATCGTCCTCCCACCACAACTCAATGGCAGAGTTGGTGAGAGTTCAATGGCGGCGGTTGCCCTGCCTCGGCATCGAAAAACCAGCGGCGGCGACAACGTGGGTTTGGGGCTTCCTCCAATGATAGCGGTCTCCCGCAGTGGCACCGGCATTGGTGCCGCCGGCCCTTGGCGCCAAGGGCCGGTGGCACTTCCAGCAGCGATGGCAAGCGGCAGCCACGCACGTAGATCAACCCAGCAGCGCGGGCGATTCCACGGCGGCGGCGGCGGCTCCTGGTGTGGCATCCATCAAAGAGAGAGAACAGAGAGATGCGGGGGGAACGCGAGGAAGACGACTGGTTCAGCCCAGCCGAACCAGGTTCGCTTCCAGAACAGAGAAAAACCAATCAATTACAATTTATTGCACACGGTTTTACTCCAGTTATCAACAGATGCAATTATAGAGTAAAGGCAAAAAATAAATCTACTGCTAACAGATCTACTACAAAACATGCATCTAAAAAACAAAAAATAAGCATCCACCAGTCTAAAATTAATCTACAAATTGATAAACAACTAATTGATAAACAACTAATTTTGTTATCGTAGATTAATTGGTGCGATAGGACTTGACGTCAGCCCAGCCGGTAGAGCTGCTAATAACGTCTTGTAGAATGGCTACGTCGACGGATCGCCCAAATCCTATCCCTTCCCTCCTAGCGATCCGTTCCCTTCCCTCCTGCAGCATATGAGGCGTCGAGAAGATATAAAAGACTGCATCCCTTCCCGCACAATCATACCACAGAAGAAGACAATAATCCGTTCGCTTCCTTCCCGTAGCATATGAGTCGTTCCCTTTCCTCCTGTAGCATATGAGGCGTCGAGTTATATCACAGAAGAAGACAATAAACACAGGAGATACAGAAATAGAAGTGTTGGTCTCTCTTTATTAATCAATAATCAATTTTACAATGAAGACACTCATGCCTCTATATTTATAGATAGAGGAGGTTAGAGATAAAAAAACATAAATTTTTCTCTAATTAATTCAGATTAGTTTACAGGAAAGAATTTTATCTTTTAAAAAGATAAGATGGGATCTAAATTGGTAAACCGACGCGGACGGTTCGTACTTGGTGGTTAAGGATTGACGGGTTTGCCGGTTTGCCCACGTCTCCTACACGGCCTTCCAGACCGATCCAGACGCATCCGGCGCCGTGCGTCTCATGGGCCCAAATTGGCCTGTTCGCTGAGGCCCAAGCCTCTCTCGCACGCTTTGTCACGGACCGAGACGCTACCGCGAGTCCGCCGGCCAGGCCCAGGCTGCGCCTATTCACCGCGAGTCCGCGAGCTCAGGTGGTGCTCCCGCGCGGCGCTGGACGACGAACGAACTGTTTCGCCAGCCATTCGGTGAGCCTTTTGGGCGCAACGCAACACTCGTCTATGCGGGATTCCTGCATCGCCACGTCCCATTCCGGAAGAAACTGCTTTTCTGTTCCTTCTCCATGAGGCTAAAAACACCGCAGCGTGCGTGTCAGCTGACTCGATGACACTAGGCAAACGCATAGGAGCACTACGGCCACTACAGAGCCTTGAGTGTATGCTTGCTGGGTGTCGTCTAGCGGGCGGCGTTAATGGTGGGGCGGGAGGGCGAAAGGGCCAAGTTACGTGTAATCCACGTAATGGCATTATGACAAGCTGTCCAACTGCGAGCTGCTTCCCGGCACTGTTGCACGCTCGCACATGGCACAGCTGTAGGGTTAGTGGCACCCAGCTGCACACACACACTCACCCTTGATCCTATCTCGAGAAAACGTGTCCGGCTATGTTAAGCATGGACCATCACGTCGATGTATCACCAGTTGTTCCAGAGGAAATGACGATCATTACGTATATTGCAGAAGCTTCTAATGCCAGCCACTTAACAGTGACATACTAGCTGCTGACCATGTGCCATGTGGTCTTCAGGTAAACGGGTATAGGATATACTCGTTACTCGTATAGACGTATACGTACGTTTGCTTGTATTCTTTTTGGCGAAAGGAACATGACATACACGGGGCAGCGTGAACAAATGGTGTGGTAGGCAGTTTTGTCGATTGTCAGCGATTGATAAGGGAGCTTCACATGATGCCTTTTCGATGATTTAACCGGGGGATTAAGCTGCTCTGGAAAGCCCTGCACATACTAGTGGTGGATAATGAGCAGTTGAGCACGGTGGGGCTGATCTCCACATGCTGTTGCTCTAGCTGCCTTTTGATTCGTGTGCGCAGCCCGAATCCATTTTCTGAAATCTTATCCTCTGATCCCTTCTGTGCATGGTAGGCAGGTAAGGTCAGGGTCTAAGGGATGGGCATCGGCAGGGAAAAAGGTGAAAAAGATCTCCGGGTAGTATCACAGTATTAGGTGGCAACCATGGATATTACTGTAGGTAATTAATGTGCATGCTGGCATTGACTGGTACCATTTGGAGGTTAAATCGCTGGAGGCGAAACTGAAACGAACATGATTTCGCTGCCCTGTTGCGTCTATCACGCCAACAGATTTCGGTGATTGTTAACCACTATATGATATACGACATGGGCCATGTTGTGTGTTCGCTTCTTTTCAGAAACCTTGCTAGGGCGTGGGCTCAGATGATCCATCGTACCTGACTAAAAATACCTATTGAAAGTTGAGCAATCTGAACTGTAGCTACACCCTATAACTCATGCAGCTTTTTGTTACTCCTAGCTAGGAGTACACCCGTGAAACTGAGCGATGCTGTCTCTCGCTTCGCTCATTGACCACGCGGCAGTTCGCGTTCACGTGAGCCCGGGTGCGTAAAATTTCACAGCCGGGGACAAAAACGCCACCACCCACTCGCAGAAACAGACGAGACGGTTTCACAGGCGACGGGGAGAAAAACACCGGCGCGCTAGCTGCAATGCAAGCGGAGCAAAGCCGAAGCGGCCAATGGCGAGGCGAGGCGAGAGCGCGAGACCCCGCGGCGCCCCCTGTAGCTGTTTGACGCTGCCCGAAGCCGCATGCGTGCGCGTGCTTCTGTCTAGGCGTTTTTGGGGACGGCGCACATGAGGGACGGGGACCCGTGTGTCGCACTGTCGCGTCGAGCCATTGGTCGTATCATGTGTGTCCTCATTGCGGCCGTTTTATATTGGGGTTCCCTTTCGGTCATGGCGGCGGGTCGGTTAATTAACTCCGTATACTTGATTTAGCTTTGAGCCATGTCGTTGAACTGTCGAAAGTGTATATATGGCGGTATGCCGCTGAACACCTGCATGTGATCGCTTCGTGGTTGGCAGATCTCGGCGTGTGCAGCCGTGCCGAGACGACCGTGTATACGCGCTGCCTTTGGAGCTGGTACTACCACTGCTGCCCCCATCCAGTTTGAGACCAGGACGACGGCGTTTCAGTGTTTTACAAGGTTTCGGTTACGTCGAAATCAGAAGTCTACTATCTAACCTTAAATTTGATTTGAGTAGGTTTGTGTTGTCGAAGAACTACAGTGAAATCTGAGAATGGATTGGAGTGGTAAATTTTTTATATTAATCTCAAAAATTTTGTCATTACAGTGATCTGTGTACCTATTTATAGGTTCAGGATACAGTTACTGGATCTATAGTTTTATTTATATGTAGTATTACATCATATCCCCTTGATAGGGACAACTATATGAGTATTTTTGTCTTTTTCCATCTGCATATTCCTGATGCTGGCTATCACGTGGGCCACTAGGCCGTTACGTGGGCCAGACTCCTGATGGGTGCTCCCTCTTCGGCCTACTCCTCTTGCGCTTCGACCTGAGGGGTCTTCAGGCTCATCAATCTCCCCGTCTCCATAGCGGCACGGGGCTGCTCTTCTCCCCGTCGACCTTCATTTCGAAGGCATTTGTCTTCAGCTTATTTTTCTTTCACCTGTGGAGGGTTTCCCAGGGCAGCGCCAACTGTTATTGAAGAACAACAGTGAAATCTGAGAATGGATTGGAGTGATAAATCTTTTGTATTAATCTCAAAAACATTGTCATTATAGTGGCATGGGTACCTATTTATATGTCTAGAAGTACAATTACAGGTCCTAGCATTTCATTTACAGGTAGTATTACATCATAGCCTCTTGATGAGGACAGCTATATGGTTACTTCCGTCTTTTCCTATCTGTATATTCCTGACAGGCTACCAGGGCCATCACGTGGGCCACTGGGCCATTGTATGGACCAAGTCTCTGATGGGCTTTTTGGCCTTTTTGGCCGTCCTGTTCTTCAGTCGAGACAGGCGCAATGGGGCTTCACTCGCCAAATCGTCCCTTCGGTCCTCCTGATCTGGCACTTCATCCTAAAGTCTTTTGTCTTCGCCAAACACACCGTGTCCTTCGTCCTCAGGTTAGGCCCTTGTTCTCATATTTTTGGTCTTGGGCCGTTAAAGAAGTTTCGACCAACACCTTCGGTTTTAAGCCTTCTAAAAAGAGATCGGTCTGAAGGAGCTACCACCTATCTCCAACAGTTTGTTTCGGTGGCCAGCGTCCACGGCGCAAAACTATCTTGCTCGGCACGGTGATGTACTGGGGCAATAGCGGATTAGCAGGAAGCAACAGGACAAACGGTCAGAAAAGAGGAATGCTGCGTTTGCTGTACAGCTGGTGCATGGCTGGATATGTACTACAACGCGCCATATCGGCAGGTGAAAAAGCGTCCGGACTAGCGAATCGGACGGAGTAAAGACGTGGCCGATTAATCCGGAGTTCCGGACAATGCTGGTGCCGTCTCAACCGCTCACGCACGTCGCCCTCGACGAATATAACTCTAGTTATGGCGCGGGTTTCGCGTAAAACATCCAACCTCCGCCCCTTTTTCCCGGCTTTGCCCCAAATTGGCAAACGTATCACATGAAGGCCCTCCCCCACTACAATCTCCCAGCTTCGACTCCGAGTGCTAAATGAGAATTACCACCTGGCACCAATGTTTTTGTATTATTGGGTTTAACATTACCGAATTGCTGACGAGTTGAAATAAGACAAGGCAACGGGAAAGCCCAAGTAACAAGGACCATGCCTTCCCCATCACCAGCAAAGCTTAGCTGTTGTTTTACCCACCTCCGCGCCCCACCTGTCTGGCTCTCCGCCCTTCGTCTCAGTGTAGGCTTTTTGGCACACGAGGGGCCTACGCAGTACTAACACAAACCAGCTCAGCATGTGCAGTGCAACCTAGCGGAAGTGGCTGCACACATCACATAGGATATATGGGAGAGAGTATCTATCTCTGGGAGGCTCCTACCAATAGTGGTACCGCGTATATAACACGACAGCGTGGTTCTTGGGCAGCGCAGCTAGCCGCGTGATCGAAGGAGCAAAGGCGGCCAGCCATGGCGTTGGAGGCCAGGTTCTTTTTGGCGGTTGTGTTCGCTGTCGCCGCGACGTGCTTGTGCTTATCGGCGGTGGCCTCTGCTTTCGCCGTGCCGAGCGTCGCCTTCGACGAAGGATTCTCGCCACTGTTCGGCGACGACAACCTCGTCCGCTCGTCGGATGACAAGAGCGTCCGCCTCTTACTTGATCGGCGCTCCGGTACGTTAATCACATCATCTTTCAAAGTTCATCTCTTTTTTTTTCCTTCCCGACTAGATTTCACCTACAACTCCTGCTTATCTGCACCATTAGTACGAGTCTTCGTGCTCTGTTGTTCATGTTCTTACGGTGTCCCTTGGCTGCGTCTCTCTACAGGTTCTGGCTTCATCTCCTCGGATTACTACCTCCACGGCTTCTTCAGCGCGTCAATCAAGTTGCCCAAGGCTTACACGGCCGGCGTCGTCGTCGCCTTCTACGTGAGTACTGCCTCTCTCAACACTGCTCCGATCTGAGAACATTCGTACCCAAAATCCGCTTTGTTTAGGTTATCTCCCTGCTGTTTGTTTTGAGCCGTTGCTGTTGTTGCCTCCTCACATGGCGTGTCAACCCGGAATTCAGCTACCGCCGCACAGGCTTACCGGAAAACCATCGCAAGTTGCGTACCATGCCCGGGTGGCGTAGAGTAGACAGCAGGGCGAGTCACATGGGTTGTTCGGACTTTCAAGCCCAAAAAGGCTGCGCCGCCTGCACCCGAGAATAAATGTACCCCTCTCCTGTCACGCGCACTCAACAGTTACCGGTTCACCACCACTGATCAGCCTCACCAAAACGTTATTAATACTGAATTTAGTCGAGCACGGGGTACAGCAGATGGGATACTAGCTGGTCTAGAAATGTTCGGTCTCCGTGGCTGCACGGACCAGTTACTACTCCTAGTAATATCACGTCGTGGTAGACGACTAGATGGAATATTCAACGGCTCCGTAGTTTTGTTGCGTGCAATGCAGGTGTTTGTTCCAACTAACACATGATGGCGCGTGCCCGTGGCTTTCGATCCTAACGGTTCTGTACGTCGTGATGGCGTGTGCGTGTTGCAGCTGTCCAACGGGGACGTGTACGAGAAGACGCACGACGAGCTGGACTTCGAGTTCCTGGGCAGCCGGTGGGGCGGGCAGTGGCGTGTGCAGACCAACGTCTACGGCAATGGCAGCACCGCGCGCGGCCGCGAGGAGCGCTACCTCCTCCCCTTCGACCCCACTCTCGAGGCCCACCGCTACTCCGTCCTCTGGGCCCCCACCCACATCATGTACGCACTTTAATTTCTCCCGCTCGATCTCTGAGCTCTCGCGGGTTTTGGGCTGACGGACTGTGTGCGCATGCAGATTCTACATCGACGACACGCCGATCAGGGAGGTGATCAGGCACCCGGGCATGGGCGGGGACTTCCCGGCGAAGCCGATGGCGGTGTACGCGACCATCTGGGACGGCTCGACCTGGGCCACGGACGGCGGCAAGTACAAGGTCAACTACAAGTACGCGCCCTTCGCCTCCGACTTCTCTGACCTGGCGCTTCTGGGCTGCCGCGCCGACCCGGTGCTCCGCGCCCCGCGCGACGGCGGCGGCGCCGGGTGCGCCGAGCCCGACCTGCTCGGCCTCCTCACGGCCGAGTACGCCGTCATGACCCCGCAGAAGCGCTTCGCGATGCGCGCCTTCCGCGCGCGGCACATGACCTACACCGTGTGCTACGACGCGGTCCGGTACGCGGCCGGGCCGTTCCCGGAGTGCGACAACTCGGACGTGGAGAAGGAGTCCTTCTCGGCATGGGGCGAGTCCAAGAACGTCGTGACAAAGGCGCGTGGCCGCGGGCGCCGCCGGGGACGCAAGGCTGGCGTCGCCGCCGGAACGGCCATGGCTCGCCTCGACGTGTCCAGCAGCTGAAAGTGTCATCTTGGGAAGTTAATGGCATGATGGTATTGATTAATTGTAGTATGATTTTTCCATGTATGTATAGGTTGTAAATTGTAGGGATCAATTTCGGTACGATTTCGACTAGTATTATTCTTTGATTCGTTGGATGGCAACCAAATAATATTATATCATCAGATTATTACTTAGTAGTAGAAGATTTTGTTCCGCATAACTCATAAACGCATATCGTAGCCGCTCGCCACTCGTCCGTACTAGTCCATAAGGTCTATTGATAGCGTGTCAAGAAGCATAATCACGTACGAGATTCGGTGTTAAAGTGACGGGACAAGGAACGGACTGCACGGTGTGGACAACTGGAGATACTGGCGTTTTCGTCTCATCCATCGGCTCATCGCCGGTCACGCGGAGTACAGTAAGCAACACTGTGCTGCCAGGAGTTGGACTAATCCAATGGTGCGTGTATCCGCTCCGTGAAGAAAAATCGGGTGCTCCAAGCGCGCGCCGCCGCGGCTGACGTAACCCTCACTAATCACTGTCATTAGCATTTCTAATTACCGTTATTAGTGTTTAATAAATTTTTAATTATAAAATAATATATAAATAAGCAGAGTTAAAAGTTTTTAGGTTCTAGTTAAAAGTTTCAAAAATCTAATTAAAAATTTTAAATTTTGGGTTGAAAATTTTAAATTTTGAATAGATTTTTTAATTCTTAGTTGATAGTTTTTAAATTTGAGCTAAAAGTTTCGAAAATTGAATTGAAACTTTTAAAATTAGAGATGAAAGTTTCAAACTAGTGATATAAAAGTTTACTCGATTTTTTAATATTTTATTTCTTTTAATATTTTATTTTTTTCACTGTACACATGCGCATGTTATATAGTCGGGCCGTCGCTCACTGCTGCGTACGCTCGTAGCAGGAATCCTAGAAAAATCTACATGTACTCCTATCATAAAAAAAACTAATTTAAATATAGACATAGGTTATATCTACATTAAATTGGTTTTTTTACGGATAGAGTACAGACTAAATACTGATGTGGCGTGCATCTAGAAATTGGTTTTTGGAAAAAGAGAGTACAAACTAAACACTTATGTGGCGTGCTGTAAATTAATCTAGTTTTTTTAACTACTATTTAATTAAATCAAACGGTTGAATAATTTGTTAGCAACAGTGTTGTAAGAATTTTTACGACAAACAAACACGCTCACGAAAGAGCATCATGATGATTCCTGAAGAGACAAAGATTATCCGGCCCATGAGCGAAAAAACGGATAGGCCCAACTTTTATTTGGGCACGTGGGCGTAGCCGAGTCCCGTTGTCCCTGCCCATCTATAGGCCCGATGGCCTTCTCTTGCCCGGCCTAGCATCCAAAATCTCCACTTCCACAGTAGGAAATCGCCGCGACGAACATCGCGCGAACCACGGCAACGGCAGACGAATTTTTTTGATTTTTATATTTATTTATTAAAATATTTGCAAAAATAGATTTTTGTTTGAAAAAATTACAAAAATAGACTCCTACCGCCCTCTGGGAAAAATCGCCCTCCCAGAGGGCGATTTTATGACGTGGCTGACGGCCGTTGGCCCCCCGCCGACGGCCGTCAGCCATTTTGCAGGCGACCCCCGGGGCTTCCAAAAACCGCCCTCTTAGAGGGCGGCAAGAGGGCCGCCTGCGAAATGCCCCCTGGGGGCCGGCCTCCCTCCCCGCGCGCCCGCAGGCCGGTTCCACTCTCCCGCCCTCGGCCGCGGCCCCGTCCACGCCCTCGGCCGCGCAATTTGCAGGCGGCCCCCTTGCCGTCCTCTGAGAGGGCGGTTTTTGGGAGGCCGGGGGGCCGCCTGCAAAATGACTGACGGCCGTCGGTGGAGGGGCCAACGGCCGTCAGCCACGTCATAAAATCGCCCTCTGGGAGGGCGATTTTTAAAAACCGCCCTCCCAAAGGGCGGTGGAAGTCTATTTTTACAATTTTTTCAAACAAAAATCTACTTTTACAAATCTTTTAATAAATAAATACAAAAATCAAAAAAATTCAACGGCAGACAGGATTCCCCGCCCACAGCCTACGGCCTCGCGAATGACACTGTTCCTTCGCAACGAATCGCTCCGCTGATTCTCCGATCGACATGCACGTCTCGTGCGGCGTCACCACGACCGCGTCACCTCTCCTTTCCCTCTCGTCCCTTCTTTTTCCTACGCACTCGACTGTGCCGGACCTGCCTGTTGCCTGTAACAGACTGGGCCACCCAGCCAGCCATGAGCCATCGTCCAACCAACCAACCAGCGGCTGTACAGGCATAGGACGGCAGCAGCACGAGAGCTAGCAGCTGAACAGCCTTTACCCTATGCTACTTCTAGGTCATCACCCCAGTGCTCGCTGTCGCGAACTTTTGTGGGTTTTATAGCTCAAAAGTACGAGTGCGAAGACGACGGCAGCAGCCAAAAACAAGCAAGACCGGCCAAGAAAACATTTTGCACGGTGTGTCTCAACCTCCCCAAAGTGGAAAAAGCACAAGGCCCCTCACTGTTCATGAGGGTCCTCGAGGAACAATGGAGTAAGTCTGAAAAAACCTCCTTCCGTTTTAAATTAATTGTTATTCTATAAATCCCACCCTAACCAAGAAACTGTGGCAAAATTATATTATTACTTTTATTAAATATATGTAATTGTATTTTTAAAATAGTCATTAACTCTAATTAGTTGAGATGAGTCAATTAGAACTATAAGTGTATTAATGGTGACTACATTAATAAAGAGTAGGGAAGTAAGTTCACATCTAAAAGTGCTTTCGAATGAGTATTTCAGTAAAAAATTTGAACCCTAGAATAATAAATAATTTGAAACGGAGAGAGTATTGAATTTTTTTTAGCCTTTTAGGTTGATTTCCTCCAAGCGAAGAGTGTTAGGTATAAATCTCCGATGCAGGTACAGAATCCCCACGCCACAGCCTTCTGTAGCGTACCGATCGCCTCTCCGTTTCTGGTACAGATTTCTTATTCGTTTTCTTCTACTAGTTTCTTTTTTGTTTGTTCAGGCGACTCAGGAATTGTCGCACGAGACTTTTGGATTGGGTCAATCATACGCCACACGTGTTCCTATCACCCCGTGCTAGCTTTGCCTCCCCTGGAACGAAACGAAAACTAATAGACTAGATAGAAATCCTCCCATGAAAAGTTGAAAATGAGTGAGCTGAATCTTCAGCTGCAGTGTAGTAGTCTAGAACTATTAAATTTCTGCGTGGCACCGTCTGGATACACGCTAATGGGTATCAACAACCAAAAAACATTGACTTTACATTTTTCGCATCATCCATTTACATCGTCGTCTTCGATCGAGGCCTTGAGAGCGATTTCTTTTGTTATCCTCCCTGCAATTTTTTACTGTTCAATGATGAGTCGCTTTAGGTGCGTGTGAAGGCAATTATTCCCCGATCGGAGCTAGCCGCGGGATGGTGATCTCAAGCAGGCGTCGATGTCGGAGTCTGGTCTAGCCTAGTCAAAGGCTGATAGACCTAACTAACCTTGTTCACTTGTGTGGCAGTATTGCCAACTTGATTGTTTCACTGTTTTGTTCGCTTGACTGGGTTTTACTGAATTTTCTGCGTTTTGCGGTTTACAAACCAATAAACGTTTTTGTGTTTATTTGGGTTGTCAACAGCTTTTCTTAGAAAAAAAGTCAATTTTACATCCATCAACTATTAGTCAAGTTTAATTCGCATCTCTCAATCACAAAATCAGATATAGAACGTCCCCTAACTTTTAAAACTAGTGCAAATTAAGTCCTTTAGTAGTATTGAAAGCAATTTTGGCTGACGTGGCGCATACATGGCACGTTTACTTGGTCTTTATCCGATGTAGCGCCTACGTGGTGCATACGTGCAATTACAGTTAGCAAAAAAATAAAAAATAAATAGTGGAATCCACATGTCAGTGGTAATTATACTTTAAAATTAGAAAAAATTAGAGACTCATATGTCAGTCACATGGAAAAAACCTCTTCTCCCTCCCTTCCCCTCTCTCTCCCTCTCTCTCCTCTCTCTTCCTCACGGTGGCCGCTGGTTCCTCCTCACCGCCGCTGTGCCTAGGTCACCATCGTTCACCGCTTCTTCCACCGGTATACGGACGCCGCCGTCTAGATCTAGAGGCAGAGGGCGACAACGGTGCAAGTGCCTCTAAGTGGTGCAACAGCTAGAGCTTAGCGCGGGGCTATGCGGTGGTTGGGTGGGGTGCATGCAAGCGTCTTCATCCACACAAGACAAGGCCGTCACCGGCGTCGACGACGAGCAGCTGACCGTCGAGCTACCAACGAGAAGTTGAGGGGAGAGAGGATGAAGGGAGGGAGGGAGGGAGAGAAGAGGGGAGAGAGAGGTGATGATACACGGGTTCCACTATAATTTTTTAAATTTTTAACATGACACCCACTGACATGTGGGCCCTATATATTGGTTTTAATTTTTTAACTGGATTCCTACTTGCATATAGGTCCCACTAGTGTTTTTATTTTTTCATTTTTGCTTTTATAATATCATGTAAGCGCCATATGGTGTGGGAGCCATGGCCCCGGGTACCTCATTACCAGCACATAGGCCACTCGGATAGAGGATGGGCCAGATCATGTAGTTAGAGATAAGATAGTACCCGGCAGGCTGTGCCTTGTACAATAAGGAAACCTAGCCTTAGTCGGATAGGATTCTATCTCTAAGAAGGAAGTCCCTTGGTCGTATCCGACTGGGATCCTTACCATGTACCCCTGTCCCCTAGTATATAAAGGGAGGCAGGGCGCCCCCTGAGAGCAGGCAAGATCATTGATCGCAAAACCACCTTAGAGGAATAACACCTCAACTGGACGTAGAGTATTACCTCACATCGAGGGCTTGAACCAGTATAATTCTCCCGTGTTCCTCTGCAATCCACCGAATTCCAAGTCGCCGAGTAGCCCCATAGTATTATTGCCGGTGCAAAGCATCGACAGTTGGCGCGCCAGGTAGGGGCCCGGCGAATTCTTCATCAACAGATTCGATGGATCCCATCAACGGAGTCAAGAGCAACAAGTTCTCCAATGGAGACACCATCACCTTCGGGAGTCTTGATTTCGTCGCCGATCAACTCGGCAATCTTTCCTTGGCTGAAGCAGACCCAATCTCGCCAGCCGAGGAGCCAGCCGGCGTTGCGCCAGTCGGCCCCAGGGACGTCGCCATCTCTTTCGACGATCTACTACGACGGTCCCTCACATCGCCGGACATCGGGACAACTCTCTCCTTCGGCGTCCGACTCGCGCTAGGCCTTGAGCCAGCGCGGGTTAGGCCGAGAGGGGGAGAGATCGTCAATCTCCCGTACGGACTCGGTGACGCTGTGCATCTACAACCCGCGCAGCAGACCCGACCTTCAGCGATTCAGTTTGGACACGGTCATGAACCGTTTCAGATTGGATCTAGGGAGGTTGGAGTCATCCTAACTCCGATAAACTACTCGGAGTCCAACACTAAGTCGGATGGCGGTTCGAGCACCAACTCGGACTCCACCTTGGCAAGCTTCCTCCTCCCCCGCGAGATCTTCATGGCTTCAACGCCACCTTCCGAGGTGCGCCGACTGCAAGAGGAGCAGCAAGAGGAGGCGCGCTGACTACAACAACAAGAGGAGGCCAGCCGACAAGCTCGCAATGACGGGCTTCGACAGGCTGGGCGAGCCGCCCAACAGCAGATCCTCCAAACCAAAGTCGGCGACCACGACGTCTTCGTCACGCCACAACAGAACGTCGTGGCCGTCGCAACTCTGCTGGACACGCTCCAGCTTGGGCCGGATCATCAGGCCACACCAACTATCGCCAAGATCAAGGCGATGATTACTGCTGCCGCCTGCCAGCAGCAAGAACAGTCAGGCAACACTCACATGCCGACCCATCGAACGGGCTCTCCAGCGGCGGAGTCATCTGCATCAGCGCGACGTCGGGCGGCCGGCTCCACCCGACAGCACGAAGAGTCCCGCCAAACAACACTCGGCAATACCAACTACGACAACCGGCGGCGTCACCAATACGACCGCCGACCCAATCAAGACCTCCGATTACGATTACAACGCGATCTTCGCCACACCCTAAGGGCCCGGCGCGAAGAACGCAAAGAGGATGAACGCCGCCGACTGGAGGATGAACACGAGCGCTTCGGTCTCCACTACGAGCGGCTACACCCAAAACCGAAGCCCAAGTTCTCACGATAACGAAGGCATTCCAGCCTTTACTCGGGAGTTACAGGACGTCCGCTGGCCAGTCGGCTTTAAGCCTACCGGAATCGAAAAGTACGATGGCAAGACCAACCCAGAGTCCTGGCTCACCGTTTACATCCTAGCAGTTCAAGCTGCTGGGAGCGACAGCAGAGCCATGGCTAACTACCTCCCAGTCGCATTAGCCGACTCGGCGAGGACATGGCTGACAGGCCTCCCAAGGCGGTCGATCGGTTCCTGGGGACAACTCAGGGAGCGGTTCATCGCTAATTTCCAGGGGACCTACGAGAGACCGGCTTCCGAGCACGACCTTTACCAGCTGCATCAGAAAAAGAACGAGTCTCTGCGTGAATTCATCAAAAGGTTTTCCGAGAAGCGCAATCAAATCCCAAGCATCAAAGACGAGGTCATCATCGCCGCCTTCCGCAAGGGAGTAAAAGACGCCCCGCTCATCGCGAAGTTCACTCGGAAGCCACCATCCACTGTCCGGACTCTCTTCGACATGGCCAACAAATACACCGACTCGGCTGAAGCCGTCGCAGAGGCCTTCGACGAGAAGAAGGAGCCCCGACAAAAAGACAACAGGGCGAAAGCCAACAACGAGCCGCCTCAGAACAAGCCTGGCAGCCGCAAGCGGAAGTCGGACAACGAGGTGGCCAACATGGAGCGCAGTCGATCGCGGCCCCAGCGGAACAACGACTATCAGAAAGTCATGAGCGGGCCTTGCCCCTTTCACCCCAAGGGCCGGCACGCGGCCAAGGACTGCCACATGCTCAAGAAGTTTGCCTCCGAGCAAGCTTCATCGTCTGGCGCCGACAAGGACAAGGACAAGCCAGACTCGGGTCCGGCTGATGATTTCCAGGACCCCCAAGCCGAACTCAACCACATCTTCGAGGGGCCACTCGCGTACGAGTCCAAGCACAAGCAGAAGCTATCAGCACGGGATATTAACGCGGTCTCCACGACGGATACCCCCCAATACCTGCGCTGGTCAGAGATGGCCATCACCTTCAACCGCGCAGATCACCCAGATCGGGTTTCCCACCCGGGACGATACCCACTCGTCCTGGACCCGGTCGTCAGAAATATCAAGCTGAAGAAAACCCTCATCGACGGAGGCAGTGCGCTCAACATCCTGTTCGCCAACACTTTGGACGAGATGAGAATTCCTCGTTTAGAACTACGACCGAGCACCGCGCCCTTCCATGGGATAATTCCCGGCTTGTCATCAACCCCACTCGGGCAGATAACCTTGCCGGTGACCTTCGGCACGCGGGACAACTTCCGCACAGAAAACATCTGCTTCGAGGTCGCCGACTTCGAGACCGCGTATCACGCGATACTCGGACGACCGGCCCTGGCCAAATTCATGGCGATACCGCACTATACGTACATGGTGCTGAAGATGCCCGGGCCAGCAGGAGTCCTCTCCCTCCGCAGCGACGCTAAGCAAGCCTTCACCTGCGACAAGGAGAGCTGCGAACTCGCTCAAACACAAGAAGCGGCAGTCGGGCGCGACAGCATCCGGCAAGCCGCTACACCTGAAGTCGATCAAGATCCAGTTCCGGCGAAAAAAGTAGCGAAGTCGGGAATTTCAGCGGACTCTGACACGAAGAAGATCCCCCTGGACCCTTCCAACCCCTCCAAGACTGCTTTAGTCGGGACCGGACTCGACCCCAAATAGGAAGACGCGCTCGTCATCTTCCTCCAAGCCAACAAAGATATCTTCGCGTGGAAACCGTCCGACATGCCGGGCGTACCAAGGGAGGTGATCGAGCACGCCCTACACGTCAAGACAGACGCCAAGCCCGTCAAGCAACGGCTGCGGCGCTTCGCTCAAGACCGCAAGGACGCTATCCGGGAGGAACTCACCAAGCTCCTCGCAGCCGGGTTCATCAAGGAAGTCTACCACCCGGACTGGCTAGCAAACCTAGTTCTGGTCCGGAAGAAAAACGGTAAATGGCGCATGTGCGTCGACTACACCGACCTCAACAAAGCGTGCCCTAAGGACCCATTTGGTCTTCCCAGGATAGATCAGGTGGTTGACTCCACGGCGGGGTGCGGCCTACTCAGTTTTCTCGACTGCTACTCGGGATATCATCAAATTAGCTTGAGGGAACAAGACTGTTTAAAAACATCTTTCATCACGCCGTTTGGAGCGTATTGCTATATCACAATGCCGTTCGGTCTGAAAAACGCAGGCGCAACTTACCAACGTGCTATTCAGCGCTGTTTGCACACCCAGATCGGGCGTAACGTGGAAGCCTACGTCGACGACGTGGTGATCAAGACCAAGTCCAGAGAAGATCTCATTGCCGACTTGGAAGAAACCTTCCAAAACCTTCGAAGATTCAAGATGAAGTTAAACCCGGAAAAGTGCACCTTCGGAGTGCCGTCTAGAAAGTTACTCGGCTTCATCGTCTCGCATCGCGGCATCGAGGCCAACCCGGAGAAAGTTAACGCCATCAGGAACATGGCGCCCCCGACCAACCTCAAAGACGTCCAGAAGTTGACAGGTTGCATGGCGGCACTCAGCCGGTTTATCTCCCGACTGGGCGAACGGGGCATGCCTTTCTTCAAGCTCCTCAAAAAGGCGGATACCTTCAAATGGACTTCGGAAGCTCAACAAGCCTTCGAAGACTTCAAACAGTTCCTCACGTCACCTCCCGTGTTGGCCTCACCCTTACCCCAGGAACCGCTAATGCTATACCTGGCGGCAACCACTCACGTAGTCAGCACGGTGCTGGTAGTGGAGCGATCCGAACAGGGTCATCTTCAGAAAATACAACGGCCAATCTATTTTGTCAGCGAGGTCCTTACCGACTCCAAAACAAGATACCCGCAGGTCCAGAAGCTGCTATACGGCCTACTCATCACAGTCCGAAAGCTGGTGCACTACTTTCAAGCACATCAAGTCACGGTGGTCACAGCGTTTCCACTCGGGGATGTCCTTCATAATCGCGAGGCCACTGGCCGGATCGCTAAATGGGCACTCGAGTTGATGCCGTTCGACATCACTTTCCAGCCATGGACAGCTATCAAATCTCAAGCTCTAGCCGACTTCGTGGCCGAGTGGACAGAAGTTCAACTCCCAATACCAACAGCAAAGCTAGAGTACTGGACAATGTACTTCGACGGTTCCCTACGGATCGGTGGTGCCGGGGCTGGAGTCATACTGACATCCCCCACTGGCGAAAAATTGAAGTACGTACTATAAATCCACTTCCCGGCTTCCCACAACGTCGCCGAGTACGAGGCACTTGTTCACGGTCTCCGCATCGCCATATCACTCGGCATACGTCGACTGGTTGTGCGCGGAGATTCCCAACTCGTGGTAAACCAAGTCATGAAAGACTAGACCTGTCTCGACGATACCATGGCGGCATACTGTCAGGAGGTCCGCAAGCTGGAAAATAAGTTCGACGGGCTGGAAATCACACACGTCCTGCGCCAATACAACGACGCGGCGGATGAGCTGGCAAACATGGGATCCAAGCGAGAAGCAGTTCCGACTGGAATCTTTGTCGAGCAACTTATGGAGCCATCAGTCAAGAAGAAACCGGCACAAGAGCAGTCGGGAGGCGAGCCTACCCCGACCACCGACGAAGTGCTGCACATATGTCAAGACTGGAGGGGTCCTGTTCTCAAATTCCTCCTGGACGATGAACTCCCAGAAGATCGCAGTCAAGCCGAGCAGATCAAGCGTCGAAGCAAAAGCTTCCTGCTAGTCGGAGAAGACCTATACCGAAGGAGCGCATCCGGCGTCCTCATGCGCTGCGTCACCACCGAGGAAGGCAAGCAGATCCTGCATTCAATCCACTCGGGCATATGTGGCAACCACGCTGCATCCAGGACGTTAGTCGGAAAGGCTTACCGGCAGGGATTCTTCTGGCCCACCGCAGTCACAGACGCCAAAGACATCGTTCGCAAGTGCGAGGGTTGCCAGTTCTTCGCAAGACAGACAAATCTCCCCGCCCAGGAACTCCAGACTATCCCTATTTCCTGGCCATTCGCAGTATGGGGGCTCGACATGGTCGGGCCATTCAAGAAAGCGCCAGGAGGGTTCACGCATCTATTCGTCGCGGTGGACAAGTTCACCAAGTGGATTGAGGCTAAACCCGTCGCAACAATTACAGCGGCACGAGCAAAGGACTTCATCATGAGTATATTATACCGGTTCGGAGTCCCTAACCGCATCATCACCGACAACGGTACTCAGTTCACGGCGGGCCTATTCCAAGATTTCTGCGACGACTTCGGCATCAAGATCTGCTATGCATCTGTGGCACACCCGCGGAGCAACGGGCAGGTTGAGCGAGCCAACGGCATGGTCTTACAAGGCATCAAGGCCAGGATATTCGATAGACTACAACCATATGCGGGTCGGTGGGTACAAGAACTCCCATCCGTTCTCTGGTCTCTCAGAACCACAGTTAGTCGGTCAACAGGGCAATCCCCTTTCTTCCTGGTCTACGGTACCGAGGCCATGCTACCGACAGAGATACAGTTCGGCTCTCCGCGAGTCCGGGCTTACTTCGAAGACGACTCCAACAATACCCGACTGATCGAATTAGATCAGCTAGAAGAAGCAAGAGACGCCGCAACAATTCAGTCGGCAAGGTATCTCCAAGGCTTGCGTCGCTACCACAATTGCAATGTCCGTGGCCGCGCCTTTTTGGTTGGGGATCTCGTTCTAAGGAAGATACAAACCACCAAGGACAGGAACAAATTATCCCCCATCTGGGAAGGGCCGTTCATTGTAGCCGAGGTCACGCGGCCAGGCGCCTACCGACTGAAGACTAAAGACGGCGTCCTCATCACCAACTCATGGAACATAGAACAGCTACGTCCTTTCTATACCTGAGTTTTACATTTCCCATGTGTACAGTCTTTCTGACTCACTACGCCGCTTATTCCAACCGAGTAGTGAGTCGGGGGCTGCATGTATATATGTGTTCTATCAATAACATACAAGCTTATTTCACCCCGGTTATGAAGCCTTGCCACGACTGATGCGTTCGCCCGAGTATAGCATCTTACTCCGAACGTCTTTTATCAAGTTCTATCAGACTAACTCGGTGCATGCTACATGGTCGGGTAAAGCTAATGACAACCGAATAATAAGCTTGGCGGCACGACACATATATTTACACATGATCGTACATGAAAGCATATATATATACCGACTACAAAATGTATTGCCTTTACAGACCCAGGTCTCGGGTAATCGCTTCAGCAGTCGGCTTCGCCTGTGTGATCAGCTCCAGCGCTTCCTCGGGCGTCGTCTCCTCGGAAAATCCCTTCCCGATGGCCTCAATGTCCGCCCTCGGGTAGATGGACTTGGTCATTGCTAGGGTCTGGGCCACGCCGGCAGCAACCCGCTCGTCTGAGTACCTTTTCAAGGCACTCGGCGCGTCCTCGAGACGCCCCATTATCTGAGGAAGTCTGCTACAGCTGGTCCCCACTGGGCGGGGATCTACAAGGTCAAGGAGCCCTTTCACGGACCCGACGAGGGCCTCCCGTGACTCCCTGATTGACCTTATCTCCTCCGTGTAGAACCGGTACTGGGCCTGGACGTTAGCTCTCATGCCTGCCCAGATCGGCCGGCAAGTAAGCTTGTCAAATTCGGCTACACACAGGATAACTAGTGGATTGGCTGAGATCACAGTCGGGTTGAGGACTTACTTTCGTAATCGGCCTCCCACCCGGCCACGGTCTTCTCCAGTTCGGCCTTCTCCTTACCGAGCTTGACGACGGCCTTCTCCAACTCGGACTTCTCCCGGTCAAGCTCGATGTTGGCCTTTGTCAGGTCGACCTTGACCTTTTCGAGCTCGGCCTTGGCTTCTTCAGCCTCCTTCAGCTGCGACTCCCTCTCTGCTCGGGTCTTCAACTCCGCTTCGAGGTCTGCACCACAGATTAGCCAAGAGCTCAACCGTGCAGTCGTGACACCACCGGGCAGTCGGGATCGACGCGGCTGGATGGATACATCAACGGTTCAGCCGGGAAGATGTACTCGAGGATTTTACCTCTGATCTTCTCGGCTAGGGCCCATGTCTCTGCCCTGAGCTGATCGGCGCCGCTCTTCAGCCAGGCCTCCCTCCTCGTGTGACGCGCCTCCATCTCGGCCTTCAATGCCCGGAGTTGTTGCAATTCCGTGAGGTGGGGAGCCATCTCGACCAGGATCTCCGTCATCGCCTCGTTGCGGTCGACGAGCTTCTGCTCGGGACGAGGAACAAACCGACGACAGAGTCAAACATCAAAACAAGAAGATTGCTGGAGCTCTACTACAAGAATCGTACCGCGACCCCTTGGGACCCGCTGATGACGGCACGAAGCAGGCTCTCGCGCTCTCTCCTTGCGACGACTTCATCGAGCCTGAAGCTTTTCATAGTGCCGTCACGAGTGGTCCACGTAAAGGTCCGGGGCATCACACGTGGGGGAGCTTCGATCCGAGGCAAATGCGGGATCTCCGGCGGTGGCGGCAGCGGCGGCGATGGCGATGACGATAACCACGATGGCGACGGGGTCCTGGCCTCGGCACCGCCTTCCCCCACAACATCGGGGACCGGCTCGGGGGCTCCGTCCCCCGCTTCCGCGACGTACGGTGCCTCGGGGGCTGAGGCCTCAGTTTCAACAGCCACCTCTCGGTCGGGTGGCGGTAGTGGCCCTGTAGTCGAAGCCACCTCGGTCTCAGCAACCGGGCTGGCCGCCGGCTCAACAGGTGTGTTCGCCGCCGCTGGCTCGGCTGGGGCAGGCTCATCAAGTGGAGCAGATGGGTCAACCTTTTTGAGATCGATATCGGCCCGTTTCCTGCACGACGAAGCAAGACATCAGGACTGTATTCTAACATACAACGACTATAGAAGACCCGGAGTAGCGCACCTCTTGGAGAACCTCAGTTTCCTGCCAGCCTGCCCGCCCCCCGGTGAAGCGCTAGCGTCGGCAGTTGCCCCAGTCGGCGTCATCGATGGCAGAGGCGTATCAGTCCGAGTCGGCCCCGACTCTGGTATGGTTGGTTCGGGTTCCTTCGCCCCAATCGGCCTCTGCTCTGGTCGGCCCCTTGGTGGCGCTGTTGCTGAGTACGACAACGTTGGGCCCAAGCCTGCTGATCTCAGCCTGGGGCTCGACCGCGTGGGCGTTGTGGCAGCGGTGTCCTTTATTTTCAAGCTGCCGCTCACGGCGCGCGCTGTCATGGCCCCCTCGCCCCGATATAAAATCGGCTTCTTCCCCGCTCTCTTGGAGTCGGGTTGGGCAGCAGAGGGACTCCTCGGCCTCTTCTTCGACGCGACCGCCGACAATGGACGAGAGTCTTCATCAAATTCTTCATGCCACTACAAGCAAGTCGACAAGATACCATCACGCAAGGTTGAACAATCACCGTTCCACATGCGTTCACCACAGAAGAAGGTAGAAGGTTACCTTGGTCCGCGGCCGGATGAAGCTATAGGCAGCAACTCGGCGGTTATCATCTTCGGTGGCAACCACCCCTTCGGAGAAGTAGCCAAACAAGGTATCGGTCACTGCCCCCTTGTCCGCCGTCTCGCTGCTCACTCGGTCGGGATCGTGTTTACCTTTGAAGGCCCAGCCGAAGGCGCTTCTCAACTTCAGCGGCTGGACGCGCCTCGTCAGAAAACGGCGAGCCACCCAAGGCCCCGTCAAGCCGGCCCTCTTGAGGTCATCTATCTTCGTCAGCAATATATGTGCCTGGCCCAGTTCTTCAAAGGTTGGCTCCGAGGACCAGCTTGGCAACACCGCTGGCGGCATACCAGTAAACGGGCGCAAGGAAGGAGCCAGATCGGCGAAATAAAACCACTCCTTGTGCCAGCCCTTCAGAGAAGATTTCAAGGGCAAATCGATATACGTTTTCTTCCCATCACTCCTCAGTTGAAGACCAGCCCCTCCAATCACACTGATATTACTCTTGGAAGGTTGGGGCTTGACATGGAACAGGTGTCGGAAGAGGATGAAATGGGGCTCAACACCCAGAAAGCACTCGCAGAGAGTAACGAATATGGAGATCTGAAGGATTGAGTTGGGATTTAAATGCACCAACTCCAGCCCGTAGAAATCAAGGATGCGGCGGAAGAAATCAGACAACGGAAGACACAAGCCCCGATCAAAGAAAGAGGCAAAAACTACCGTTTCGCCAGGCCGGGGGTTGGGGTTCGACTCATCCCTTGCTGACCGCCAACGGATCACTTCTTGGCTGGGCAACTTCAGCTCGCTCTCCAGCCACCTCAGCTTCACCAAGCCACAATCTGAGATCGGCCAAGAACTCCCTGGCGCACCCGCAGGATTCGTCGCCTTCGGCATGACTGAAGGTGGTGAGATTTGGGGGAAAGCAAATCGGGGGCTTGGAATAAATGAAGAGGATTGAAATCGCCCAAGTCCGGGTGGGGAACGGCTGCTGCTAACCCTAGCCGGGCGGGAGGCGAAAAGCTAGGCGCGAAGGTGGAAGACGAAGAGATTGGCTGATTTAGGGAAGACGACGGAATCTTTTTCTCTCTCCCCATCTTTTTATATAGCCTGTACCGACTAAATGGGCCCAGGCCTGCACAGTCGGTATTGGGCCGACAAGATATGAGTTCCTACAGTAGCATGCTCCATGTGGGCCGCCCGCAGGCTGAGTTGAAATTATAGCGCTGGTGCTACCCACAGGAACCGATGAGGTAAACAGATATGCTTCATAAAAGCCTTACTGCTAAACATATATGTTTGAGTATCTGTTTTATCCACCAGGTCTCGAGGATATATCCTTACAAGGATCACAAGCTGATCTTCATTAAAATTGGGGATGCAGGTATCTTTCTCGGGAACACCTGACCACGTAATGGATTTATTTTCATAAAGTGGCACTCGGCCTACATGCGTGGCCATCAGTTGTCATGAGCAACATTATTCCAGCCGACATGACGCTGAAGAGTCTAACTCTTGAGTAGTGCACTACTCGGGAGAGACTATAAATATTTATTCCTGCTGACATGATGTGGAAGAGTCTAGCTTTTGAGTGGGACGCCACTCGGAAAAGACTATAAACTCATATTCCGATTGACATGAAGTCGAAGAGTCCTATATACGAGTAGTCTCCTACTCGGCAAGACTATAAACTATATTCCGGTTGACATGATACCGAAGAGTCTCATATACCAGTAGTAATCTACTCGGAAAAGACTTCCAGGTTAAAGATCTTTGACTTTATGTTTAATTGTCTTCACAATTAAGCACAAAGTCGAGGGCTACACCTAATAGGTGTGCCTATTCGGCGCACACTATTCATATATCTACATGAAGCCCTTCATAGCCTCGCTGCCAGCTGACATGAAGCAGGACTCGGGAAGACTTACTCGGACAAAGAGTACTCGGGAGCATCGCACTCGGGTAACCTTCACCGTGGAGGATGAGCACTCGGTATCAACTGTGACTCAACTATGAAGGTCTCAGGGGCTACTGTGGGAGCCATGGGCCCCGGGTACCTCATTACCAGCACATGGGCCACTCGGATAGAGGATGGGCCAGATCATGTAGTTAGAGATAAGATAGTACCCGGCAGGCTGTGCCTTGTACAATAAGGAAACCTAGCCTTAGTCGGATAGGATTCTATCTCTAAGAAGGAAGTCCCTTGGTCGTATCCAACTGGGATCCTTACCATGTACCCCTGTCCCCTAGTATATAAAGGGAGGCAGGGCGCCCCCTAAGGGCAGGCAAGATCATTGATCGCAAAACCACCTCAGAGGAATAACACCTCAACTGGACGTAGGGTATTACCTCACATCGAGGGCCTGAACCAGTATAATTCTCCCGTGTTCCTCTGCAATCCACCGAATTCCAGGTCGCTAAGTAGCCCCATAGTATTATTGCCGGTGCAAAGCATCGACATATGGATACCACATAGGACAAAGATCAAGTCAACAAACCACATGGGCGCTTGTCAGTTAAAACCGCTCTCAATACTGCCGAGGAATTTAGTTTGCACTAGTTTCAGATGTTAAGAGACGCTTCATACCCGGTTTTGTGGTTGAGGGACGCAAATCAAACTCGATTCATACTTGAGGGGTCTAAAGTGAAGTTTTTTCCTTTTTCTTGTTACGATACGTTTTGAACATGTAAATTTCACAGAAATTCCCCTAGGAACAGAGTTTTCCAAACGGAATTCTCAATGTATTCAACTCAACAAATTGATGCAATGCAAGGTCTTTGATGCCTTGAGCAATGAACTTGTTGGCCTAACTTTTACTCAGAGGATTTCAGCTAGGTTAGATGACGGGAGACTGTTCTCACATTGAAGCGCTTCTTAACGATGAAAATTGGTATAGTGAAGGCACCAGCTTTGTCCTGTATTTCTTATCTTCATTTTATTTCAACTGTTTAACAAGATATCTATGGGCTATACGGCCAGGCCAACGACATCCCTATCATACAACACACGGTCTCTGCAAAGATGAGAGGATCAAGCAAAGGACAATGAAAAGGATGGCACTCGCAGAGACGACCAAGCAATATATACCAATATCTCTCAACTAACAAGGACACTGGCAGGGTAGAAGGTACGTTTCACTTGTGATCTGATCACATCCAACTTGTCATTATTTTCAGGAACTTTGGTTTCAGAAAGGAAGGCATGCATGGCCAAACCAAGAACCCATACGCCGGGCTCAACAGTTCTTCTAATCATAGTAAGGTGGCGTTTGAACATACTTCTGCATGGCCGCACGCAAAAAAAAAAAAATTTAGCGTGGGATTAATTATTATCTATTAAAAACTTAAAAAATAGATCTATTTGATTTTTTAAGATATTTTCGTATAGAAAGATTTTTAAAAAACACACTGTTTTATATTTTAGGAAGCGTGCTAACCAAAATCATATAGAAAAATTTTATAAAAAAACATACTATTTTATATTTTAGAAAGCGTGCTAACCAAAATCAAGACATAAGCCAGAAGTTAAAAACGTATCAAAACACCACCTGGTAATGTTTGCTTCTGCTTATTGCTTTTAGCTTCTCCGTCGGTTTTAGTTAGCATGTTTACTAAAACGTAAAAACTGTATGTTTTTTTAAAAATTTTCTATATGAAAATATTTTAAAAAATCAAATAGATATATTTGTAAAGTTTCTAATAATTAATACCTAATTAATCACGTATTAATAATATTTCTTGTTTTGCATACGACTTATAAACCGATATAATAAACCAATTTAAACACCCTATAAATCATCTATAAATCATCTCTGAACAAGTTGTTGCAACAGTGCTGCAGTTCACCAGCCAGAGAGAGTGGAGATGTGGATGGAACGAGTGGAAAGTCGGCTGATGAATAGAAGCAAAAGTCGTCTATTGCAGCTTTCTTGGGAGTCAGGTGAACAGTGTACTTATTAGGGGATAAAAGGACCATGTATTACTTACTATGGTGGCAATGGATGCTATTAAACAGCAAAAGCTTCCTTTTGGATTTCTTTTTTCCCATTGGATGCCAGCTCGAGTACACATGCTCAATTAATAAAGCAAAGGAAAAAAAACAAAGAACAACACACCAAATGCGCAGAAATGCCACTAGCTCGCAGCTCAATTATTCCCCACCCATGTCATCTCCTCTTACTCAAAAGTATGGAATCTTCCTTGGTTTTATAGGACAAAACCCTACGCCAAGCAACACAATATTTTGCGCACCACTCAAATAGTCCAATTGTGCCAGTACTAACCCCTCTAATCGCCACGAGGAATCCAAGTACCTGACCTTCAGGATTAAAGCTAACTATCGTACATTTAGTCGTGCCAGAGGCATAATCAATCGTGTTACTATAGGATCTGAATAAAATTCAGCAATGCTATATCAAAAGACAGAAAAAGCTACTCTGTGATTCACGTGGGATTAAAACTCCATTAAGTCAAAGCTCTCTTCTTTATCTTTATGCAAGAAAGGAGAACAGTTAATTTACATCGAGTTGCTTTCTTTGAACGGAGACGTGGCCATCTGTGCTCTGGCCGTGCAAGAATCCGGCGGCAACCAATGATGGATGTGTCGATCCTCTGTGCCGACAAGCCGGTTTTCGGCCAGGATTTCGATGCTAGCTGCTCGATCGGCTGAATGGTTCTTCGGCAATCTTGTGCGTGTGGAAAGCATCACCGGCTAGCACAATGGCCTTCGAATACCAACATGTGGGAAAGAAGGACAACGTGCTCGGGGCGGTAATGAGATGATTCGCTTCCTCTTTCGACGTCTCAATGTCGCCGTCGCACACCAAGTTCAGGTCCAGTCACCGTTGCTGTGGGCTGGAAAGCTAGGCAGAATGCTGCGAGTGCTATGCTTGCATAAAAGAAAGAAAAAAGGCGCGCCGGCAAAGGGATGTGTGTAGGATTTGCTTGATTGTATCTGCCTACCGCAATGCTTGGGCCAATTTTAGCTCCGCCCTAAGCAATGTCATGTTGTTGCAGATAGTTCTAGAACATTCGAATAAGCAAATTTATGTTTATCTAGAACACGAGAAATAGAAAATAAATATATATTAGTACATAAATTTTGATATATTAAGAAATGCAGGAGTTATGTAGAAATATGTGTTCGATGGGAGATATCAAACCTATATAAAACTAGAACTTTCAACCCAAAGATAGAAACTTACTACTAGAGCTCTCAGCTAAACCAAGAGGGCTGACCGAAACTTCTGACCTCATGACCCGGAAATTCTGGTCAGCTGTGAGTTGCTCTCCTAAGAATTTCACAACACAATCAAATAGTAAGATATGTAACCCTAAATAGTGAGGTAATATATGCATACAGTTCAATATGGAAAAATATAACAAGAGTAAGAAAAACTAGAGAGTGAATTATAAAGAGAGCAAATAGAGTGAAGAATAAGCGATTTTTATCTAAAGTTCAGATCATAAAGATCCTATGTCTCCGTTCAGGAGCTCCTAAGAGCTAGGTCTCGATTAACCCATTGCCTCACCAAGTGACCACGAAGATCAACTCGGTTCTCACGGAAAGTTACTTCTTTTCCTTTCGGAAACAAGATTCACCCTCACAAATTTGCCTGGGTCAATCCATAGACTGAGGATGCTCGCGGAGGACACCTAACTATCTAGGAGGTCTTCCTTCAAGAGTAACAAGCTCTAAATAGTAGCCCGACGTCGATCCCCAAGTGTTCAAGAAACTCCTAGCTCTCTCTCAAAGGTAATTCCTCACTAATCACCTAGATCAACCCTTAGACTACCATGAGAGCTCAAGAACTAGGTGGAAGGAGGCTTGGAACCATGAGAAAGCCCTAGAGATACAAAAACGAAAGTGAAATGACTAGCATTGCCCTGGAGGGGATGGAGGGGTTAAATACCCATATCCTTACGTCATGTAGCCGTTACTCACAGAAACAGGACCCGGAAGTTCCAACCCAAAGGCTAGGAACTTCCGACCCACACTTAGCACCAAACAGAAAGAGTTGGTCGGAACTTCTGACCCAGATGGCTGGAACTTCCAACCAACCTGACAGAAAACACCCTAAAACCTGTGCAAGTGTTGTGCAATAATATCTCTCTTCTAGACAAGATATGGACTTAAACACTTGGTGATACATGAGCCATTGTTTGGAACCCCCTTGATAATATGGCTTGCCTAGAGTCAAATTTAAAAACATGAGAGAAAATTTAAACAAGTGTCTAGTATTCTCACCGCATTGTGTCATGTTTTTAGGGGTCTCCATACATTACCCTAAGCAATCTGGGATTAATCTCTACATGTAGCTCAATAGAATCATTAACCTCCCTCCCCGTGGCTCGTGCCAGCCGCCCACCGCGGCCTGCCTCCCTCTAGCCGGCCCATCCCCTCCTTTCTCCTCTTTTCCGCCGGGCTGCTCCCTCTATGGGCGAGGCCACTCCTTCCTCCTTCCTTTGGGCCGGCTTTCTCTCTGGCTCGTTTCCCCCTCCCTCTCCACGTACTAGCCCGTGTCGGCCTGCCTTCCCGTGGCCCAGCCTCATAGCTGGCCTCCATCCGCGCTCATCGGAACGGCTCAACCGTCCCTCTGCCTCTCGCCGACAAAGCTTCATCCCCAACCTCCGGCCGAGAAGGCCGAAGTGAGGAGGGCCATCGGCGCCATCCGATCCAGTGCCTCTCTGCATTCTGCCCCTCGTTCGAATCCCGTAGACCTAGTCTCCTCGTGCCCGCACTCGGTCTCCCAACTTTTCCTATGAAGTCGGGTAGAGTCAAGCCCACACTCCCCATCTTCCTCTCTTCCACGTCACCGTCCCACTCCGTTGGCGGATTGCAACCTCTCCCTGGCCACGATCCGTCGCCCGTGCCTATAAAAGGGACCCCCATGCTCCCTCTTTCTTTTTCTCCCGTCTCCCACCCCATCCGCGTCCTTTAGCCTCCATTCCACCATAGGAATCAAGCTCGGTCGGGCTCCGCCACCTCCGGCTGCCGCTCGTCGCTGTTATAGCCCATGTCGAGCTACACCGTTGCCATCGACAGCTTCATCGTGCGATGTAGCACCCTGGCCACCACCCTGTATCTGTAAACCGCCGCCGAGGCATCTTCCTCGCCGTCGACCCGAGGAGCATCGCCGCTTCACCCTCGTCACCGGTTATCTTTGTTCCCCGCCAGTCACTGTCCTCATGCTTGGTAAGATCGCCTGCTTGAGCCCTTTCTCCCAGTGCTTCGGCTGTCCTCGCTGTGCCTCCTAACGCCCACTTCGTTGCTAGGACGGAGCGCTGCCGTGGCCTCTATCTTCCAACTACCACTCGTCGTCGTCCGGAACAACACCAAGCCTCTCTGTTACTGCCCGCGGCATCGCAAGGCCTCCCAGAATCTCGTCCGCTGCTCCGTTGCCGCCGTGGACCACCGGAAGGAGGCCGCCACCATCCATCCCGAAGTAGCCACCGCCAAACCCTCGCCATCTATCGCTGTTCTCACTCGGTGAAGCTCCCAATCCATCTCCCTTCCTCTTCGCCATTTTTCGGGGCCACCGCGCCAGATGGTCGCTGCTGACAGCCATCGGGCCGTGCTCCGCCGCCATATGGCCAGGCTAGCCGACGAGCGAGCCTCCGCTTGTCCCGGCCGTCCGATCTGCCTTTGGGCCAATCTGGACCGTATGTGTGGGCGCCCCCATGGACGCCCGTGTTGGTGCCATGGTGGCACCTCATCAATGCCACTTCACCCTCCTCCTCCACGGGTGCGCCTGCATGGCTACGACGCCCGCTGATCCCAACCATCCGATCGTCCTCAGGTTGATCCCGGCCGTACATTCTCGTGAACCAACTCCGTGGTCTCGGTCCACTGTAGCCAGTCTCCCTCCTCTCACTGACGCGTGGGCCCCCATGTTACTGGCGCCTCCCTCTCTTTCTGAGGGCTAACGCAATTAATATCCTTTTTCTTCATAGAAATATTTCCTAATTGCATATAAATCAAATAGAATGTCTTTTTAGGATTTAAACCAATTAAAACATCTAAAATTCATAACTAATTCATACGAACTCCAAATTGGACCATTCAACTTGTAAAATTCATCTAAAATTGATCTGTACATGTTTGTTTACTTTTCATATACTGTTTACTTGTTTTTTATTAGAGTTTTTCCCTTGTTTTGCATGCCACGCGTAGAATCCGATGTTTCAGAGGATTGCAGCCTCGAGAAAAAGTGTTTCGGAAGGTTAATTGAAGAAGCAACACAAGTCACATATTCATCCTTGAGCATGTTGAACCTACTTTGTGAAATATTTATCGTTTCAAAATAAACTACATGTTTTGCTAATTACATGGAATATGGGATTACCTATCTGCTTGCTTGAGCCTTGTTTGTTTGACATCCATTCCTTGATAACTTTGGGTGATAAGTTGACTAGCTTATATCTCACTTGATGACTTAGCTAGAAATATGATATGCTTAGCCATGCTTAGTACAATTAGATAACTGTTGGGATAATCACTTCATCTATACTTGGTAATTTGACAAGCTGCGAGCTCAAGACATTTTGATCATGGTTTTTGGTCTTAATTATTCAACTAAAATATGACTTAATGGTGGGTTGTGGGTACATTGTTTTGATGGTCGCACCCATGACAATTGGACTGGTTCATGGGAAACCCTTATAAGGCATCTCATACTTACCACAAGCCAGCGTGGACGACAGCTGGGTTTGTAGTGTAGCTCTTCCCTCTCCTAGGCACCGAAGAAGAGGGTGGGCGTGGAGTTGGGTCGAACCGGAGTACGGTACTGATCGGTTTCCGGATCCACCGTGACGCAAGGGGGGTAGCCTCTTGACATGGTGTGCCCTGCGCGGGATGGTACAACCTTAGCTTGGTGTGGATGGTCTGGGGAGGGTTATGCAAAGGGTCCTGTCACAGTCCCTTTTTGGGGTGTCATGATGGCACATCGGCGCACCAAAACATGCCGTAGTTCTGTGTCTTGTGGGTAAAGTTGTACATCTCTAGCTAGAGTAAATCTATTCGAATAGTTGTGCCCATAGTTATGGATGACCGATCGAGATTAATCGTGATTAGTCCCACTCTTAATTAAACTTGATGTAATGGAAATGGTTTAGTTCAGATGGTTGGTTTGGCCTGATCAACATGGTGTAACATTGTTCAGTAGAGCTTAATCTTGACTTAATTAATGAACTATTTTGCTATTTTTAAATACAAATGATTGCAACTGCCTTTATGCAAAAGAGCCACAAACCTCCCTTTGCAATCCCATGCATGAATGCATCATCGGTGTGGCTTACTGAGTATGGAAGGTGGTGCTTAGCCTTATTATTTTTTCCCTTTCAAAAGTGAAGATTTTTAGTGTCAAAGATGAGCTTAGAGGACCAAGACTTATACCCCAGTTGAGTTTGCGTGTAGAGTAGATCTGAAGCCACGCTAGATTCAACTTTCTGCTGCTATCTTCTTCCATGTGAGTACTAAGTCTCTCCTGTAAGTATTTACACTTTATTTACATTTAGATCTGCATATTGATTTGTCATTTTGTGTACCCTAGCCTGAAACACTGGGTGGCTAGGCCTCTTCCACACCAGTCCACAAGGCCTATCACCAGTAGCATGATTGAATCCCCTATTCTTCTCCCCACCTACAAGGGGCTAGCTAGCTCGCACACGGCTGCTGGCAGCACGCGCGGCAGCCGTACCCCCTACCGTCCCAATTAAACACTAATGATAATGATTAGTGCTTAATAATTTTTAATTATAAAATAATACATAAATAAGCAGAGTTAAAAGTTTTAGATTTTAATTGAAATTTTCGAAAATCTAATTAAAAGTTTTAAATTTTGGGTTGAAAATTTCAAAATTTAAGTAGATTTTTTTAAATTCTTAATTGATAGTTTTTTTTATTTGAGTTGAAGGTTTCAAAAATTGAATTGAAAGTTTCAAAATTAGGTTTCAAATTATCAGTACAGAGTTTACACTATTTTTTAAATATTTTATTTTTAATTAATTTTTTATTGTACATGTACAGTACGAGCGCTACTACGCGCGCTGCCGGTGCGCGTGTGTAGTAGCTTTTCCGCACCTGTAGAGCAACTCATTGTCCATCGCTCTAGCCTCCACAAATCCCTAGCGTGTAGCACTGCTGCCGAGTGACATTCGTTGCCTACCATTGCTCGTTTGACCCACCTAATTTTTTGTGTGTATTCCGCCACTAACTAGAGGCGTGAACCTTGGTGCAAAGAGCTCAAGCGAGGGAAAGTCAACTTTTAGCAAGCGCAAATATGAGTGTGTTGAGTTTAGTGGTAACAGGCCGATGGTAACCTAAGCTCCAGCTACAATGCTCATTTAGGGGTTGTTCCGTATTGGCAGTGCTGGCTGTGGTGTTTTTGAGCCATGTTGATGTTGCTAGTTGGCTGACGCAGATCAGTCGCAACCAATGGTAGTGAGTAATCCCTTGCCATGCAAAGAACTTATGGGTCTGTTTGGTTGCCTGCACCAGAGGTGGCTCGCATCTCGCCTGTAGAATCCGTCATGTTTGGTTGCCTGCACGGGCGTGTGAGCTAGGCTCCGCTGGTGCAAAAACGGCCACTCAGCCAGGCTGAGGGGAAACGCCCAAATCGGCCGTAGCTTGTTAGCAAGGTCAGCTCATGCAGTTGCGGGGACGCGCGAGTGCTGACGTGGGATGAGCGGGTGCATGCGACAGGTAGGGGTCGAGGCATCTCGCCACCCCCTTCTCCTATTTGTTCTCTTGCCCACCCAATTCACCGTCCCCGCGCGGTCGCCACGAGCTCAAGCTCGGTCTGATTCGCGAGGAAGAAGAGAGCGGGAGGAAGGAGGGCTTGAGGAGGTACCCGGATCTGGACGCCGCCGCCATCATCTTCCTCCTCTTCTCCCCGCTCTCATCGGTGCCTTCTTTCTCGCCGGCCACCGCTGCCTCCTTCTTCACAAGCTGCAACTCATCGGATCCGACAGCTATGACTCCAAAGCGCCAGATCCGGCAGCCCTCAAGTTATGGCCACCGGATCCATCGGCCATGAACTCCGACGATAGGGAGGGAAGGCTGGGCATGAAGGGAATGACCAGCGAGCGACTGCCTCTGTCGCGATGGAGACAAGGCTTCAAGGCCTTTCTTGTTTTTTCCTTTCTTTTTTTCGTCTCTTTTTTTGTCTCTTTTTTGTCACCGATTAATAAGCCAATGATTGTGTACCACATAATTTGCATTTTCTCTTTTATTTTGCTCGGTGATTAACCTCCCATTTATGTCGTGTTGGAAATTTTTTGAAGTGCTGAATTTTATTTGGTTAAGCCGATTAAATTTGATATTGCAAATTTTGTTACAATTTAAAATATTATAGACTTAAAATATTTCTATATATAAGTGGTAGGGGTAATCTTTCCATCCAAATAAAGAGGTAATTGGATTCAAAGTACATGCATCCAACTAAACATAATCTCTTGCATGCAAGTTTTTGTATTTAACCAACTAAACAATATCTCAGAGAAACTAGACTTAACCAGTTCATACAATCAAACACCTCCTATTGCATGTCACTAACCAGGGCAAACTCAGTCTAGATGAGGCATAGGAGCTAGGCTAAGGACGTTAAAACAACCAAACAGACCCTATGCGCCCAACTATTGCTTGAAATGTACCGATCAAAGAGGATTTCGTTAATTTTTCATGGTTCAATGGGATTCTCGAACTCATTAGCTCAATTTCCCTCTTCACAAATGTTACACACCTTACAAATCCTATAATTCAAATGAGAATTTAGTCCTCATTTGAAATGCAGGGATTTTATATAAAACTATATAGAATTTTCATGAAAATTTGTTTAATTCTGACGAACGCGTTGCTCGCCACGCGTACAGTGTGCTTCCCACAGTTTCCGAAGCCGTTTCGGAAACTTCCGATAACTCGGAACAGTACGGGGCGGCGATTCTTTTTCTGATTTTGGCGACGCAATATCTGGCCAGCATCTGATGTGAGGTTTGCTTTGTTGGCCCACTTGTCTGAACATAAAGTGATGGGGGACCTTAGTGTTTGTAACTAACCTTTCCGTGCCCGCCATACGTGTCCCCCTTCCCAAATTGCCATTTACACCAAGGTCCTAGTACGAAGTTTTCTTTAGTTCGAAAAATTGGTAATCTATAGACCAAATTAATCATAAATATTACTACATCCGTTATATTATATAGCACTACCTCCATTTCAAAATAGCTACATATGTCTATATGTCTAGACAAGACAAAAGTCATTATATTTTAGAACAGAGACAATAGTGCATTTTTCTTGTTTCCATATTAGCATTAACAAATTTACACTAGATTTATCCAACCAGTTATTAAAAATAGACTGTAACGTCAATTAACCTGGCATGATTATGTTGCTCAAGCAACAGGGGTAGAATCGTAATTGCACACACCGGGAAGAGACGGTCCCGTGACGACGGCCTGCAACCACAACCACCCCATCTACCAGAAGAAAAATACGGAGTACTTAAACCCCACACGCGCTAATCCAAATCCAAATCTCCTAATCCACAAAATAGTGATTAGCGCAAAGCGCCATCCGGCATTACAGCCTCGGCGCTGGTAGTTATGGCGTATTAATATCACCCGCACTTTTTTCCCTTCCCCCTCCTTTCCTCCTCCCCTCGTCTCGCCTCGCCGCTTCCGCCTCCTCCGCCTCGTCGCTGCTCCCCCCCCGCTCGCTCGCCGGAGCTCCGCTGCGGGTGCTTCCTCCGTCCGCTCTGCCCGCAGCGCGCTCCGCCTCCTGTCGCCCTGACGCGCTAGGAACCGGCTCACGTCTCTCGGCGACGCGGCGGCGGCTCGGAGTGGTGGCGGCGGCGGCCTCGGATCCGGCGGTGGGGATCCAACGGGAGGCTCGGGAGGGGAATGTGGGTCCCTATCTGAAGCGGTTTCGGCCTGGGAGGCTGCGGCGAGATGATACGGTGAGTGATCTGCGAGTTGTGGCTGGTGAATCGGGAATTGGGGGCGGGTGTGTGCCCGTGTAGGTTGTTGGGCTTGTTCCAGGGGCTTCAGGTTTTGGAATATTTGGTGTTTTTTTGGGAATTTACACAGCAGGTGGATTTGACGAAGTTCGATTCGTTGTAATAGGCCTTTTGCGCTCGTTCGTTCTGTCCCTCTGTTGAGATTGTTTTCTCTCTGTGAGGCAGCTCAGATTGCTTTGTTTCTTTAGAATTAGGAGTGTCGACGCTAATCGTGCAAATTCTTTTGTATTGTTGGTGTTTTTGCGCTGAATTATGGCTATTATAACTGTTTGATTAATTGAGATGGACTTGCTGGTGGTTTTAGACAGTACTCCAATTTCGCAATTCTCTGTGCGCTCTGAGCTCAGATGTTTTTGACCAGTTCAATTCGGGTATTCTTTTGGTTTACGTGTGATTCTCTTACTCCTCGTGCTTGTGTTTTCCCCTTTTTGGGAGAATAGTTCTCTCAATTTGCTGAGTCCAGTGGGTTAATTCGAACTGAACTGTCTATTTTGGGGAATTCAAACTGTATTTAGTGATTGAACGGTGCTTAATATGACAGAAATTTTATGTTCGCGCTCAAGTATGACAAATTCAACTGTTCCGTGGATTTGACCAAAAATTTTTTCGGAGGGAAATAGATTTGGCCACCTGTGCTTGCTATTTTTGCTCATGGCTCTGTTGTGGGTTCCTGCTATTCTACGTGAATTTGTGGGGTATAACTCTAGGTGCTAAATTTGACCTCCTTACATGAATTGATTCGGAGGGAGCTGCAAAGTAAGTTTGACCTGTATGAATTGATTTGACCCAATTACGGTGTTTTGTGATTACGATGGTACATAGCTGTTGGGTTCCCAGTAATAGGATCAACAGGAGGGCGTGACTTATTAGCATCCTACACCATTTATTTGGGGGAATTGGTACCTTACTGGCTACAGTGATTTTCATGGTGTGAACAATCCCAGTAATTGCTCCCTTTTGTAGAATTCAGTATGGCATTTATTTATGTAGACCGCCCTGAAAAAGCAGCAGTGTAATATTCCATTTACACGAGTTCACATGAGATGAACCTTTTAATCCTGTCCATTTCACTTTAGTTAGGCATATTCATTTCAATAGGTCATCTCTAGTTATATTTTAGTAATATATGAATATAAGTGCATTACTCAGGAGGATAATTACTTAATTAGTTATTTTTCTTTTTATGCAGGTTGAGAGGAGGTCCATTTTGTTGAGCTGGAGATACAAAACATGGGTGCCTTCAGCCAATGAGGGCAGGTCGTGTAGATCAAGGGACTGATGTCTGCAGGACAATGGCAGGGAATGATGAAGTTGCCCTGAAACCTGTTTCATGCGGGGCACGGCTACGGAGGAGTTGTGATGCATCATTGAGGTTGGGAGGGTCCATGAGAGACCCTTTTTTGAAGAACAAAGTGGAGAAGTTTGATCTATCTAGCCTAAATTGGATTGATGAGATTCCAGAATGTCCTGTGTTTTCTCCATCAATAGAGGAGTTTGAGGATCCACTTGTTTATCTCAGTAAAATTGCCCCTGTCGCCTCAAAATATGGTACATTTTGTTCTTTTTGTTCTTTCGTGATTATTTTCTTCTGAGTTGCAAGGTCCAAGGGCGTAGTAATGATTTTAGACAGGGAACTTATAATTCGCAAACTCGATACTACGATTTTTTATGCTGAAGCTGGGTTATGAGCCAGGGTGTTGTGGTGCTTGGGCTGAGATCTAGGTAGGAGGGTTTAAGGCGTGTTTAAACAGGTTTTTGATAGATCATATGTTGAGCTTCGAAAAGAGTGATATAATGGATTTTTTGTTGACATTGGCAAACATGAAAGCCTGTTCAGTCGCACTACTCTAAGTGTTTCTAATCACCTCACAAGTGCAATATAATAAGGTTATTATTATTGAGAAATAAATGAGACACACATGGAAACCAGCATGGTCTAAAAAAATCTTTTGTCAATGGTGGAAGTCTCTACCCTAGACTTTTGTGTCATTTATGCATTGTTTTCAGACAGGTTTCTGTACTTTTAATTTTGCAGGTATATGCAAGATTGTTTCACCTCTCTACGCTTCTGTACCTGTTGGGACTGTACTTATGAAGGAACAAGGTGGACTTAAGTTTACTACCAGAGTGCAGCCTCTCCGCCTTGCTGAATGGTCCAAGGATGACAAGTTTGCTTTCTTCATGAGTGGAAGGTAGGTCAGTCTATCGATACTGTATTACTGCTTAATAAGTGTTTTTTTTAATTTATATTTCGATATCATTTGAATTTGTATCATCAGAAAGTACACATTTCGAGATTTTGAGAAGATGGCAAATAAAGAATTTGTTCGAAGATACTCAAGTGCTGCTTGTCTTCCACCAAGATATATGGAAGAGGAATTCTGGCATGAAATAGCCTTTGGCAAGATGCAGTCTGTTGAGTATGCATGTGATATTGATGGTAGTGCATTCTCTTCTTCTCCTAATGATCAACTGGGCATAAGCAAATGGAACTTGAAGGTACTCCCTCCGTTTCTTTTTAGAAGGCCAATAGTTGTCTGTTTGCAAAATATAAGGCTTGTAAGTGAATACATTGACTCTTTTTCATTTTTGCCCACAATTATGACATAGTCTGTGCTGCATTTATAAGAAGCATCTCACTGACCATCTTCTTGCCTGTTTCCAAGGTATCTAAGTATGGGTAGCATGGTCATTTTAACTCCTCTTTGTCCTAGTTTTGAACTCTCCTTAATCATTATGCCCGCTCAAAATAAGCCTTATATTTCGAAATGGAGGCAGTATTTTTGTTTACCAGTTTGAGAGACATATATACTACTACATCACTACATGCCACCTTTGGCAGTATTTGGCAAGAGTACGCGCATCACCAACTGCACAATAAATCCTCTCTCTTGTTTTAATCTTACCCAACTTTAAGTATCTAGACCCTGCTATACATAAATTGCATCATTAGAGGATCCCATCTGCTATATTGAACTATTGATTAATGGCATGTTAAAAAGTCCATTCGTGCTTTGATCCAGAGACTTTCTCGGTTGCCCAAATCAACACTGCGTCTCCTTAGAGCAGCAATTCCAGTAAGTAGACTGTATTGATGATTTCCCATTCTAGTTTTTTGTACTTTTATTTATCTTCTGTGTTTTTTAGGGAGTAACAGATCCAATGCTGTATATTGGGATGCTCTTTAGTATGTTTGCATGGCACGTGGAAGATCATTACTTGTACAGGTGCATGATTAATATTTGCGTCATATTTCTGCTGTCTTTTCACTATGCTGCACATTAAATCGAAATATTCTATTTGTTATAATGTGAGTTAATGTTTTTCTAGCATTAACTATCATCACTGTGGGGCTTCAAAAACGTGGTACGGGATTCCTGGGAAAGCAGCTCCAGATTTTGAGAAAGTGGTACGTGAGCATGTGTACGATCATGAAATTTTATCAGGTGAAGGGGAAAATGCAGCATTTGATGTCCTTTTGGGAAAGACTACAATGTTTCCTCCAAATATTTTGTTGCGTCATCATGTTCCTGTATATAGAGCTATACAGAAACCTGGAGAATTTGTTATCACGTTTCCCCGAGCTTATCATTCTGGTTTCAGCCATGGTGAGGCTTCATTACATGCTTTCAGTGATCTCTTTATTTCACTATTGAATATCTCAGTATTATATTTCATTTAATCAACATCATGAAATGCAAAACAACCACCAGGTTTTAATTGCGGCGAGGCAGTGAATTTCGCCATTGGAGAATGGTTTCCTCTGGGAGCACTTGCTAGTCAACGTTATTCACTTCTAAAGAGGATACCGCTACTGCCTTATGAGGAACTTCTTTGTAAAGAGGCAACACTTCTTGCTCACGAATTTTCTACATGTGATTATAAAGACACAACAGGATTAACTGGTGACACACACAATCAACGATGTATGAAAGTCCCTTTTGTGCAGTTGATGAGGGTCCAACATTGTATCCGTTGGTCCCTTATGAAAATGGGTGCTCGCACACATTATAAAGCAAATATTGATGCCACAGTTCTCTGTGGAATATGTAGACGTGACTGCTACATAGCCCACATTATGTGTAACTGCAGAATTGATGCAATTTGCCTTTGCCATGGTAAGACCTTAGTACCACCAAGCGTAGATATTGGCTTCATTTGAGTTCATCATTTTTACTTGTTTACCTTGTTTTGAAGAGGAAGAGATTAGGAGGTGCCCTTGCAGTTGTGATTGTGTTGTTTTTGTGAGGAAAGACATCTTTGAACTGGAGACATTATCCAAAAAGTTCGAGGAGGAAAGTGGAATACTGGATGCAGTCAAAAAGCAAATGGCTCGACGTGATGGCCCTAGTCTGCATTCTAACTTGTTCAACAGTATTGATCATGAAGCTGAATACCACCCATACTGCAAGATTCACATAGATCCATCCCCTGAAATATATAGCATTTCAGAGACAAATTTTGTTGGATATGACTTGAACATCACATCATGCTGCATCAACAGTAACATTTTCTTTTGTACCCCATGAGTATTCTACACAAAGTGATGTAAGGCTCATTCCTGTGTTTCTTATTCTAATGTTCATGAACTGTTTTTGGCAACTAAAATATACTGATATTAGTGTATATATGCAGGAGTGTACAAGTTCTAACAGAAGAACCTTCTCTAGCTCTTGTCCCGAGAATACAATTACCCCCGAAAATGCAATTAGTAATGCTAACCGTTTATCTACTCCTGATCAAACATGTCTGTCTGACAAATTCGCTGCACATGATACTGATGATTCTGACTGTGAGATATTTAGAGTAAAGAGAAGATCTGGCCTAACTCCTGAGAAAAGGCACATGGAAGATGGAACAACAAATCTCACTGAGAATCAGGTACAGATATTTCTGCGGGTACTGCTCATAAGATTATTAAAAATGCTTACTCTCCTAAAATAGATGTCACTGTATGGTATGTTTGCAGTGAAACTATATCCTTGCAAAACCCAACATTTTATACTAATGTTTCATGTTTTCCTTTTCAAAATAAATATGAATGTGAGTGGAGTTTGCAAAATCAAAACTACATTCCTGTGTGTGTAGCAGTCCTAAGTGCTGAACTTCATTCCAGAAAGTGCTTAGAAATTGGTTACTGGATCTTGCGAACTAGATCAAAGGTGAAATGGAAGGGGCATGATTCACTGAAAGTGCTTAGAAAATGCTTCAGTTCACAGAGTAGGGGCATGATAATAAGGATACCTGTTCAAATTTCATAACTTAAAACCCATTTAGTGAACTGGAAGTTCAGCTTATGGTGCAAGTGTATAGAACACACACACCCACACAAAAAAAAACTCGAGTATTTACCTTTGACATTGATTCTTTCTCTTTTACTAGACATCTTCTTGTTCCTGGTGGCAGGTATTGAAACGGCTGAAGAAAATTGATGAACATGGCAGACAAGAACAGAAATTAGCTGAACTATCCTGTGGTGCAAGAAGTGAACCTGTCCATACTGATGATTGTAGACATTGTGTTGACTTCATTTCTGAAAATGGAGATGACTTTATAGCTCCAACCAAATTGAGGATGATACATCAACTAGATGCAAATATTATGGAGGATGAACTTGCTTCCAGCCAGAAATATAATAGTTCCAACCACCAATCTCCATCTATAGAGCTTGGGCCAAAACGCTTGAAAATTCGTGGCCCGTCTTTTCCCAGCAGGATTTCTGAGCTGGAGGTATCTTGTAGATTCCAGGAAAATGATTTGGGTAGCCAGCATGCTCGATGAATACTGCTAGGCCATTGGTTCTAACACTAAGTAAGTTAACAAACAGCATTCCTAACTTCTGGAAGCTGAAAGCTCCTTCCAGCCCAGGTTTCCAATTTGTTGATTGGTCAGTTGGTAACAGATGGTTCAGATTTGATTCTTCTGCGGGCCTCCAATAGAGGCACTGACATGGGTTCATGGCTGGATTCTTGATTTTATTGATGCGTCACATTTGTGGTAGGGGAGCCTGAAAGCAGTAGGCAGACAATTCTGATGTTTTTCCATTGTACATCTTCACATACATCTCCTTTCGCCTTTCTCGTAGGTTTTCCACTGTGAAGAGGTTAGTCTACTACTTTTACCAATTTCTTTCATTCTTTCTCCACACATACACATGTACCTAGAATGCTTAATCAGATGCAAATATGGAACTGATACTGTAGATCCCATATTGAGTCAACCATTCTACTTTCTACTGGTCTTTGCTCTCTTTATGTAATCTCAAATGATCACATTTTCTTTTGTCATTATTGGTACCGGTACATTTGTCTCCGGATGTTTTGATAACTTCATTTGTTAATAAATTGATTGATGCTGACAGGAAATCACTAGCACTGATTGTCATGTTGCATATGCAACAAAGTAGATGCTTTGTGATAATGTATAATGAAGCCCATGTAAATGCTCGAATCAATCATATTCTATTGAAAAGTGGGTGTAACAGAAGGAATAAAGGAGCTATTTCAGTCAGGAAATCAAATTTTGCACTTTAGTGCATATGCACCTATATGTTGGTCATGTTCATTTATCCACCTCCAAAAAAAAAAAACAGTTGCAACTCCTAGTTGTTAGATCATGATATGCTAAAATCTACCACTGGAGATTTACGAAAAGATCGAGATGACCAGATCAAAAATTAACTTGAAAATAATATAAATCTCAATTATCCATTGTTTGGGTAGCGTATTATATATTACAATCTGTATGAAGGCCACACTTTAAGAAAGGTGAGTAGGTAACCAACTAATTTGTTCCGTCAATAGCTTGTTTGCGGAATGAATCTAATGCTAATTCCCAGCAAGACTTCGGGTAGTCTAGGCAGACTGGGAGAACGACCAGCTTCCTGATCTTTTCTATATGATGCTTTGACAAAATTCTGGAAATTAGGCATAGTAATTATGTTGTCATGGTGGGAAAGCAAATAGCCCATCGACGATTACTTCCTTTCACTTACCATCTCACCATCATGTTGCTCCACCTGCTGAGTTACTAGAAAAGCCACGAGGACCTATAGGAGCCATTAACTTGAGAGTTTGGTATGATTTTCCACGACTATTATGGCTTTACGTCGGTAAAGAGGCTATTCCTTCATGGAAAGCTCATGATGGGTTCATGAGGAAAGATTTGATATCTTTTCTAACTTTGCCTACTTTCTTTTCATTCTTTTGTTGGATGTTCTCAAAAATACATGTCATCAAAAACATCTCATGTCTTTAAAGACAAGTTAAAAAGAAGGATTCTCTTTGCTACCACTCTTTGGTGTCCCTGATGATTAACTGCTGAGTGCTGACTGAAGCTTTGTCAAGACCAAAGAACACTTGTGCTGCCCGTCCTCTTTTCAATTCGGCCATTATGTCAACGTCATCCCAAAGATGCAATTCCTTGATTTGCAAGGGCTCGGCATTAAGGCGAAGATATGCATCTTATAAAATGTAAGTGCGCCCAAAATGCCTTCATATTCATTTACCTCTTGTTTATGAATATTGTTCAAAGATAAATGTTCCATGCCCTAATTAGGAAAAGACCGTGGGTTCCAATGTCTATTCTAATTGAAGAATGATCTTCTGATGAGAATCCTGCAATTACATAATGTTTGCTTACCTTTCTAAAAATAATGTTTGCTTATCGGACATTGCTGTATCCAACTAACTTGTTGAAAATTCGTTCCAAATGATTCTTTTCCACAGTTCATTACTTGATTCCGTGGTCATTGTCAAAATGTCTTGGACTTTTAGGACAGAGCATACAACCCACCCTTCTACCATTTTCTTATCGTCCAACATGCTAATAACTGATTAGGTATGCTTACATGGTTTTCTTCCGGTAATAGACTGCATTATATGTTGTCTGATAGTATCTGCAAGTGACTAGTGTACTAGTATGATTAAATTGGCGGGCCTGTCGAGTCAAATCTTGTTCTTTCTATAGTTTCCACCTTCCACTTGCATCTTGCATGTACATCAGCTCAAATGAACTGCATGGCAGAATTTCTGGACTGCGAACATGGGGTCAATAGGTCATATGACCATGCCATGCAAGTAATGGACACTGGTGCGTCCTTTGCGAATAAATTGTTGCATGCCTCTGCTCTGCCTGGCATGAATGGCTATCAAAATCCTCAACAAGATGTGACCACACTCTGAGCGGGGACAAACCATTAAAGGCCACAAAGTTCAAGGACTCCATATCTTGAACTACATGCTCACAACTCGGGAGTACTTATGGATCGAATCCATATGAGCACTTGGCATTTCAAGTAATACTGCACCCCTTTTCCTTCTTTTTTTTATTATAGGCATTTCAAATTTGACTATCAGTATGTTTGAAACTACTATCATCATTCAAGGTTGACTAGCAATTTTGCTGTAATATTGATTTAAACCTATAAAAAATCTTGACCATAAAGAATGGAAGGACCGAGGGAGTAGTCTGTGTAGTACTCCCTCTATTTTTTAATATATAATACTGTTGATTTTTCGACATATGTTTGATCATTTATCTTATTTAAAAAAATAGTGCAAATATGTAAAATTATAAGCCATTCTTAAAGTTACTTTAGTAATAAAACAAGTCACAGCAAAGTAAATGATATTTGCACTATTTTTTGAATAAAACAAATAGTCAAACATGTGTCTAAAAATCAACAGCGTCATATATTAAAAAATAGAGAGAGTACCCTCCAGTAAAAAATATTTGACACTCGGAGAACTAGACTCAACGTCAAATAAATTTGACTAGAGGGAGTTCTAAACTCTTTGGTCACGAGGTGTTTGTAGTTTTGGACAAGTTTTTCATTGAACTTTTAAATCTTGGACTATCGTGTTGATGTATGAAAACCTTACATATATTTGTCTCAAATAATATTTTCATACTAGCATTTTATCATATTTTTTGAGGAAAAAAAATTATTTTAATCAGAAAGACATATTAATGTCAAAAATACTTTTTTTTGTGACTTGGAAAGGTATATATAATACTCGTTGCATCACAGATTATAAGTTGTGTGAAAATTGGCTCATTTGGAGCACATGTAACTTCAAAACGTATGAAAAGAAAAAGAAATCTAGGAATCGATTTGAAAACACATGAATACTACAATTAGTTTCTTTGGTGGTTCACAGGAAATAGAACAATAGAAATTTTGAATGAGGTTTGTTTGTGGAAAAGAGAGAGTTGAAAGAAAGAAAGAGAATGCGTTGGACTTCTCAAAGACAAAGAAAACAAGAACTATATGAGCTTATGCTTATTTTCCTTTGGAATTGGGCATAGAAAACCATATCGATAGGATTTCAAAAGTTTGTTCCTTCAATCCAAATGACACTAAGGAATAAAGTCCTAAGGATTTAAATCGTTTACACATCCTATGAAAACCCTCCGATCCAAAGGAGGGGTAAGGGCGTTCTGCGAAGTTGTGAAAAGAGATACAGGGTAATTTTACTCTGCAAGTTCTGTATGATCCCTAAAGTTTCAGCCTAGTCTACTATTGTAGATATTGCCGAACTTAGGGAGGATCTTCTAAATAGTACAGTTCACATGGTTCATGTCTGGAGTCTGGTCCTTGCAAAGTCGAATAGGAAGAAAACCTTCTCTCTGAACTGATATAATTTACCGCATGCAGCCTTGTTGACGGTGGCATCCTTATTGGCCAGTCCATATAAAAAAGCAGCAGTTGCTTAATCATCCATATCCTCCTTAAACTAAGCATCTACTAGCATAGGTAAATCAGGCCTGATAACATAATCATCATACAATCATATTCCTTGTCGGCATCATGATATCTTATTCCTGCTTATACTTGCTAGATCAAATCAGATTTGTTCTGTAGTGGCTTCTACTGTCAGTCTTGTCAATTGCTGAATCCAGTAATTTATACCCTGAGCATTATTTTTGGTCCTTTGACCTGTCAGTCATTTCTCTATGTCACATCATTAATTAAGAAATATCTTGTCTGTACATGGAATCTGGTGTTCAGATTATCAAATCCACAATACAGATGCAGAAGATGCCCTAGGTATGAGTGTGCACTACAGTCAGCACAAGATAAGACACAGGCAGGCTACCACAGTGCTGTACTGTACTGCCATTAGTGTGTACTCCTCTACTCTACCACTAAGAAATTCGAGGATCGGTTGCTAATATGATGGTCAATCTATGGGCAGGTTGCAATTTTGACTGTCGGTTGTTGGACCAGGGCACGGTTTCAGTGGGGGCCATGCAGCGGGGAGCCATATGATAGGTGGGGCCAAGCGGCCATGACCGGATGACCCCATCATGCTCAGGGTGGTGGGCACTTGGTACAATCCATGCAGGTAACCCGCTCCTTGGGCATTATGTGCCTCCACTTCTCATTTACAACGGCGTCCGAGGCCGGCCGGGTCGATCTCGCTGCTGTCCCCGTCCGCGCACATGGCGTGATGTTGGAGATTGTTCCTCTAGGTGATGTTACTAGCTTTGCTTCTCCCTTTCTTCTCTCTGGAACTCAACAGGTATACTTATATGCTTCGGTGAGGCAACTGCAATTGATGCTTGCATGCATGTATGTCTCCTATATGCTTCGATGCATGCATCTGTATGTGTCTCTTATTCTTTTCTCTTCCCAATTCCCATAAGCTTAATTTTCAGACGTGTGTCACACGAAAGCATGCAGTTGATGAATTGATATATAGGAGTATTACCACTAGTTCAATATGTCCTGAAAGGGGTGAACATTTTGGTTTGGGAGGGAGATGTGTGCCTGCAACGTCAATTTTTGGTCGAGCAAGGCACAATCCCCTGTTGTCAAACCAGGGACCATGCATGCATGTCTGTTCTTGTCCAAATATAACAAGCTCACAGGAATAATAGTGTTGCAGAAAGTCAGAAATAAACAGACACCCCACCTTATTAGTCCATGTCTGGGGATCTGACTCAATGCAAATATTGTTGTCGTCGCACAGTTTCACATCTGCCAGATATATATCGGCATAAACAAAGGCCGATGGGCCTGATCGATCAATCGATCGAGTTATTAATTAGGTGACTGTTCTCATATTATGATCGGTCTGTCGTCATCGCGTCCATCACTGCTGTCTGCAGTCTCGCGCGTGTGCAATCGCCTTCATGTTACTGTTTCCGCGAGGCCGGCCGGCCGATCGATCGATTCAATCTGCAGGCTGCAGCCAGCTGCGCTAGCCACGTACCCGCGACGTCCCGGCCGGCCGGAGAGAATGTTCTCGCCTCGCGACCCATGCTCGCGTGCACGGTTGCACGCGCCTGGTACCTGGACGGAGCGAGATCGATCGGTCTGTTCGGTGGATCGCCGTGCGCTGACGACGCGCACGGACGACGACCACGCCGACAAGCGAGCTGCGCGGGGGGGCGTGCAGTTACATACGCGGACGCGCCCGCGGCGGGCGCGGCCGCGCGCGCTTCCCATGCATATGGCGGGCCGTATCGCGTCGTACGTGCAGGAATCCCGGGCGGGCGAGCGCGAGTTCTTCGATCCGTTCCTCTCGCGCGCGGCCGCGGCCGCGCGCGAACTCTGACACACGCGCATGCCGTCGCTCGCTTCCGCCGCCTGCGGTGCAGGCTAGCTAGCTCACCATGATTCCGCGATAATTAATCTCGTGTTCAGCGTGAGTTCGAAGCAGAGGCAGAGGAGCTGCCGACTTTAATTAATTGGAGAGATAGTAGTAGTACTACTACCACCGATTTCTGGGAGGCTAGCTAAGCTATAGCTACACGAGGGCTATTAATTGATTCCAAACAGCTCGTTCTCTGAACACGAGTGAGGCCGTGAGAGACTGCAGGGATGTACAACGGGTGTTGTTTTCCCGTCTCCTCTCTGAATTTTGAAAAACTCCCTTCACGTGCTCACGACGGGCGTCCCGTCGTCTCGCGAGGCGACGCGGGAGGGCTCGTGCTCCCATGCATTCGACGACGCTAAACGTCGCTGTACCTAGCCTTGTCTCCTTGGTCGGCGACGAGCGGATCGCGGCGCTCGTTGGCTTGTACGCGCGAATGATACCCCGCGGAATCCTTCCCAACGTTCCTCTTCATCTATTTGATGGCTTCCTGCTTCTCCGTCGGTCTCATCCAGGATGGTTAAGGCGGCGGGCTCCGTGGCGCTCCACTGCGGGCGAGGGCGCGACGCCGCGGTGGCTCCGCCGTGGGGCTAGGGCGCAACAGGGCGGCTTCCGCGGCGGCACCGCGTGGGGTAGGTCGCTCGGCGGCGGCTTCCGATGCAGGCCGAGGGTGCGACGGGCGGCGCGTCCACGCGGCTCCGAGGCTATCGGGCGTCCAGCGTTGCTTTCCGAGCGGCTCGTCGTCAATGTTCCCATTTCCTCTCAGCCTGGATCTTGGTGGGAGCTGGTAATAATCTATTTCTCCTGTGTTTAGGTGTTCATCTCCGTGGGATCCTTCCAGGTACTATCGATTTCTTCTTTGTTTCCCTTGATTAGGGTCAAGATTTAGGCATACACTTGAAATATGATTTGTGTGCTTGTTGTTCTTGATTAGGGCCATAACTGTGATAGTTATATGTGCTAAAATGGGAACAATTTATACCATCTCACTGCACAATGTATTGTTTACTACCAAGTTTCTGCTCATGACTATTTGAAATACTCATAATTTTTCTTTTGACTACTCAATGTATTGCTCTTGAGTTTTTGACTGCTCAAAGTATTGCTCTTGATTAAATTTTATTTTGTGAGTATGTCATGTGAATGCAATATATATGGTTCATTAAGTACTTTTCGTCATGAAATATCTGAAACATAGGACCACTGATATTATAGTATGTGAATTGATCTTATTTGCATTTGGTCAGTCATTATTCAATTTGTGATTATTCCAGTGTTTATGAAATCTAAGACCTTGACTAATTATAAGTTTGATGACTAGCTCTGTAATTGTATGTTCTTAAGTTAAACATAAGTCACTTGCTGTCTACCTGTAATACTAAATTGAGACACAATGACTCATACCACTCCTTTTATTTACGGCAGCCCAGTTCCAACCGGTGGTGTTCTTAAGCTACTTTGCTAATCAGCCCCATAATTTTCATTTGGTTGGTGCACCTAGTCAAAGCAATTCTGTAAACCACACAGTACGTACATCAATGAAGAAAGTTCTTCGGTAGAAGTAGAAATCTTACCTGATGAACACCGAAAGTAGGTAATAGTGATGCTGAAATGTACAGACTGAGAAGCGGAAACTTTGGACTGAGGAAGAGGATGTGAGATTGATGAGTTCTTGGATAGAAAATTCAACGGACCCTACTTGTGGAGCTGACAGGGGTGGCAACCAATATTGGGGTGAGGTTTTTGAAGCATATAATAAGGCTACCCCAATAATTAGGAAGAGGAATATGAAACAATGTAAGGATCGCTGGCACAAGATTAACAAGTGGATTGACCTCTTCGAAAGTGCTTACACGAAGGCTCGTAGAGTCTTTACAAGTGGTTACTCGGATGTAATGTGGATGGAAGCAGCCCACAAGTTCTATATTCAAGACAATAAAGATCTAAAGTTAGGACCCTTTGTCCTAACAGAGGTTTGGAAAATTTGTCGAGACGTGTCAAAATGAAAAACATACAATGAAGAGCTGAAGAATGCACGAAAAAGAAAATGATATCAGCTTGAAGGAGAACATGAAGAAAAGGATGAATCTGTGGAAAAAAATGCCTAAGCGACCATTAGGTCAGAAGGCAGCTAAAAAGGCTGCTTTAGCTGCAAAAGGCAAGACAAAAGTATCTACTTTAGAAGATGACAGATACTCAAAGGAATCTGTAATAGATGTGCATAAGCTTGACAGATTTAGTTAAATCTAGAAAAGTGCCAATGCAAGCCGCATAAATGTGCTAGAAGTGTAACAAAGGTTATCATCTAAGAAACTTGAGGCCACAAAAATTACCCATCTTACAACTCAAAAGACCAAAGAGAGAAAAAGGCTTGAGTTAGAGGCTAAAAAACTTGACAAAGAATCAAAGATGATGGAAGCTTATAACAATCTCATCACACAAGATACAAGTACAATGTCTGTTGAGGAAAAGGTAGAGCGAATTGCTGCCATAAGGTGTTTCCGGAAGATGCTTTTTCCAGATATTAACTAATTAAGTATGTACTCTGAAATCCTTGTTGTTCTTCACTGTTCCTACGCATTACTTGTAAATTCACTGTTTTCTTCTATGTTTATATGTGCAGGCGGCTGGTCTTACAATTTTTGGAAAAGCCAAGCAAAGGAGTCAATCCAGAAAGGTATCAAGCGGTGGCCATGTGTGCTATAATTTCATAGATTCTATTTTGGTCTTACTGAACTTATGTTTAGCACTATGTAATTGTGTTCTCCTGCTCGACTACAGTTTGTGAACTGGTGGTTGGAAGTATTATCCCTATATTATTAACTTCTTAGTCTGCTGATTTCTATTGTTTAGCATAATGTTTATTTCTTTATTTCCACTTGCTATGGAAAGAAAGAAAATTAGCAAAACAAAGGTGCAATTAAATATAATATATAATGTATCTATGTTATTATAAATAAATATTATTACTATGTTAATCTAATTTGTGCCTGTTGAGTATTTTTATGAAATAGCAACACGGTAACATATAAAATAGTATGCATCATTGATCCTGGCCACATGCAAAGTATTAAAAAGCCTACAGACAGGGAAACAGACATCCCACTATATGAACTGTCTTTTTAGCTGTCTATATGACAGATTTCAGCCTGTTACAGATGACCCCCGTCTATCTGTTGTACATGCCCTCAGTTAATGGGTATGGGTGCTTAATCTCGCGCGTACAGATTCAGGCTGCCTTGATACCTGCGTTTTGGCTGGTAAGTGACACGGAAACCGAAGCAGATAATTAGCACATATTTAATTAAGTATTAACTATTACAAACTTGAAAAAGATCTATTTAAAAATTTTTTATACGAAATATATTGTTTATCAGTTCGGAAAGCGAGTTCATAAAAAACGAGATAGCAGCTCAGCCCAGCCTCAGATCCGAACGGAGTCTCAGTTAACAGCTTTTGATTTTGTCGTGCCTGCCGCATATACTGAGCAGCTAGTGGCTAATTTGGTGTTTCAAGGATTGATGAAGCCAGGACGTACTGGGTGTGCTTGCGAGAACATGCATCTGACCTTCATGATGCTACTGAAATACGGAGTATATTTGACGCAGGTGCATGGAGAATATACTTAAAATGTTGGGAGGTTGAAGTTAATGAATATGAGATGACCATCAAATGAGGAAGAGGTTAGCATGGACAGGCCACTACATGTATATATGTACGAATCATTGCATATACAAGCCAAATATAGTGGATTAACATCTCAAATGCATGGAGCTGTACTGCTAGGTTCATCAAAGAGGGACAGATAGAAGTGAACAGCTTGGTCGTTCGTAAGCCTTTAAAACCACAAGAGATTGCGCTGTAGTGTACTGTATGATAGATACTCCACATATAGAGTGAACCAACATTTATTAGGTAGCTAGGGAAATCGGTTTCACAGCTTAGCGGTTGCGATTTTTTTTTTCATAACTAAAGATGCAGATGCTGACCAGTACATCCTACTCCAATTTCTCACTGTTAGTACAGCTAGCTCATATGCACACTACAAGAGTTGCATGCATTGTATTGCGCTTAATCAACAAATGAACAAGGAAAGCATATATAGCCTGAAAAGGGAATGATACCACACCTATAACATTCCCTTCTCCCTTCCCACACACAGCATATATCCATCCTAATCAAAAGTGTCATTTTCTCCCACAGCTATCTGTCCCCAAACACATCTAATTAAAAGAGTACTATGTGTGTGAGAGAGAAGAGATAGCGAGAAAAAGAATAGATCAGAGGCAAAAAAAAAAAGGTGGAAAAAGAAAGCATAGGAAACTAAAGGAGGTGCATGGTGTGGAAGAAAAGACCAATCTATATCTTCCATCCTAGGCCACCTCCAAGCAACAAGTTACACCCCCTCTTTTTCACACAACACACTGCGCATACAAATACACTCTCCTGTCCTTTCCATTCCATCTCTCTCAGTCTCTCTCTTCTCTTCTCTCTCCCCTCAGCTTGTCTTCCACCTCCCGTCCCCCTTCTCCTCCAACTTTCAAGCAAGAACTCCTCCTCCACCTCAATTCCCAACCAGATCGAGAAGTACTTAGCTGTATATATACATATATTTCTTGTGTCCCCTCAAGAGGGGGAGTTGCAAGCCATCGCAAGGACAAGAAGGGATCATCAATGGAGCTGTTCCCGGCACACCCTGACCTGCAGCTCCAAATCAGCCCTCCTCCTGCCACCAAGTCAATGGACTTAGGGTTTTGGAAAAGAGCTCTTGACAACTCCACGACCACCACCACGTCGGCGGCGGCGGCAGCGGCGACAACCACAGCTACTTCCATCGCTACCTCCTCCTCGGTGCCGGTAGCCAGCGGCGGGGTCGGCACCGGCGGCTTCTACCAGACGGCGGCAGCGGCCGTCGCGCCTGCAGCTAACGGCCACCACCACCACCACCATCACCAGCTCGGCGGCGCCCTCCAGTTCTTGCACCGGACCCAGCCCATCCCGCAGCAGGACGCGGCCGGCGGCGGCGGCCTGCCGGACCTGGCCTTCGCGCGGCCCATCCGGGGCGTCCCCGTGTACAACACCTCGCGTCCCCTGCCCTTCCTCCAGAGCCACCACCCCCAGCACCACCAGCATTGCTACGGCGACGCGATCGGCGGTGCGCCCAGGTCTCCCAACAAGCAGGCGGCGGCGCTGCGGCTGGCCGCGGCCAAGCGGGGCGTGCGCGCGCCGAGGATGCGGTGGACGACGTCGCTGCACGCGCGGTTCGTCCACGCCGTCGAGCTGCTCGGAGGCCACGAGAGTACGCAAGCCCTGCAGCTTCTGCACTTCCACATTGCTTTGCATCTTGCTGTTAGCTAATCGAGAATTATTAACTGCATGCTACGCAGTGTTCCTGAAAAAAAAATTCCCTTTTTTTCCTTCAATTTTGGTTGCAGGAGCTACACCCAAGTCAGTTCTTGAGCTAATGGACGTGAAGGACCTGACCTTAGCTCATGTCAAGTCTCACTTGCAGGTGAGGATATCAACTGAACCCTTCTACACCGGTTAATCTGATCTCCATTGAAGCATTATCGATCTTAAATTCTCAATCTCTCTCTCACAGAAATTAAATCATTTTCTGCCTTTTTCTAATTAAGAGCAGTATCAGCGTAGATGTATATCTACTCCTAACAATTTTTCCCCCAACAAGAAGTAAAGATATTCATATTATACACTTCCCCTTTCTTTTCTCTCAGGGAGAAAATTACGTTCGATTCTTTCTCACACAGTTTCACCTTGTAGCTCATGCATGGAATAGTCATTTCACAGTTCACTTCCCCGGCAGTAAAAACCTCTCTCTCTCTACAAGTTTCACTCCCCACATGTCCTTGGCTAGATAGAGAGAGAAGGGGCGTTAGCTAGCTTTTGCGACACGGGGGGAGCAGCTTTTCAATAAAAACTCTAGATGAGCAGTTGTGCGCAAAGCATGCAAACGCAGAGAGAGAGAGAGAGAGAGAGAGAGAGTGGCGATGCATGCCATTTAAAGCCACAGCCGGAGACATGCACGCACGCGCCGAGCTGATGCTGATGCGCCGCGGATATATGCGGATCATGCATGGCATGAGCTGCTGCGTACTGCGCGTTCGCGCGCGCACACACGCACGCACGCAAGCGAGAGAGAGAGAGGGGGGGCATTGATATGCATGCTGCCCAAGAGCAGATGGCAAGTACAACCCCGGCATCATTTCTCAATAATTAATTTTCGCCCTGCTTTGAGCTGCATGCTGCACGCTGCGCAGTCGTAGTGGTAGCAGCAGCAGCTAGCTGATCAAGCCATCAATGCCCCGTTTGTGCTGTGCATGCAGGCGAAATATTTATGGGCCTCTCACCTTGTAGTACTCCTACCACTACTTCACCTCTTTTAACTTTTTTTTTGTGACGATGCTAATTAATCCTTTGACTTCACTTATCCCAGCTCTACATCCATGCATGCGTCGTTTTTTTCCCGTAAAATGAATTACGCAAAAATGTCTTGATCCTGCAGAACGTTTTATCTGCAATTTCATGAATATATCAATGATGTGTTTCTTTGCAGATGTACCGGACCATCAAGACTACTGACCACAAACAACCTGCTCCATCATATGGTATGTGTATGTATATATAACCACTACTTATGAAAAAAAAAAGGCAGCATCATATATACTGATGGATATAGTATTTGATCAATAGTGACGCGCTGCAAAAATATGTTGATTTTGCAGGGCAAGCTAAGACAATCATAGAGATCCCTGACGACAACATGTTTGACATCAACAACACTAGTGGGTCAGAGTCTTCAGTTCAGCAACATTCAAATCTTGACGGCAACGAGCAAGGATCCAACATGTGTGCTCTATGGAGCAACAACTCCTCAAGGTGACATATATGCAAACAAAGCCATTTCTTCTTACAAAACTAATAATGGCTAAACTTTTTTTTTACAAAAAGGCACTAATAACTTCAGTTTGGGCTTGGATTTATCTCTTACTATAGTTCCTCGTTTTGCTTCGTAATATAATGCTACTCCTATATCATATGAGAGCTGCCTCCTGTTATATTCGATTTTCACTACGGTGAGATAGTCTTAATATCAAGCTCTAGTAGCTAGTGTACTGAACCTGAAGCTAGTGCTTCTTGGGCCCTAGTATTCGATGACAAACTAAATGTTCCTAATTAATGTAGCTATTACTGTAGTAGTTAACAGCAGCTAGCACTGTAGAAGTACTCCAAGCCGCAGGCGAATTAACACAGAAAGCAGCTATATAGCTAGCTACTACTTGGAGGTCAAAGCTGCTTCTGGTTACATGTATAGAGTGCTATATGTGTAGCCAAAAAGTTCCACGCATGCATAGATACATAGAAATTAAATACATGTACAGTACAGTAGTACTCCTCTGGCTTTCACTATATTTGTCGCTACATCCATTTTTTCTTAAAAAAATATTGTTCAGAATGCAGGCATATATATCCGTTAAAAAATTGGTAGTTTAGTCACAGTGTATTTCCACTATATATCTTGATTCGGTTGGCCATATATTCATGCATCTGTGTGTATGCATGCATGGGAGTCGTACTAGATTGGCATTACATGCATCACCGTTTGGTTGGAATTCAAACTAAATATTCTTCAAAATCAACTGTTACATTAAAATACATTAATTAAGAACCAGCTAATGCAAGGTTTCAGATATTCTTTCGGATTGATTAAACCAGTCGTATGCTCCTACTTTAGGCGAAACAATATATTCCTTTGTCTCATTTTCTTTGTGACTACTGCACTATCATATCATCAACCACCTCATCCGAGTGCTCACAAAAAGCACCACGGCTCATACCTTTGTTCCATCTGCTCCCCATGATGGTGCAATCATCTCCCAAATTATAATATTAAGCTAGCTCCGAGATTGATTAGTATATATGCTACCTATAGCAAAGGGAACATATTTTTTCACCCCACTACAAAGAGACAATAGAGTTCTCCACTAGCAGAATCTTGAGAAACTACATGAGAAACAGCATCCATATCTATAGCCTCCCCTGATTATATTTTAAGTTTTTTATATACATGTACGATTTAGACAATGGAATATTTCAATAAGAAATGAAACAATCTAGATAGCCAGCCTCTGCACCAACTAGGGATGCACTCCGCAATTCGCGTATGATGGCACATATGCCTCTAGGTGCACTATAAACGTCTGCTGAATCAGTAGTACGTACTTGTAAACCGTGTGCCCAGTACTGTATATATATGGTCAGTACACGAACCTTCCTGGCAGCTACATGCGTGTGCAATATACATGTACAGATATGAAGGCATTGTTCACCGTGCCATATCACATGGGAGAGCACGTAGTCTAAGCATGCACGCACAGCTTTTACCTTGGATTAGCCCCCTCTGATAAAGTTAGCTTGTCATTTACAGCATCTTATAACGGTGAAATTAAAGTAGGTGTTGCTTTGTTCCCTGCCTTTTGTTTTCTTTCATCTCTAGCAATGGACTCCCACTGAGATGAAAAGAGATAGACATATAGATATTTAGGCATTCGATTCTCTCAGTCCATGATACGCTTTTTTTGGGGGCAATTTAATTAATTTATTCACTTATTTTTCTCCTTGGTTAAGCAGTAGAGGGGCCTGGTTCCATGACAAATCAAGAGATGCTACCCCTGGCGACATCAAATCCTTCGAGGTACCCACTTTGCAAGCCAAGTTTCATCATTGTCTCCAATACCTCTCACTAATGGCCATGATGCTATATGCTAGTTAGTGCAATGGCGATCATTCCTTCGTTCGATCACTCTCGATTCAGTCATGCATCTCTTTCGACAGCTTCCTGCTGAGCTTTGATCAATGCATATTGTCGGCAGGCTCTAGCTTTAGTTTAGGGGGGCCATCATGCATATCATCAGTTGGTGCACAGTTATCACATCATCATCGCTATCTTTTAATCTTTTTACCCCTGCATGCAATCATCAAACGGGAGTACTACATTGCAGGACGTGCAGTCACAGAGCCCTGAAGACGACACCTCCGACCTGAACTCATCGCCGTTCCGAATACCGGAGATGGTCAGCGCCATGAAACCGAACCTCGACTTCACCCTGGGAAGAATGTAAACCATATATCATCGTCGACATATCGGTCGATCGAGATCGCATCGGAGCTAGATAAAGACGGCTAGCTAGTACATACAGCTAGGTATGTAGCAGCTGGCTCCAGACAGAGGTGTGTCAAAACTAAGTAGCAGAATATGAAGAATGTGATGAGATCAGATGCACATACATGTGTGCCCCATTTGCACTACGAAGCTGAGGATCAAAGGAGGCGATCAAAGCTAGAGAGAAGAAAGCAAAAGAGAGGAGGCTGAGGAATAAGATAACACAACCGTTGATCTAGGAACAAAGTGCAAAAGGGGATCGATCTAGGGACATGGGCTCGTGTGTGTATGTTCTTTGTGCGTGCGTGCGTGCATGGTAGATATAGAGATATATAATAGATCATAGGCTTTATCAAAGGCGGGCAAGAGCAAGAAGATGCATGGGTAGCTTGCTTGCCTGCCTGCTGCTTGCTTGCTTAAAGCTAGGGCACATATGCGCATTGCTTGTTTGCTTCTGGTTTACTAAAACACATGAAGAGATTTAGCTAGCTAGCTATATGTAGGAGATGGATGCATGGTTTGTACGTTGTGTATGAGATGTATACCTAGCTGCTTGGGGCCGGCCGGCCAAGCGATAAGAAAGGTTTCATCTTTTGTTATGCCACAAAAAGTGTAAAGAGAGCGCATATGTTGTATATATGTGTGTGGACCATGCATGTATATGGAGTTTGATTGCTCTGCTCGGTCTGTCTCTTTTAGCTAGAAATAGATTCCTAGCTTCCCTGCATTGTATGCATGTCATAGGTACGACCTAATTGGATTTGTAGTTCATGAGCGACAACAAAAAAAAGTGATCAATAAAGAAAAAGTTGAGAATATGGTTCGATCGATCTCTTGAAAGTAACTAAGTCCGTCGTTTGAATTTGACTAGTCATTTAAGAAAAGTTCATATTTGTGAGGTTTCCGCTTAATTTGGTACTCCATCCAGTTTCATATTTCCTATTATTTTGGACATAATCTCATTTACCAAGGAGTAACTAATTGGGGTGTCTATTTCATGTTCTGCCCATATTAAATACTGTGAACTCATCATGCCTCTCATGTCGGAAACCACAACATTCACTACAACATGGGTAAACTCGCCTAAAGCGTTCACTAACCTCTCCAGCGACATAAATGTTCATCCAGACCACAAAACCCTTCAACGATAGGGGAATGGATTTTAATCCCCTGAGGCGATATCCCCTCGTATACTTTTTTCTCTTAAATTTAATACAAATAGTTATGAAAAAATTTGACAATATAGATTATAGTGACATTTATCACTTCACCAAAAAATCAAGTTTAAATTCGACCTACACATTGAGAAACAAAAAAAACAAATTTGAGTGTAAACAGTACCATGACTATTCATACGCTGGATTTGCCTTTTTTATATCTCAATGTGTGAGTTAAATTTGGACCTAAAATTTTATGGAGTGGTATACATATGTTGTATGAGTGTTGTTAAATTTTTTTTAAAAATTTTATAACTATTTAATAGGTTTTTAAACAAATGATGGGACATCCCCTCGAGATAAAAACAGTTTCGCCAACGATAGGAAATATGGTACCAGAGGGAGTATGGATATATGTCGCTAGAGAAGTAGAGATAAATCAAGCTAAATCTCCAGAGACAAGGAAAGACAAATTCAAATCGAATCATAACCGATCATAAATCTATCTCTAGCTATATGTCCATATACTCTCTAACAATAAAAGATAATGACAGCAAATAGATGTCGCCCTCCCTCCTCTAGCTAGCAGAATTTCAACTCAAGAACCGAAACACTCAACCCGATCGAAATTGTTGTCACTCGCGCAAACTGACACCTGAGATTTTCCAAGAATTAGACTACTCTGGATGGCAACCGTGAATCCCATACATATACCCCCCCTTGGAACTTTTTTTTTCAAATTCCATGCCATGTCCTAACTTGAGATATATCTAGGGGACCATATAACTTTAGAGATCAGTACTTTCGCTCATCTCAAATATAACTTCGAGAATTTAAATTTTGTCTCAAATATAACAACCTAGTGATATTTACTAGTAAACTATTCATACTACTCCTTGGCTTCATTATAACCTAACCAGTTTGGACCCACACCCCACCCACCCTGACAAGGTAAACAAGTCTTTTTACCCCTCTCGCTAATAACCGTATCAAGGGTTAAAACTTGATATATTTTGGGATAGAGGGAACACATATTTATGGTTCTCACTTGATTCCTCATCTCTGTCATACCAACCTCAACTTCAAAATTAACTGTTACTACTACAGCAATCTAAGTTCTGAGGCCTGTCCGGTAGCGCATCATCTCCGACAGTGAAATCAATTTACTACAGAACGCCGGTGTGGGGCCGCCAACAGGAGGGCCCACAATATGCACACAGTACCCGATCTCTGGATTAGTAGTCGGATACGCACATAGTCATCGGTGATACAACTCAGAGTACAACATATACATATCAGAGTACATACATATATAATACAAAGGTTTCCATCCAGGATAGGCCCCGGATAGACAAAAGCAACAACAAGGTAAACTAGCGAGAACAACACAAACAGGGCGGAAGCAGGGAGAAACCACTCGGTAGGAGGACACAGCTACACCACAGGCTTGGTTGGGAACTAGGCTCGAAACCTCAGAAGTCCTCGTAGTCGGCTTGGTCTTGGAAGAACTCGGTGGCAATCGGGTCTTCGTCTTCCTCTTCTAGACCTACTATACATATATATGAACAAGGGTGAGTACTTTCGTACTCAGCAAGCCGGGAAAATGTGCCATGTTGGTTAGACAAAGGGGGCTAAGGGTTTTATTTGCGAAAAGCTGCCTTTAGAAACATTTTTGCTCGTCAAAATGCTAGTGTGTCAAATTTTAGTTGTCGGAAAGAGGCTCACACCTCGATCCATTCCGCAAGATGCTTTTCAACAACTCGCCACTTAATGAATCATATTCTTTCATTTCACATTAGATTAACATCTGAGTGGCTCCAATCACTTCATTCGGTCTGCTGTTATCCCGAGTGGCATCAACCATTCATTGACCCTGAGACTCGGCTACAACCAAATCTTAGCTATCTCTTTTAGCACTTTCCGGCTACAACCGGTTATATCCACTACACTGGTTACAACCAGTTAGCTCAAACTTTTGCTGCCCTGCTACAACCCGGGAGCATGCTCTTTATCGTCTTCTGGCTACAACCCGAAGACTTATCTCCTGATTACTTTTCACACACTTTCTTATGGTGCTTCAACACCCCGGGTCACACAGGCCCGTTTCTGACCACACATGCCTTCCGTTTGCTTACTCGGCAAACTCTGGTCACGATTCCCTTCCCATAAATCAGCTTCACAAACCACTGGCAAACAAATCTACGCTATGTGAATCACCTTACATCGCCCTTAACCGTGGGCACGGCTGTTCGAACAGTTCAGCTAAAACTCTGCAGAGGGTGCACGCTTTACCCAAACGACACAAAACTTACACCGAGTACTGGCCTGTACTGGAAGTTTGTGACAAGGCCATTTCCAAAGCCAGTCTAGGGTTACCTAATGCCAGCAGAAGGATCCACATAGGATCAATGCTTCAGGTCAGCTACAACCACCATCAGCACCAGGGCCCACGAGCCACAACTCAGATGAGTCTACTCCAGTCGGCACCAGACTTCCCTAAACCTACAATTTACTCGGCCAGGGGCAGCCCACACTACCTGTTTGGTCACACTGTAAAATGCTCGGATGGAATTCCCAAAGGAAACGGTCCTTATCGACAATACATAGCCAGGCTGTAACGACCCGTTTTTCTTTTCCCGCTAGTCTTCGCTTTCCCGAGCTCCCTTCCTATCCTGTCAGCTGTGCCCCAGTTTTTCTCCCTGGCCAGCCGACTACCTTCTCCCTTGAGCCGAGTAGATTGCTACTCAGTCCTTGTATCCTGCCCTTTTCTTTGTCTTACTCGGACCTCCTTGCTGCCGAGTAAGCACTGAGAAGTGGCCGACTACCTTGTTGTGACCTGTTGTTTCTTTGTCCCCCGAGTTGCACCCGCCCGTTGGACCCCGACTACCGAAGTAGAGAAGAATCAGTCTTCACCTGCCCGCAGCACCGCTTGGATCGATGGACAATAACCCGCTGCATCGCTTGGACCAGTGGTCAGTCCGAAGCCCTGTCAGTGAGATTTCTCCAACCTGTCCTAGCCTTGACCTTAATGTCTCATCGCAGCTACAGTATCTGCCAACTCCCTGACCACGCCAGACTCCCAAGTCAAGCCCTGCGTGAATATCAAATCCTTTGTCAGTTCACCTTGACTTTTTCTCCCTACCCGTTGCCCAGCTCCACCGTGCCTCACCCTTGCACGCTGGCTATATATTGAGCCATCCATGCTCCTTCTTCCTTTGTTTTGCAAACCGGCCAGCTCCAGCTCTGCTAAGTTTTCATCCTCTCAGGCTTTGGAGCTCTATCGCCTGGTTCGCAAGCCTGGTTCAGCCGATTGCCACTTTCTCTGCAGCCGACTACTTCGTTGATCCTTTTTCTTAGTGTTTTTCCCCTCCTGCTTATCAGTGTTTCCTTTCTGCTTGTTCAGAGCCTGAACCGGTGGACGATCCAGAAGCCGCCTTCGCCGAGGAAGATCCTTCTTTGGAACAAGGCAAGCCTCTTTGATCATATTGTTTCCCATATATGCAAAACTATGTTGTTTGGAAAATATATGCATGTTTAGTTTACACCTTTAAACTGTTGGCCTCGGTTTACAAGCGAAACCGATGGACCTACCCAGTAGCCGCACATATTTGGTAGGATGTTGATATATTTCTCCCTTGAGAGCCCCACAAATGGCACGCTAGCATCCTATCTGAGGATACGATGCCGAGTAGAATGGCTTAGCTCTGCAACGTTGTTTGTCGTTTGGGAAAACATTGGGTTTTACTAAACTGATTGGAAAACCCGGTACTTGTGTATCGGTGTGTTTGTGAAATAAATGAAAGATTTGTGAAAATCTTGATGTACAGAGACAGTGCCTGTGTGGCTTGGCTATGTATTATCATTAAGGACCGTTTCCTTTGGGAATTTCATCCGAGCATCTTACAGTGCGACCATACGGGTATTATGGGATGCCCCTGGCCAAGTAAATAGTAGGTTTAGAGAAGTTCAGTGCCGACCACTGAATCCTGTGTGGATCTTTCGGCTGGCATTGGATAACCTTAGACTGGCTTTGGAAATGGCCTTGTCACGAATTTCTGGGTACAGGCCAGTACTCGGTGTAATTTTCGTGTCGGATGGGTAAAGCGCACACCGTCCGTGGTTGTAGCTACTCGGGATATACAGGACTAGCAAATGCGAAGTAAAAGATGACATACATATATATACTCTTGATTCATTAAGTGGCGAGTTGTTGAAAAGCAACTTGCGGAATGGATCGAGGCGTGAGCCTCTTTCCGACAACTAAAAATTGAGTTCACTAGTGTTTGCAAAGAAAAGAGTTTCTAAAGGCAGTTTTTTTTCGTAAATAAAACCTTTAGCCTTTCTATCTGGCCGACATAGCATCTTTTCCGGCTTGCTGAGTACGAAAGTACTCACCTTGTTCATATATGTATAGTAGGTTTTGGAGAGGAAGACGAAGATCCGACTGCTGCCGAGTTCCTCCAAGACCAGGCCGACTACGAAGACTTCTGAAGGTTTCGAGCCTAGTTCCCAACCGAGCCTGTGGTGTAGTTTTTGTCCAGCTTCCGCTCTGTTTTTGCTGTTTCGCTAGTTTACCTATTGATTCTTTTTGCCCATCCCGGGTCTGTCCTGGATGGATCTCCTTGTATATATATATGTGTACTCTGTTATGTATTTATTGTAACTCTGAGTTGTATCATTCTTGTGCGTACCCGACTACTGATCCTGGGATCGGGTGCTGTATGCACATGGTGGCCTTCCACCTAGTCGGGGAGGCGTCACACAGGCCACACAGGCACTGACCCTGTACCTCAAGATTTTCCCAAACTTTTACTTATTTCACAAACACGCCGATACATAGAGTACCGGGTTTTTAAACGATTGAGTAAAAACCCATATTTTCCAACGACAAACAACGATGCAGGGCTAAGCATTCTACTCGGCAATCGTACCCAACAGGTATGACGCCAATGTGCCATTTGTGGGGCTTACAAGGAAGAAATACATCAAAGTCCTACCAGAAATAGTGCGACTACTGGGTAGGTCTGTCGGTTGCGCTTGCAGACAGAGGCCAAACAATTTACAGTGTAAGCTAAGCATGCATATTTTGCAAACAACATAATTTTGCATATATAGGAAGCAATATGGTCAAAGGGGCTTGCCTTGTTCCAGAGAAGGATCTTCCTCGGCGTAGACGGCTTCTGGATCGTCCTCCGGCCCAGGCTCTGGACAAGCAGAAAAGACAACCACTGATAAGCTGGAAAGAGATGAAACATTTAGGGAAAGAACGCTGCGGGAGTCGACTGCAAAAGGATAGCAGTTGGCAGAGATAGTTGGCGAACCGGGCAACAAGGCTCACCGGTTAGGAACTCCAGGCGAAGCAGCAAATAGCGGCGAGGGAGCTCGGTGAGTAGGAAACAGCTCCGACGATGGGGATGAAGAAGACGATGATTTAGCGGAGATGGCCGGGTTGCAAAACAAGGGAAAAGATAAGGCATGGATGCTCACTTATAGTCGGCGCGTGAGGCAAGGGCGCGTCGACGCAGGACGATGGAGAAAGGCGATAAGACGTTGAGACAGGGATTGACTTTGGAGCTGGATGTGGCCGGTGGAGTTGGTAGACACTGTAGTGGCGATAAGACACTAAGGTTGTAACAAGGACGGGTTGGAGGAGTCTCACTGACAGAGCTGCTGACTAACCACTGGTCCAAGCGATGCAGTGGGGTATTATCCACTGGTCCGAACGATGCTGCGAGCAGGTGAAAGCTGGTTACTTCTCCACGTCGGTGGTCGACGTCCAACGAGAGGGGCGCAACTGGGTGAGATGATAAGACAACGGGGAGATTATCAAAGTAGTCGGCAGCATCACAAGGTTACTCAGCAGCAAAGATGGCCGAGTGACACAAGAGAAAAAGGCAAGACACAGGAACTGAGTAGGAATCTACTTGGCACAAGGGGAAAAGGTAGTCGGCTGGCCAGGGAGAGAAAAACTGGGGCACAGCTGAACGGGATAGGAGAAGAGTTCGAACTCGGGAAAACGAATTCCAACAGGTAAAAGAGAACGGGTCGTTACAGCCGGCACACAAGATAGCATATGCATATGAATGCATTGCAAATTGCATGCATGCTGCAGCTGTAAGGGCAGTCCCAACCCTCCACCTCACCTGGTTTCCATAGCATTAAATATGATGCCATGTAAGCAAAAAGCTGAGGTGGCAAGAGAGTTAATGAGGAGAGAGGTAAAAAGATGAAGAAACTGTTTCTCATGCAAGAAACCACCTCTACATGAGAACCAAGAAAGAAGAAGAGGGGATTGGGAGAGGAAATGAGAGAGAATAGAGGGGATTGGATGAGAATTTATTTTGAAGAAACCACCCATTGAAAACGTAGTTTCTATACGTAGTGTCTAGATGACGTGACAGTTATGAAAACTACCTAGTAGTGTATGGGTTGGGATTGTCCTAACTTGCAACAGCAAACAATTTGGGGAACAACCCTATGGCCACGGTGCATGTACGCATGCATGCAATTGTCTGCGTCAATCACTCACTCCATGCATACATAAAAAAGAGAAGGTAAAAAAATATAAAAGAAGAAGACGAAGACATGGATCAGTAGGAAGAAGGAATTGAAGTCAATCTTTTCAGGAGTGACCGTGTCTGCGTTGGGTTGGGTGGACGGTACGATCGACGACGTGCATGTGATGGACGGACGACGTGAGGCCTGAGGTGACATCTCTTGGAAAGCCTTGATCCAACAACCAGCTGCTAGCGTTTACCCTCCTCTCGATCGTCGATTGATCACTAGCTGCCTGTTTTTGTTTTTTGCACCGAAAATGCATGCATGCATGCGATGCATTGCATGCGTGGATATTCGAGTAAAAAGCTCATCTACTAGCTTGTTCAGCTTTCCAAAACTTTTGCGAGCCTGAACAGGCTACTGATCGACCCGACCCCTCCTGGATTGGATTGGTGCTCTTGGCTAGCTTAGCTCCCCTTTCACACCAATTTCCAGGGCTTGTTTGGATTTTACAGGAAAAGTGACACAGCTAGCTAGCTAGCGCTTGTGCGTTGTTGCCAAAGATATGAAATTAAATATGGGGCTTGCTATTCATCACTTAACTGATTTTTTAAAAATATCAGTCACTTTCTTAAACAGTCAAGACTACTCCAAGATTCATGTAGCCCCATATAACCCTGACATCCCACCTTTCCTCATCCCTTCCTCCCCTCGAGTTTGGTTGGAGTCCCGACCAGATCGCCACCATTGCCATCCTACTCTGCCTCGTCCTTGCCCAATCCAGCACACAATTGCCCTCCACCTCACAGCGACAAAGCGAGGCTAGCCGGGCGCCCCCTTCTTCCGCCTCTCTCTTCCACCCACAAATTTGGTGCCGCTGCCATCGTCTCCACCGTCATCTTCAACTCCGCCGCCTTTCCCGCACCCTCCCATCCTCCCCTGTCTCTAGCGACTAACGTCATCGGATTTGTTGCCCTAGCCTGCCTCTGTCTAAACTCTCCACTGTTGTCTTCAACTCTAGCATCGTTTCCCTACCCTCGCCTTTCCTCTCCTGTCTCTGGCAGCTCGCCAACGAATCTGCCTTAACTATAAGGATTCTCTCACCCTCACTATCGATCCCGCCCACCACCCTCCTCCATCGTCGTTGCCTCGCCCCCCACTGTCGATTTTTAATTTACCACCCTATCCATCCCTCTAAAATTGCCATGATCACCGCCTCTACCCCCTCCTACCCCAAAACCCTAATTTGAAGAAAGCCTACTGGAGTTTGGTTTGCCAAAGCCGAGGCTCACCGAAGAAGCCATCATTGTCACTGGTGAGTCCGCCATCTCGCTCCCTCTCCTTTCTTTCTACATCCCCCGGTCTAGGGTGGAAGATGGCGTAACACCCTAGCGTCTAGGCGTAAAACTTAATTAAATAAAAACCTTAATTGCAAAAATTTGGCTATTAATTGTTGTCGTGCTTGCGTGTGCCGAGATCTCTCTCTCTCTCTCTGAATCAGACCCCAAACCGGTGACTCAACTCTCTGTGCCCAAATTCAAGTTCAAGTCCCAGCTTCCCTTAATAAAAAAAATTCAAATATCACCCATCAATTAAATTCTCCCCAAATAAATCAATAGAAAATCCAATTCATTTCATTCTTGAAATTTTAAAAACCTCCTGTTCCCCCTGGGCCTGTCTCCCTCCGGCCTGTTCCTGTGCTATGTTTTTCCCCCGGCCCACTTGATTCCCTGGCGCCGACACGTGTCGCTTCCCACGCATCGGCATCCGGCGAAAACGGAGAGAGTCCTGTTCATCGTCACCGCGCGTCCCGTTTTCCCTTTTCTCTCTCTCGGCCGAACGCCCTCGCCGCCTTGATTCAAATCCTCGCGCTGTGCCTCGGATGCCCTAGTTTCCCGTCCGATCACCGACCACCAGGACGCTGCCGTCATCCCTCCCTGTGCTGGCGACCGTTTTGCCCCCGCTCGGCGCCAAACCCCTTCGCCGCCTTTATGCCGACATCCTCCATCGCGTCACCGAAGTCGCCGCAAGCCACCAAGCTCTGGACGCGCTCGCCTGCCCCCTCCGTCCCAAAGGCTGAAGGAAGCCTCCCTTTTTTCTCCTCCTCCCCCTCCCTTTGCGACCGGGAACCATTTAATCTTCAACCTTTCTTCCTTTTCCCGCTGCGAGGCCCCCTGCGCCGTCCTCGTCGTGACCTACGGTGGAGCGCGCCTGCTGGTGCCATTTGCCGTCCTCGCCTTGATAGAGCCAGCTCGCCACTCGCCATGGGAAATCCCCGCACAGCCCCTAACCTCAGCCGAGTTCGTGCGGCCTATAAAAATCCTATCGCCATCGCCCTTGTGTCCTTCCCGAACGCCCTTCTCCTCCAAATCACCTCGGGATCCCGCGCCACGTCAAGCTCGCGTCGCGCTTGGGACCGCCGCTGTCGTTGTCGTTGGCCCCTCTTCTCCGCCCGTCCGTGCCAAGGCACGAACGATCACGTTCGTGCCGCCCGCGCTCGTCACTGCACTCTCCACTTCGGTAGCTTAACCATCCCCGTTCTCCCCCTCTGCCCTTCTCCAGGATCACGTGAACGAACGCCGAGTACCCCTGGAGCCTAGCTCTCCGCCGTAGACGCCACGCCACGATCGTTGTACCACCACCTCTCTATTTCGCCATCGACCGCCCCCTAGCGCCTAGCTTTCCTGCCGCCGCACCAAGGAATCATCTTCTGATCACGTCGGGAGCCCCCAACCGCGCCGAATTGACCTACGGGAGCCCACCGAAGAAATGCCCAAATCGCCGCCGCCGTCGTGCTCCATCGCTATACCTCGTCGTCGCCTTCTTTCCGATGAATCCGTACCGATGGTCATCTTCCCCTTGGCATCCGCCTTGCACCAATGTCCTCCCTATCGTGTAAACCCCCGTACTTCGCTCGAACGATCCACACCGTTGTCGGCCGTTCGATCGAACTACTGTTCTTCTTCCTCCTTGCGCCGCCAGGTCGAGAGCCGAGGCCTCTCTCTCAATCAACTCGTGCACATGCAGTCCACGAGGGGTCATGCAGCTGCACATGGGGCCGTGGTTCCCAGCGCAACCTGGACCAGCGTGGTGCTCCTAGCCCACCGTCCTCGTAGGGCCAAAACCCCATGGGCAAGAGCCACCGTGAGCTGGCCCCGCTCGGAAGCTGGCCCACCTGTCAGAATCTGTGGTAAACCCCCGAGCCGTGATTTGGGCCACGATATCCCTCGGCCCGAGTCACCTCCATGTAGGCCCGAGCCACCTGGGCCATCAACAAATCGTCAGCCCACCTCTCTTGTATCCTAAGGCCGCCACAGTGTTGGGCTCGGCCCTTGTGCGGGTGCCACTCTCGAGCTCCTCACCTGATCACTAGGCTCCACCTGTCGGCGGCCTAGAGGGAATTAAAATGGATGCACTTTTCTTAAAAGCCTTTTAATATTTCAGAAATTCCAGAAACCTCCCAAAATTCATATCTTCTCATCTGTTCGTCCGATTGGCTCCATTCCAATTCCAAAAATTTTCTAAAAATAAGATCCTTCCGATGGCACCCTTAGAAATCTCTAATAGGGCTATTATACTAGGTTTTTTTATTGAATTGCTTCGTAACGCGTGTAGCGTCGAAGTCCGAGGAGCCTCAGATCGCGGATTTCGCAGATGAAGCTGCAGGCCTTGAGCAAGGCAAGTCACCTTTGATCATCTTGAGCCCATATTTACGGCACTAAGTACTTTGATTGCCAAATCGCATTTACTAGGCTACACAGAGATGATTTCCTGGCCGTGGTCGTGAGACGACCGATGGACCACCAACCCATTTGCTGCATGACTTCCTTGATAGATTGTGATCCCCTTACACATCCTTGTTACCTCCCTTGATAGATCCCGGTACCTGTGCCGACGGGCATGGTACCAGTGATTGCCTATCAAATTTAAAAATGACTACGATGGGTAAAACTTGGGTTTGCTAAACCTTGGAAAACCTGACACCTGGGTCGGTGCCTTGAAAATAAAATGGTTTGCGAAAACCGCGGTGCGGGGGTCATGCCAGCAGGACGAGTCTCCCGCACTGTAACTAAGGACCGATTCCTTTGGAATTTCATCCGAATATACGACAGTACAACCACATGGGTGATATGGGATAACTCCTGGCTGAGTAAAGAGTCGCCCAGGGACGCCTTGCGTGCCAATGGACTGTGGATCGTGCGGGAGGGCGTCGGGGTTGCCTCCTGGGTTCCTGGTATAACATGGTTGAGGACCTACCCTGTGATTGGTCGTGGACCCCTCCAGTTGGCATGGGGTAACCTGGGTGGACTCCGGAAATGCCTTGTCGCGAAAACCCCTAGTCACCAGTCGTGTCCGTTTATTCACGAGCTAGGTGATAAGGTAAATCGCGTTGTGTGGGTAAAGTGTACCCCTCTACAGAGGTTTAAACTGTTTGAATAGCCGTGCCCATGATCATGGGTGGATGTGAGGTGATTTCTTAGTTTAGTTTTGTTTGATTACTGTTTGCAAAGGAGGTTTGCGGTTTGGGAATCCGATTTCGAAAAATGTGGGGACGCTATCAAGGACAGCAGGGCTGTGGGCCTGATGTAGTTGGATCAACTGGTGGAGCTAGATCCCGAAAGCCAACACTTGAGAGTTACACTGATTCAAAGACTGATACAATTCACTCCGATCCGGGCGAGACCGCACCTCGCCCCGATTGTTGAGAAGCACACATTTAGACTTTTCCGAAAGGAGTTTTAAATAAAATAGGCTATGAACCAGCCGGCCATCCTTTGAAGCTTGCATTAACCACTTCAGTCCCCATGGTTTGTTGAGTACGCTAGTACTTACCCTTGCTATATATATATCTACCCCTCTAGTGTTGGAAGACGAGCTGAATCCAACCGATGAGGAGTTCTTTCAGGAGCAAGCTGGCTACGAGGAGTTTTAGGGTTTCGGCTTAGTTCCCGAGTCGCGCTTGTGGCTTTGGGCTAGATTTCACTTCCGCTCTTTTGCTAATGTATCGTTGTGAACCCAGGGTATGTCCGCAGTTTCAACTTGGATGTACAGCTATCTCTAATACTAAAGACAAGTTGTGCCATGACGGTTCCATCGCCTGTTGTGCCAGCACTATATTCCTGGGACTGGTACAGGTTTGTAGGTTAATTGCATGGTCTGGACTCGTCCTTCACGAAAGGTCAGTTTGGGGCGTGACAGATGGTGGGTAGGCCGTTGGATCTTGATCCAACGACATTCATCAGTTGAATGATGAGTAGCAAAGTTGAATTAATATAGGGTAACTTTTGAGTTTCTAAATTGGTTTTCAATAAAACTTAAAATGGTTCTCTTAGAGCAAGCCCAACCGAACCCTCAAACCAGGCCTCATCTCAAATTTAGGAGTTTGTGAGCTAAAAATCATCTCCAACCGAAATCCTAACCGGACTCTCATCTGGAGGGGGCCCTCATCCGGGGGGAGGCAACCCCCCAGATGTAGGAGGCCCTTATCCCCCAACCTCCAGCCTCTCTCGCGTAGGCACACCACTGCTTCCCCGCCCTCTTCCTCTTCCCCCTGGCCGCCGCCCCAGGAAGTCGCTGCGCTAGCGCCACCATCCCGTGTGCTGCCTCGCCGCACCGACGCCAGGAGCCAATGCCGCCGCTCGGCTGCGATCGTCTGGATGTTCGTCGCCGCCGTCTGTCGTTGTCCCGTGCCATCGCTGGTGAGCATCTCCCCGCCGAAGCCACCTCCTCTCTCCTCATCCCGTGCCGCCGTGCTGCCGCACCATGGCACCGTCGTCATCGTCTTCACCGCGTTGCCGCCGCTGGAGCGCACAGCACCACCGCCGTCGTGCCTCTGCCTCGTGGCCGCCTGGCTCCGCTGCCCTTGCCGCGTGGCCCTATTGCTCTAGCCACACCACCGACGCCGCCCCTCTGCTAGCACCGCTCTGCCTGTCGCCGCATCTCCAAGCGCCGCCTCACCCAGCCACTGGGCAACCGTCGTCGTCATCGTCTCTTCGGTTGCCGGGTGCCCCAGCTGCTCCATTGCCAGTCCGCCACTGCCGCCGCGCCTCAGCCTGCCGCCTCGCCGAGGCAAGCAAGCCGCCGACGACGAGCTGACATATGAGGGGTCGATTAGAGTGTGCAGTGAAATAGGAGGTTGAATATGGATGAGAGAGCCCCTATTCTAGGTAATAGGGGGTTAAATTTGAGAGCTCCATTGGAGTTGCTCTTAAATTCTAAACAATTGCATACACACTTAATACGTGATCGCAAGGAAAGAAATAAATGCATATGCAAGTATACACATATTCATCACACACACACACATCCTATAAAAATGTATCCACAAGGTCTCTATCAATAAGGGCACCTGGTGACTTGGCTACAACAGGCAACCACCTGGGCTCAGCCGCGAATGCACAGTGAAACTGTGGTGTTATTGTTTAGATTGGAAATAGTATTTTCAAACATTCAACATAGTTAGATTACCCGGGCTCTAAAAGTTTCTTGGCTCTGCCACTGTTTAACTACAAACCAACAGCAAAATCTATTGCATAAACAGCACCAGACAAAAATCGTCTGTATCATTTCTCTCGTTCATGTTGGCCACAAAAAACGGAAGAGCCAAACACAAGGCAACATCTGCTACAGTAAATCAATAAGGACAAGCAACACCAAAGCGCGCAAAATGAGATATATTGTTTGATTGAACGTATGGGGACGAAGACTAAAATTCTTGCTTTGCGCGATTCGCGCGGGATCCATGCAAAATGCGTAGATGCATGGCCCACCTGCATACAAACATACAGTGCGTAGCTAAGCTAGCTAAGATGCATCCCTGCAACTCTGCTGACTTCTCTGAGCTCCCCGGATCGACATGCATGCATGCGAGACTGACTGAGCCACGCCACATGCTTGCTTGGTCGATTGCATGCATGCGAATTCTCACTCACTTTGAAGCAACCTGTTTATATTTTGAGCACGGTTATAAGTACTTAAAAAATTCTTACAAGACAAGGTTCTCGTCCATTTGATTTAACTAGATAGGAGTTACAAAAAAATCCAGATTTACTCATAGCATGCCACGTCAATGTTTGTAAGAGCATCATCAACAAAAGGCTAAAAATATATTTAAGAAATTCTTATTTTGGATCCCTAATCAGATTTCTAGTCACGAATACTCCAACAAATAACTAAAAATTGACTTCTAATAATAAAAAGTAGGTCTACCAAAAAAAGAAACAAATCACACCTCGTCCTCTCCACGCGATCCCTCATTCCCACGCATCGTTCTCTCCCTGCTTCCATGTGGAAATTAGGAGCAAGGGCTCTTCTCGACTTGTGGAGAGTAAGAAAGGAGAAGGCAATGCCAATTTTTAGGAATGTATCTAGGCGTATGGTTAGATTTTTTTTAGAGACCCAAGATTTTGGGATTGGGATCCATTCTAGGTTGCTATTGGCCATGCTCTAAGAATTTTGTAAGAAAAATTTTCTACATAAAGCCTTTTCCTTATATTTTTTACTTCACCATTTTTGTTTGAAGCATGCTAGAACAGGTGATGTTCCTTCTCTTGATGAGATATTGGGTAGCTAGTTGTATTAATTTGTGATACTTTCTGAAGTTCTCATATCTCAATACTAATAAATTACCAGATGTTAAAAATTATATATAAAAAGGAGTACAAATCAAGAACTCATACTAGATCCGACTAGTTAGACTGTTTCCAACAACCGTGACCCAAAATACAAGACCCATTCGTCCTTTAGGTAGCGCTACAGGCAAAAGGTTCAATACCAATTTTTGGTCTTCTTCAACAACACGACCCAAAAGACAACCTTTTCTACAAATGAGTCTTTAGAAGAGAGGATACTCAGATTTGGGTTATGCCTCTCTTGCACCTAAAATGGATCTTCCGTATAGGTACTCTGTTGGAGACTATAGGTATCCTGCTGGAGACCTATTTTGGATTTGGGTGCTCCAATGGGTCTCCTGTTGGAGACAGCCTTATATCGACTTATTCATAAGTCATATGATTATTATGGCCAACATCATGTAATCCAATTCAAGCTGCATGATTCTGACGTACAATAATTAACTGTACAGCAGGAGTACGTGCACTCCTCCTTTTCCCCTTAAAATACTACTATCACGTACTACATGCAATTTGGATGAAGCTGACATGATTGGACAAATAATTCAGGTGGAGCAACATGATCAATAGTAACCCAACCAACAAATAGTAATCGCATGGAGCGTGACATATCACATACCAGTACTAGTAGCATGGATAGAACGCTGCAGGGGCTAGCACACGAGTCTGAACGATGAGCACCGAGACGCTCAGCTAGCTCGAACTGAGAAAAAGAATCTCTGATCGATGAAGACTGCACGCAGCCCAAGAAGACTTCGAGCGGGGCGGGTGAAAAAAAAATGGGCATGAATCCATATGCACCGGGAATGAATGATGAGGCACTCCATTACGCTATGACTGGGGGGCGCCCCGATGAGAAACCACAAGCGACCGAGTAGCTGGCACACTGGCAGCAGCAGCAGCAGCATAACGTAGCTAGCTAGCCAAAGCGACGCCCTGTGCAGCAGCAGAGACGACGCAGGTGCACGCAGAGATGCAACAATGGCTAGCTGAGTGAGAGAGAGAGATGTCTTATCATGTCACATACTAACCCGGTGCAGGCGGGAAGAGAGAGAGAGGGAGAGCAGGCCGGCAGAGAGAGAGAGGGGGGAGGATTGGTGGAGGTGGTGTCCATCGCAGCAAACGAGCGGGCGTCATCAGGAGCAGCAGCGTTGGCGTCCAATGCATGGTTTGTACGACGCCCGATCCATCCGTCGTCGTCTTCGTCGGTCCTGACCGCGACCCGACATACCCACTCGCGCGCCCTCTCTCTCATGACAAGAAAAACACATGGACAGAAAAAAAAATTAAAGTAACATGGTTTTTATCCTACATGAAATAAAAGAGAAATTTTTTGATTGCACCATAAAAAAAACTGAATGAAAGTTTCTAAGAGATCTAACCTATTGCTTATTTTTCTATAAAATTAACCGTAAGAATACAATCTTATAAAAAAACTTTTTATCTTCTTCATATGAGTCAAAGGGGCCTATGGAACAGAATCATACAGAAGAAATTGAATCCTCCAAATGTACTTTTTCAATCCTCCATTTCAAATAGACCATAAAAATCCCACTGGCCCACGTACGCTGCTAATGGCCAGAACTACTTTTTCTTCCACGAGAATTAACCGATCTTTGTGAAAACACCCGCAAAGGCATAAAATGCTTAAGCGGTTGAGCTAGGTTGCCGAAAGTCGTCTTACAGGATGTGCAATACTTTCACCAGCAAAAGTGTCGTTCCACCCCTTTGGTAAAGAGCGGTAGCCCATTTCCGGTGCAGTACGGAACCAAGGGGGCTCACACGTGAAGTAATGACAGCAAAAAGCGAGAATCCAAACCAACGGTTGAGTCGACGCGATCTCTTTCTTCCCCGTTGTGTCGTGGGCCACCAACCACAAGCCTCGTGCCTAAATTCGCCTGCCTTGTCTGGCCCACCCAATGGGCCCACAGCCCACTGGGCGACTTGTTCGACTGGATTTGTTGGGCCTGATAGGCCGAGTAATTTGCCACGTAGGTGGGCCTTCGGCAGGCGACTGGCTTTTCCCGATCGCTTCCTATACGTGGCCAAACAGGCGGATCAGGCTGGCACGGTCCGAGCCACGGTCCGGCACAGCCTGCTACGGTACGGCCTGTGTAGGCACGGTTCCTATAACGGACCGTGCTGTGCCGGCCCGCGTGCCTTCCCCTTGGCCCAGGCACGGTACGTCGAGGTCGTGGGCTGTGCCGTGCCGGCATGGCCCGTCGGTGGCCCACCGTGCCCGGGCCGGCCCGGTACCGCCGACACCTGCCGTGGCCTCCGCCGCCGCCTTCCCGCCTGTGCGCGCCTCCCCGGCTGCGGCCTCCGCCGCCTCCTGTCCCGCCTCCTCCGGCCGCCGCCCTCCGCCGCCGCCTCCCTACCTGCGCGCCTCCGCGGCCTCCTCCGCCGCCGCGCCTCCCCGGCCTTCGTCGCCTCTCGCGCCCCCCTCCCGGCCGCCGACACCCGCCGCCGCCTCCGCCCCGCCCTCCACCGCTGCCTCCGTGCCTCCCTTCCGCCGACACTGGCTGGCCTGGGGGCCCTGCAGCTGCAGCCGACGGCCCGACGTTGGAAGGAACCGGAAGAAGTAAAAAAAGATACAGTAAAGAAGAAAAAAACAAAAAAAACTTAAAAAATTTGAAAAAATTAGAGGAGTTGTAAAAAAATTATCTGAGATGAGTAAAAAATATGAGGGTATTTTTTGATGATATTAGAGGAGGGAGTTTTCATTTTTTTTTAACAAGCAAAATAACAACACATATATAATTATGTAATTTAATATGTGCATAAGTATAGGGGAAAATTATTTGAGGTAAGTAAAAAAAAATGAGTGCATTTTTTGATGATTTAGAGGAGGAAATTTTCATATTTTTTAAACAAGCAAAATAGAAGCACATATATAGTTAAATAATTTAATTTCTACATAGATATAGGGAAAAATTGCGCAATGACCTTTATTGATTTTGATATTATATAGTTGTCTCATTAAAAACTCTGTCATGTAAAAACTCAATTTTGAGAAAACCATGACAAAGAAAAAAGAGTACAGCTAAAGGTCAACACTCAAAAATAAAAAACATTACTCCAGTTCCTCATTTTGTAGATAGAGATTTTCGAACTGCTCAGCCAAATCTTGGTTCTCCGTGGTGTGTTGGCCATGTTCCTTGGCTAGCTCCCAGTCTTTAACCGCAAGTAGCATTTCTACCACCTCACTGCGGAGATTTCTTCTTCTCTCTTCAATAATTCTTCCGCAAAGACTGAAGGCCGATTCGGATGATACCGTAGACACAGGCACCGTGAACACATCCCGTGCTAGCTTTGAGAGCACGGGATATTGGGTCTTGTGATCGTTCCACCATTGAAGAACGTTGAGATCTTCCTGGTTGATGGAGCACTGTCCAAGTAGGTAGACAGCTCAAGGACTTCAAGCGAAGCGTGTGCAGGACTTGCGGCGGCCGAACTTCCATCACCAGTGCTCGAAGAAGAAGAGGAACCACTCCAAATTCGGCCCACTGTAATTTCTTCTTACCTGGGACAGGGACGGGTGGGGCTCTTTGCACGCGAACTCTCTAAAACTTAGTTTCATACTTTCGAAAAACTTCATACAATTTTGTCTTAGAATCGGAATAGTAGTTAGTGTAATCAATATTCATTGCATCCCCTATAAGATTCAAAATATTTAGAAACCCCCGTATTTTATCCCTAGGATCAAGAATAAAGGCAAAAGCATATAAGTATGGAATGTCCCTCCAGTATTTAAGATATTTTTGTTTCGTGTGAAATACTGCAAGTCCTAATAGTTGGTCATCTTCATATTCTTTTAATAAAGTGGCAATCTCAAAAATTTTATACAAAATTAAATTAGCAGTTGGATAGTAAACACCAGACAAAGTAACAGTTGCATCATAAAATGTTTCAAGAAAGTAATAAAACCTTTCTACAACATGCCAAGACTGTTCTGTTAGTAGCGGTTGCCCGTCACTGGTAACAACATTCTTGGACTGCAAGAAAATAGTTAGTATATCTTTGTAAGGCAAAACATGTTTTAACATCAAATAAGTCAAGTTCCACCGATGGTTCGCACCCGTTTGGAACTTGCGTGGACGCTTGTCCGAAGCGATGCAGAATCGCTTGAAGGTCGTAAATCGAGGATTAGAACCATTCAGCCATGTTATGGCTTCACGGATAGAATCGAGATATACAATTACTCTTTTAAAACCAAATTTAACTATAAGATTAATAACATGGCAAGCACAACGTTGATGTAAAAGAAATGATTCAGCATAAACATTGAATAAAGGCTGCAAAATTTCCATTGCTCTAGAATTTGCAGCTGCATTATCTAGAGTTACTGCAAATATTTTATTTGTGATGCCAAAATCCTCACAAACTCTAGAAATTCGTTCAGCAATATTTTCTGCATTATGTGAAACATCAATTAATTTTAAAGCTATTACTCTTTTTTGTAGTTCCCATTCATCATCAATATAATGAGCAACTACACTAATATAGTCTTCCTTAGCTCTACCACTCCAAATATCAGATGTGATACTAATAGAAAATGTGCAAGTAGCAAATAATTGTTTAATATTATCACGGCCTTGGTTGTAAACATTCACCAAGTCCCGGGTTGTAATTTGTCTACTAACAGCTTGAAAACTAGGATTATGAGCAGTTTTAATGTAAGTCTCAAATGCAGAAGACTCACCAAAGTTTAGGGGTAGATCCTGTCTAGCAATTAAACGGGTAAGGGAATCTCGTGCTACCTGAGGATTATATTCCCATGAACGTACCGTATCGTCCGGATGAAGTACCAGTTGCTGCTGTCTTAGCTGGTAACCTTGCTTCTTCGCACACGCCTCAGCATACCGCCTCAAATACCCTGTTCCACCAGAAGATTTTCCAGAGAGTTTAGTCTTACAAATTTTACATTTCGCGTAAGTTACCTCCCTTCCATCCGCGGCGGTCTCCTTGATCTCATCAAAATGTTGCCAGGCGGAGGAAGTTCTTGATCTTTTTGAGCCGGTTGCCGTTGATAGGCTTCCGCTTGCAGTTTCGGATCCTTCTGAAGCTGTATGTATTTCCTTCGGATGTTCTTGCGGTGTAGGAGCCGACCTGGAGTCGTCTCTTTGCGACATTGACAGATAGCTCGGGTCGAAGTCGCTCAGTTGGAACGTCGGGTAGTTCGGATCCATCCTGCAATATAAATAGAGAAAATTAGTATTAAAAAAATAGTAGGAATAAAGAAGAAAATTTAGGATTTTTTTACCTTGCAGGAGCACCGGAGGCTGTAGCTATTACCTATGAGAATGTGAGAAATTTTTGAATTTTAGACAAAATTTTGTCTAAATCAAAAATTTTGAGCAAAGAGAGCAAAAGAGAGGAGAATAGAGCACACAAGGAGAGATTGGGAGGTTTGGATAAGCAAAAATGTGGCTGGGGGTTCCCTTATTTATAGGGAAAAAATTCAAAATTTTTCGGATTTTTTTTGATATTTTTTCGGTTTTTTTGTCCTGCAACGGCTAGATTCAAAATCTAGTCGTTATTTCGGACCGTTGGGACACGTGTCAATTTTCTACTGGCCCAACGTGGCCAAACACTGTAGCAAACGGTCATCTGCATGTACAGTATCGCAACGAGTAGATGTGCAGTCACTGCAGTGCAACGGTCGCCTCGCCTGCCTCCTCCTCTCGCACTCGGCCTCCTCGGCTCCTCCTGCCGCCTTGGCCTCCTCCCGCTGCCTTGGCCTCCTCGGCTCCTCCGCCTCCTCCCGGCCTCCTCGGCTCCGCCGCCTCCTTCCGCGCCCACGTCCTCCCGCCGCCTCCTCCCGAACGACGCCCACCTCCTCCCGCACCCGCCTCCTCGTGGCCGGCACCCGCCTCCTCCCACGCCCGCGTCCTCCGGCCGCCTCCTCCCGGCTGCTGCCTCGGCCTCCACCGGTGCCCTCCGCCGCCGCCTCCGCACTCGGTTGCCTCCCCAGCCTCGACCGGCTCTCGCGCCGGCAGCCTCCCGGCCGTCGACGCCTGCCTCGGCCTCCACCTGCCGCAGACGCCTGTCGCGGCGGCGCGGCCTCCGCCGCAGCCCTTCGGGTGGGCCGTGCTGGCCCACTATAGTCCACGGGTCATGCCGTGCCAGCCCGCCATGCTGCACCGCCGGCCCAGACACGGCACGGCCCACAGGCAACTGCGCTAGGCCGGTCCGGGCGTAGTTACTGTAGCACCATGCTCCGGGCCGGCCCGACGGGGCAAGGCCCATTTGGACATCTTTATCGCTTCCTTACTCTTCGTCGTGGGAAAGGAAAGCATTGGGGAAAAGAGCGTGACAGAGGAGCCGAGCCAATAGTAGTGAGCAGCGGTGGCGACGGGAGATGGGGAAGGGCGGTGAGCTGTGGGATGACTCGGTGCTGGTTGACGCGTTCGACCACGCCGTCGCCACCTTCAAGGTAACGCACCGGTCTTCTATGAACTCTATGGCTTCGATCCTGTTTCTGCTTCAACCTGATTGCGACCTATATCCGCCAGTTGCTAGGGTTTAGGGTTTTGGGGGGAGCTTCGTTGTGCAAGTTGGGGACCGTATGAAGCTGTTCTATGTGGTGAGTGGGTGGGTGGATGGATGGGTGGGGGGTTTGGTTTTGATTGGGGTTGGGGGCGGTGTTATGATGACTCGAATTTTGATGCCTAGTGAGCAGAAATCCATAGAACGTGCAAGTAATGGTCACTCTTGTTTGGAATAGATACGATTTTCTGTCTACTATTTCCTACTGGTGTCAAGGATCTTTATTAAGATGATAGAAAGTAATTTCTTGGTCTTTAGATGTAAAAGATCTGGTAGCCTGTTGCCATTTCTCTAATGGAAATGGGAGAGGCCTCTGCCTCTCTATCTCAAAAAAAAGTGTAATTTCTTGGTTTTGGGAGAATGCTAGGATTTTCGACTCCGCCATTTGCCTGATGTGGTTGGCAGGCTACGCATGGCAAAAACACCCAAGCAACTCCATCTGAGAACAAGGAACTAGAAGGTCCTGCAGACACCGCCCCTGCTGGAGAAGAGTCCATTTTGACTGAGGTGGCAGATGAGTAAGAACCAAGTACGCTGATTTATGTAGTGCCAGTTGAAGCAATAGTTTGTCCTTCTGTTGTGCTAACTAGAGTTGTCCTATGTGAAAGGAGTAATGTAGTTGTATTGGTACTTAGGAGGTGCTTTATTTCTGTTGTAGCTCCACTTTTTATTAATAGGAAGGGTTTACGACTTGAATCAGCTCTATAATGTGGTTTGAAAGGTAGTTTTTGTGATAGCTTCACCTGTTTCCTGGAAGATTGTGTTATTAGCTTCCTAGATATATTACTATCTAGTTCCCCATAACATTTTTACCGATTCATCCCTGATTGAGTCTTCACCACATAGTTGCACGCCCAACAACTGACTTAGTACAGTGATGGTAACAGGAGGCGCCTATAACTTTAAATTTCTTTTTTTTCTTTAAAACATAGACAGATGCGCAACCATGCAATGACCTATCAATGTGCCTCATTTTCCCTTGATCTTCTTGTGCACTTTACATTAGTTTTTTTTTCATTTATTTGCACAATTTAAGTTCTTGCATTATTGCCTTGGTGTGTCATTCTCCCAACAAATAAAGAATTATCAAGTATCACTTTGTTTATGCATTTTTAAGGGTAGTAGAGAAAGATGGTAACCAGACAGACTTACCTTGTGAAGCATCGGAGACACTATGTCAGACCCACGAAGAAAGGAAGTCCACTGAGGAAGCTCCTCTTCAGGAAACAGATCTTGAGAAAGAGACACATATCTCAGAACCTAAGATGCATGCCTCAAGTGTTGCTGAAGCTGAGCAAAAGGATACCTCAAACCAGCAGACTTGGGACTACAATGAATTGGTAAAAAAATACTACGAACTTGAGGAGCAAAGCCGGAAAGTTCTTGAACAACTCCATCAAACAAACTACTGGAATTACCAAGTCCCGGGACAATCTTCAGTGTACCAACAGCCTCAAGTTCCTGCCTATAGTGCCATAGCACCAGATCCACATTCCTCCGCCATTCAATCCCCATGCTGCTGTGCGAATGTACCCGTGGTATCAGTCTCCTATTGTTCAACCGGCCAGACGAGTGGGGTTTCTTCTTCCATGCAACCAAGTGGTGGTTGTAGCATATCATTGACTTGTAAGTGTCCTGTTGGTTAAGCTATCGTTCTTGTTTTGTTCATCTGTTACAGAACTTATTTAAAAATCATGCTCCGTTGCTTCATAGAGTACATGATGTAATTCACTTTCAGGTGATCAATGCCCTGGCACAAGCACAACATATTCTACTGGAGCAACCTGCATGCAGCAGCCAGAAAAGGTGTCTACTTATGGTGATCAAGTTGCTAAGGCTGCAATGATGACTGCTGAAGATGCCATGAATTTCATGAGAAGTACAATGTCTGGAAACTCGGGCTCCTTTCCAAGTAAGCATTTTTCTTGTTTGGTGTGATCACAATTCATCTACTATGGTTCTGTATACATCTTAAATTTTTATTTGCAAGAATAGTGCAATAGCTAGGATTGTACTTGTTTTCCTAATCCTTACTCATATCGAGTTACCATGACTTCATGAGCTTCCTTTCCAGTTTTGAACTGTGGTTAGGATTAGTAGGACATGGTTTGCTTGTTTTTTCAACAGTCCTTCATTTATATATTTGTATATAGCAGCGGACTCTGCATCTGGAAAGGAGAGCATGAGTATGGGCATGAATCCAATTTTCAACACCATGGGAGCAGATAGTGATCATGCTGTTGTCTTAAATGCATGGTATGCAGCAGGGTTTTACACTAGTAGGTAATTCTTGAACTCTGGTCCTCAGATTGCAATGTTGGTTTTTCCCCTCTTCATCCATATTTACCATTTGAGCCTTTGTTAACACCTATTCTCCTTTTATAGTTGAGAAAATACATGTGGATCACTTCGATGGAACTTTGATTGTTTGGCAGTTGTTTTCATATTTTGGATAACAAGAGCTCAGATACACCAAAAGTTCCATCCTTATACTTGAATTTTTATATTTTGTTTATTGTCCCTGATACGGAAGTCACATTTTCTTTGCCTTGGGCAGTACCTCCTAACACGATTGAGCTGTTTGGATCTTCGTCCATGATGGCCCTTTTATTGATTTTCACGATGTAGCTATAAATATATGGACTACCTTCATCTGTGCACCTGATTTTTTGTTATCTTTGTGCTAAGTCGTGCTATCTTGCCATAATTTTTTGCATTCATCTGAATCGTCTGATTGTCGTTCATAGGTACCTCATGCAGCAATCGATGAAAAAATCCAGACAAGGCTGACATCTATTAAAAAGCCATTTGCAATATCACCAAAGATGTCCCTTCCACTCCAGAAGAAGTAAGAGATCGAGTACTAACTAATCGTGAGACTGAACATTCTGCATGCTGTTCAGCATGTTTTATGCTAACAGTGCTTTTCTTCAAGCAAGAATTATGGTACAATTATACATGAATTTGCTGTGAGGCTCTGAGTAGACATTAAGAAGAAACTATGGTACTATCATTTTGCTATCCAAATCTATCAGATGATATATAGAATATTGGGAATCCCTGAGTGATGTCATTGCTATTGCGCCTCAAGTTTGCGTTGAAATTTGCAGTGTACTACTTTATTCAGGGAGGAACTTCTGCCATGTATATAGCGTACATCTTTCTCTACTCTGGGCAGCTTCCAGCCTTTACAGATGGAGTCCGGATTAAGCGGTGTGCTACAAACAGAAAGCTTTGTGCTTGTGTTTTGTCGATGTGTGGCTTGTTTTAGTACAAAGTTGCTCTGATATGATATTATGCTTGCCGACCTGCCTGCCCCACGAGGCCACGAATTGTATGTGGCGGTGGAGGTAGGCAGGTCGCCGCGCGGCACCTTTCAAGTGTGACCTGTCCATCACTTAAGCATACACGTTGACCCAGCTGCTGCGTCTAGCCAAATTCCATCCAAATATCCAATTGTACTCCTACTTTGTAACAAGCATGTGCATCTGTTTATTCCAGTCCAATTGTGAGCCCTTTTTCAGTATACGCTCGGTTTGAGTGGACACCCCGAGCATTATATCGTCTAGCGCCCAATGCGACCATCACATATTGTTGGACGAGTGAGATCCATACATGCATAATAGCCACTCGACCTCAATGTGTCCATGATCACGATTGACCCCTTTCAATATAATAACCGAAATACCGAGAAGTGTACCAAAGAGATAATCATAAGGATAGCTTGTCAGTCCTCTCCGTCATACGCCCGTCAAACCACTTGATGGTGGCGACAAAACACGATACGTACCCCAGAGGACTCGAACCACAATAGCTATCCCCCAACCATCTTAATTATACACAACTCTTACTCATGTTCAGCTAGTCCCCAGGAAAGCGACTAGCCTCACACTTTCATCGCAAGCAATTAATAAACATCACGAGTACTCTAAATATGGATAAAAGTGCAGCAAGGTTATATAAATTACATATAGGGTTCACCCGTCCTAATTCATCACAGAGTAGCACAAAAGATAGTAGCGGAAAAGTAAACATATAGGATAAAACCAGTGGTGCCATACCAAACCCACAAGGCAACCGACTGGGATAGAGCTTAACTCCAATTACACATTATCCTCGCCACCCTCGGCGGGATAATAGTAGACCACACCAACATCGTCGTTATCCTCACCTGAAAAATATGCAGCGTGCGTACGAATGGTACTCAGCTAGACTTACACAATATTAATAGTACAAAGGAGTAATGCTGGTCTCTATATCAAGGAATATGACTATGTTGATCTGGTTTTGCATAAAGCTAAGTTTATTGAGCAAAATAATACCTTGAAACTATAAGCATTTGTGAAAGAATAGCAATCTAAAATTTCATGACAGCAAGTAATATGTTCTGAAAAAGAGGTGAAAATGAGCACAATCCCATGCTCTAACATCAACAATGGGCCTCCATTGCCCAAATAAATATGCTACACAAGCATACCATCTTTCATGACTAAAACCAAGTCATATTTAACACCAAAGCCTCTCATATAAACCCATCCATCCATGACTATACTAAGTCATGATATAACCACATATCCCAAGTTGGATGCTAACATAGACTGACTAACATATCAAGCAGTCGTCCTGTAACCGTGGACACGGCTATTCGAATAGTTCATACTCTGATCAGATGTGTACATCTTTACCCACACGATGTGATAGAAGCCAAGCGGCTACACTCTAGTTTGATCCGTACCCGTCGGTACCCACACTCTACACATTGAGTGCGGACTAGAGGTCACAACAAAACCTTTCCCACGCTCAGCTCCAACCACCTAAACCACGTCTGGGCCCCCGACGACTTAGCCACACACACAGGTGACTAAGGCGGCCTCACCGTCGTGGGACGCACCTCCGACCAAAACCAGGCGCGCACAAGGTCCTCCAAAGGAAAGCCCATCCTCACGACTGACGGACGGGCATAGATGGCCACAGCCTCCCGTGCTACTAAGTTAAGCCGTCCCATTCCCGGCGTGTGGAAGTACATAGTGTGCTTGAATAGACGTCAACATGTTCGGTCCTTAACGACCAAGACGGAGCTACATGCATCGGGGAAACACCATCCCGTCATCGCCCTATCATTCGTCCAAGTCAAAAATATTTTCAATTATAAATCAGAAGTTATTCTTTTCATATTTTAACCCATCCATTCCTATTAAACTAGTTTTAAACCGATAGCTCTATCTATCGGATTTTTCTAAGTCTAGAACTAAGCATGGCTAAGTATTCGATAAAATAAAAGTATCCCAAAGCTCTTAACCAGGGGTGACAAGGTAAAAACATGGAATCAGCAACCAAGGAATGGAAATGCATACAATTGGGCAATATTGATTCCACCCGTTTTCCCATTTTAAAAGGACTGAAACATGCATATAGATATTGTTTTCGCAAACAAATCAATTTATTGAAGATATAGGTTCAATATGCTTAGATGCTTGCCTTGCTGCTGTGATGGTTCACACTCAACCTCTGGATTAGCTTCCTCGTACTCCGAATTGTCTGAATCTACCGATAAAAAGCGAATATGCAAATAAGAATCAATTAAACATGTCTATGCAAAAGATCAATTAATTCTGAGATAAATACAGTAGGTATTTAACATTGTAAAGTGAATTTTAGTGAAAGAATCATTTCAAAATCTTTTACGGTTTATGAGTTACAAAAACAGCAAGACAGGAAGGCTGAAAATGGCAGTTCTGTAAATATTTTATTGTAAACTGAAGTTATTATATTTGACTGACATTTTCTGATAAGATTTCAAGAAGTTAAGTATTTTTATAAAAGAGCATAAACTACTGGTTCTAATAAAGTTGAGTTTACTCAATTTGGATTTATAATCAATTTATTATATATTTTGAAGTCCTTATACATTAATGATTATTGAATTACATTTTAGTGTGTAGAACATATATAAAGGTGCTATACAGTATTTTACTTAAGTGACATATATGCCAAAAAGGAGTGTACTGATACAGGGTTTTGAGAATATTTGAAATTGGAATAAGTTTATCAAGCTTGTATATAACTCAAGCGATAAATAACATATAAATTAGTAATATGAATTTTAGGGGATATTTTCTCTACTGCGTGTGCTACATTTTATTTTACAGAAATAAAGTAACAGCTTTGATGAATCTAACAAAATTTGGTTCACTCAAAAAGGAGTTAAAATGAAATAGCTATAGATTTTCAAAGTTTGGCCATTTTTCTGTTGTAAAATAAATCCCTTAATCATTTTTCTAATTCTTTCTTCTTTTCTCTTTTCCCCCAGCCCAGGCCCACCTGTCGGCGGCATAGAACAGGGGAGGCCGGGGTGCCATGGCCGCCGATCAAAGACGGTGGCGCCGACGGCGATTGGCTAGGCGGCTCGCGGTGGTTCCAAAAAAACAAAGGTAGAGGAGATCCTTGCGAACCCATTGGTGCTCATGTGGTGGCCAGTGGTGGACGGTAGCTCGCGGCGATGAGTTCAAATGGTGGATTGTAACGACCCGTTCTCTTTTACCTGTTGGAATTCGTTTTCCCGAGTTCGAACTCTTCTCCTATCCCGTTCAGCTGTGCCTCAGTTCTTCTCTCCCTGGCCAGCCGACTACCTTTTTCCCTTGTGCCGAGTAGATTCCTACTCAGTTCCTGTGTCTTGCCTTTTCTCTTGTGTCACTTGGCCACCTTTGCTGCCGAGTAACCTTGTGAAGTTGCCGACTACTTTGATAATCTCCCCGTTGTCTTATTATCTCACCCTGTTGCGCCCCTCTCGTTGGACGCCGACCACCGACGTGGAGAAGTAACCAGCTTTCACCTGCTCGCAGCATCGTTCGGACCAGTGGACAATACCCCGCTGCATCGCTTGGACCAGTTGTTAGTCAGCAGCTCTGTCAGTGAGACTCCTCCAACCCGTCCTTGTTACAACCTTAGTGTCTTATCGCCGCTACAGTGTCTACCAACTCCACCTGCCACACCCAGCTCCAAAGTCAATCCCTGTCTCAACGTCTTATCGCCTTTCTCCATCGCCCTGCGTCGACGCGCCCTTGCCTCACGCGCCGGCTATAAGTGAGCATCCATGCCTTCTCTTTTCCCTTGTTTTGCAACCCGGCTATCTCTGCTAAATCATCGTCTTCTTCATCCCCATCGTCGGAGCTGTTTCCTACTTCCCGAACTCCCTCGCCGCTGTTTGCTGCTTCGCCCGGAGTTCCTAACCGGTGAGCCTTGTTGCCCTGTTCGCCAACTATCTCTGCCGACTGCTATCCTTCTGCAGTCGACTCCCGCAGCGTTCTTTCTTTAAGTGTTTTATCTCTTTCCAGCTTATCAGTGGTTGTCTTTTCTGCTTGTCCAGAGCCTGAGCCGGAGGACGATCCAGAAGCCGTCTACGCCGAGGAAGATCCTTCTATGGAACAAGGCAAGCCCCTTTGACCATATTGCTTCCTATATATGCAAAATTATGTTGTTTGCAAAATATGCATGCTTAGCTTACACTGTAAATTGTTTAGCCTCGGTCTGCAAGCGCAACCGACGGACCTACCCAGTAGTCGCACTATTTTTGGTAGGACTTTGATGTATTTCTTCCTTGTAAGCCCCACAAATGGCACGTTGGCGTCATACCCGTTGGGTACGATTGCCGAGTAGAATGCTTAGCCCTTCATCGTTGTTTGTCGTTGGGAAATATGGGTTTTTACTCAATCGTTTGAAAACCCAGTACTCTGTGTATCGGCGTGTTTGTGAAATAAGTAAAAGTTTGGGAAAATCTTGAGGTACAGGGTCAGTGCCTGTGTGGCCTGGCTATGTATTGTCGATAAGGACCGTTTCCTTTGGGAATTCCATCCGAGCATTTTACAGTGCGACCAAACGGGTAGTGTGGGCTGCCCCTGGCCGAGTAAATTGTAGGTTTAGGGAAGTCTGGTGCCGACTGGAGTGGACTCATCTGAGTTGTGACTCATGGGCCCTGGTGCTGATGGTGGTTGTAGCCAACCTGAAGCATTGATTCTGTGTGGATCCTTCTGCTGGCATTAGATAACCCTAGACTGGCTTTGGAAATGGCCTTGTCACAAACTTCCGGTACAGGCCAGTACTCGGTGTAAGTTTGTGTCGTTTGGGTAAAGCGTGCACCCTCTGCAGAGTTTTAGCTGAACTGTTCGAACAGCCGTGCCCACGGTTAAGGGCGATGTAAGGTGATTCCCATAGCGTAGATTTGTTTGCCAGTGGTTTGTAAAGCTGTTTTATGGGAAGGGAATCGTGACCAGAGTTTGCCGAGTAAGCAAACGGAAGGCCTGTGTGGCCAGAAACGGGCCTGTGTGACCCGGGGTGTTGAAGCACCATAAGCAAGTGTGTAAAAAGTAATCAGGAGATAAGTCTTCGGATTGTAACCAGAAGACGATAAAGAGCATGCTCCCGGGTTGTAGCCAGGGCAGCAAATGTTTGAGCTAACTGGTTGTAGCCAGTGTAGCGGATATAACCGGTTGTAGCCGGAAAGTGCTAAAAGAGATAGCTGAGATTTGGGTGTAACCGAGTCTCAGGGTCAACGGGTGGTTGATGCCACTCGGGATAATAGCAGACCGAATAGAGTGGTCGGAGCCACTCGGATGTTAATCTAATGTGAAATGAAAGAATATGATTCATTAAGTGGCGAGTTGTTGAAAAGCAACTTGCGGAATGGATCGAGGTGTGAGCCTCTTTCCAACAATTAAAATTTGACACACTAGCATTTTGACGAGCAAAAATGTTTCTAAAGGCAGTTTTTCGCAAATAAAACCCTTAGCCCCTTTGTCTAACCAACATGGCACCTTTTCCCGGCTTGCTGAGTACGAAAGTACTCACCCTTGTTCATATATATGTATAGTAGGTCTAGAAAAGGAAGACGAAGACCCGACTGCCGCCGAGTTCTTCCAAGCCCAAGCCGACTACGAGGACTTCTGAGGTTTCGAGCCTAGTTCCCAACGAAGCCTGTGGTGTAGCTGTGTCCTCCTGCCAAGTGGTTTCTCCCTGCTTCCGCCCTGTTTGTGTTGTTCTCGCAAGTTTACCCTGTTGTTGCTTTTGTCTATCCGGGGCCTGTCCTGGATGGAAACCTTTGTATTATATATGTATGTACTCTGATATGTATATGTTGTACTCTGAGTTGTATCACCGATGACTATGTGCGTATCCGACTACTGATCCAGGGATCGGGTACTGTGTGCACATTGTGGGCCCTCCTGTTGGCGGCCCCACATGGATGTTCTCGGGCCACACAAGCATACGGGCGATGGCCTTCGATCGAGTGAAAAAGAAACTGGAAGAGGTGGCTTAGGAGCATGGTGAAGCTCACCGTGGAGCATGGTGTAGCCAGAAGACGATAAAGAGCATGCTCCCGGGTTGTAGCCAAGGCAGCAAATGTTTGAGCTAATTGGTTGTAGCCAGTGTAGCGGATATAACCGGTTGAGCAAACTAGGACTTGACCGAGTATCCCTTTTCGCACTTGTAGATTTTGAAAATGTTTCTAAAACTCTTGGATACCTCATTACCTTTGGCTCCTGTGCAAGTCTCTGGTGTTAGCCCTTAAGTTTCAGTACCCTATCTGTCGCCTTTTTGTTGTGGCTGGGTTCCCTGAGTGTGTTTCTCGTTCTGCTGCTTGAATCTACCTTGCTGTTTTTGTTGCTTTCCTTATCTGTTCCATCGGTTTGGTTGCCAATGCCTTTCTGAGCCTTTCTCCCTTGGTTGCCTTCTTTTAGGACAAGATGGCAGGACGTCAGCGCCGTAACACCCGTGCTCCAGCTCGCCTAGGTTTTGAAGACCAAGTTCCAGCCTTCAACAACGTGCCTCCGGCAGTGAATGAACAGGAAGTGGAGCAGACTCATGATCGGATGTCCAGTAATGGTCGTGTAGCCGGCCTTGGTACTCATGCCACTGCAGCCCCCAACCAGGAGGGATTGCCTCAACCGCCCCAGTTTCCGGTAGACCCACAGCAGCTTATGGCCATCCAGACTCAGATCTTGCAAGGTATTGCTCAGAACTTGGCCGCTCTACAGCCTCTTCTCCACCAAGCTCCACCAGCACAAGCCCATGGCCGTTCCAAGCTTGCCGACTTCCTGAGATCCCGCCCAGCAGAGTTCTCACAGACCGCCGAGCCAGTAGAGGCTGACGACTGGCTGAAGGATATGGACAGAAAGCTGAACCTAGTGCAGTGCACACCCCTGGAGAAAACCTTGTTTGCTGCACACCAACTCCGTGGTCCAGCCGCCGACTGGTGGGAGAACTACTGTGCTGCCCACAGGATGCCTCTAGCATTGCCTGGCCCGAGTTCGTTGAAGCCTTTAGAGCTGCGTATGTCCCCGAAGGAGTGATTGACATCAAGAGAGAAGAATTCAACAACCTCAAACAAGGACATTCCAGTATCAGCGAGTATCTGAGCAGGTTCAACCATCTAGCTCACTATGCACCTGAGGAAGTGAACACGGACAAAAAGAAGATCAGGAGGTTCCTGAAGGGGATGAATGTGGCAATGAAGATTCAGCTTCTTGCCCATGACTTCCCTACTTTTCGGCACATGGTCAACAGAGCCCTAGTGGTTGAAGACGCTAGGAAGGAGATCGAGGTATTTCGCAAGCGGAAAGTTTCCCAGATGCAGACTTGTGGTGGTTTGAGTTCCAGGTCCAATCTCCCCAGTTTTCACCGTCAGTTTGCACCACCCTAGTTTCAAGAGCAGGTGCCTCGCCCGACTGTTTCTCGCCCGGCTTCATCTGTTCAGTCTCGACCCTTCAGTGCAAGTACCAGTGTGAGCCGCCCTACCCCAGCCGGCCTGCAGCAGAGAGGTACCCCGAGTATGTCAGGGAGCCGATGTTACAACTGTAACGAGTTGGGTCACTTCGCCCGTCACTGTCCCCTGAAGCAAGTCCCTGCAACCTCTGGACGCTCCAACGCCAGCGCCACAAGAGTCCCTGTGCCCAGTCAGGGACAGCTGACTACGCAAGTTAGTGGATCCGCCTCCCGCGCCACGCCAACTTTTGGACGAGGCCGCGTCAACCATATCCAGTCAGAGACAGCTCGAGAAGCTTCAGATGCTGTGATGGGTACGTTTCTTGTTAACTCCGTACCTGCAGTTGTTTTGTTTGATTCAGGAGCATCGCATTCCTTTATCTCTCAATCTTTTGTGGATAAGTATGGTTGGGATGTTCAAAGCCTTAGGATACCTATGGTCATATACTCCCCTGGCAAGGAGTTTAAGTCAGACCAATCCTGCCCTAGAGTTAGCCTGGTAATTGAAGGGGTTAGTTTTTCAACCAACCCCATTGTCCTGGAATCACAAGGCTTGGATTTGATTCTAGGCATGGACTGGTTAGCTGAGCATAAAGGCCAAATAGACTGTGCAATCAGCACCATAACCCTGCAATGCCCTTTTGGACAAGAAGTGAAGTTTACCCCTCCGGAACACCATGGAAGACACCCTCTCCTGAGTTCTGTGCAAGTTGTTCCCCTAGAAGAAGTGCCGGTGGTAAATGAGTACCTCGATGTCTTTCCAGACAGCTTACCCGGAATGCCCCCTGATCGGGAAATTAAGTTTTCTATAGAGTTGCTACCCGGCACAGTGCCAATATCCAAGAGACCCTATAGAATAGCGGCTAAGGAGTTAGCCGAAGTAAAGAGACAGATAGAAGAGCTTGAAGCTCTAGGTTTTGTGCGACCTAGTACTTCACCCTGGGGAGCTCTAGTGCTCCTAGTGGAAAAGAAGGACAAGACAAAGAGGATGTGCGTGGACTACCGCTCACTGAATGAGGTAACCGTCAAGAACAAGTACCCGTTGCCCAGGATTGATGATCTGTTCGACTAGCTGCAAGGAGCTAAAGTTTTCTCCAAGGTTGATTTAAGGTCAGGGTACCATCAATTGAAGATTAGACCTGAGGATATACCCAAGACAGCTTTCTCGACCCGTTATGGACTATATGAGTATACAGTGATGTCCTTCAGACTCACTAATGCTCCAGCCTTTTTCATGAGCCTCATGAACAAGATATTCATGGAATATCTCGACAAGTTTGTTGTGGTATTCATAGATGATATCTTAGTCTACTCCAAGGACGAGCAAGAACATGCAAAACATTTGAGGATGGTTCTCGGGAAGCTAAAGGAACACCAGTTGTATGCCAAGTACTCGAAGTGTGAGTTTTGGCTAGACCGAGTTGCTTTCCTAGGACACATTGTTACTGCCCAAGGAGTGGAAGTGGACCCCGGAAAAGTAAGAGACGTGCTTTATTGGAAAACCCCGACTACAGTCCCGGAAGTGAGAAGTTTCTTAGGTTTGGCTGGATATTACCGGAGATTTATTGAAGGATTTTCAAGAATCGCCAAACCGATGACAGACTTGTTAAGAAAGAAAAAGAAATTTGAGTGGGTTGACGCTTGTGAGAAAAGCTTCCAGGAGTTAAGAACAAGACTGACTACTCCGCCTGTGCTAACCCTTCCGGATATCAGGAAAGATTTTGAGATATACTGTGATGCATCCCGACTAGGCATAGGCTGTGTGCTTATGCAGGAAGGAAGAGTAGTTGCTTATGCCTCCAGACAGTTAAGACCTCATGAGAAGAATTACCCCACCCATGACCTTGAGTTATCAGCAGTAGTGCATGCCTTGAAGATATGGCGCCACTACCTAATCGAAAACCGGTGTGAGGTCTACATTGACCATAAAAGCCTGAAGTACATATTTACTCAGACAGAGCTCAATCTCAGACAAAGACGATGGCTTGAGTTGATTAAGGACTATGACCTTGGAATACATTACCACCCTGGTAAGGCGAATGTGGTTGCTGACGCCTTAAGTCGGAAAGTCCATTGTAATACCATACTGAACTTGCCCCATCAACCCGAGTTAATCCGAGAAATGGAAAAGCTAAGGATAAATATGGTTAAGCCAGGAACGCTGGCGACCTTGATGATTCAGCCTACATTGGAGGATCAGATTAGAGAAGCATAAAGGGAAGATGAAAAGATCGTGTCTATTAGAGAAAACATGGCCAAAGGGAAAGCCCCCGAGTACTCTGTGGATAACAAAGGGACTGTTTGGTTTGAAAAACGCATCTGCGTGCCCGACAAACAGGAAATCCAAGACTTGATTCTGAGAGAAGCCCATGAGTCCGCTTATTCCATCCACCCAGGGAGTACCAAGATGTATCAGGATATCAGAAGTCATTACTGGTGGCCCGGAATGAAGCGAGATATTGCCGAATATGTCGCAGTTTGTGACATTTGCCAAAGGGTTAAAGCAGAGCATCAAAAACCAGTAGGATTGCTTCAACCCCTGAGGATACCCGAGTGGAAATGGGAAGAAATAGGGATGGATTTCATAACTGGTTTACCTAAGACTCCAGCAGGATATGATTCCATTTGGGTAATAGTGGACCGATTAACCAAAGTTGCCCACTTTATCCCTGTCAAGACCACCTACTCGACCAAGAAGTTAGCTGAGTTGTATTTGACCAAGGTTATCTGCCAACACGGTGTCCCGAAGAAGATCGTGTCTGATTGAGGAGCTCAGTTCACCTCCCACTTTTGGCAAAAGTTGCACGAAGCAATGGGCACTAATCTCAATGTCAGTACCGCATATCATCCCCAGACGGATGGACAGACTGAAAGAGTGAATCAGATCGTGAAAGATATGCTGAGAGCATGTGCCCTGGATTTTGAAGGAACCTGGGATCTCTGTTTGCCATATGCCGAGTTCTCATACAACAACAGCTATCAAGCCAGTATCCAGATGGCCCCCAATGAAGCTTTATATGGACGCAAGTGTAGAACTCCATTCTGTTGGACAGACGTGGGAGAGAAGATGGTTTTTGGGCCTGACATTTTGAGAGAGGCAGAAGAGCGAGTAAGGATTATCCAAGAGCGCCTGAAAGTGGCTCAATCCCGACAGAAAAGCTATGCTAATAACCGAAGACGAGATCTCGAGTTTCAAGAAGGAGACCATGTGTATCTCCGAGTATCACCCCTACGCGGAACCAAGAGGTTTGGAATGGGTGGAAAGTTAGCGCCTCGCTACATCGGACCATATCCTATCTCTGCCAGACGTGGAACGGTGGCGTATCAACTGGAGTTACCCGCAGAACTCTCCGATGTCCACGATGTGTTTCATGTGTCCCAGTTGAAGAAAAGCCTTCGCATCCCAGAAGAGTGAGTTCCGTTGGAAGTGATCGACGTGCAGCGCGACCTCACGTACAAGGAACACCCGACTCGGATTCTAGAAATAAAGGACAGATGTATGAGGAGAAGGACTGTCAGATTTTGCAAGGTGCAATGGAGTAACCATTCTGAAGACGAAGCTACATGGGAGCAAGAAGATTGCCTTCGAGCCGAGTACCCGGAGCTCTTCGCCGAGTAGCGGAATCTCGGGACGAGATTCTGTTAAGTGGGGGAGGTTTGTAACGACCCGTTCTCTTTTACCTGTTGGAATTCGTTTTCCCGAGTTTGAACTCTTCTCCTATCCCGTTCAGCTGTGCCTCAGTTCTTCTCTCCCTGGCCAGCCGACTACCTTTTTCCCTTGTGCCGAGTAGATTCCTACTCAGTTCCTGTGTCTTGCCTTTTCTCTTGTGTCACTCGGCCACCTTTGCTGCCGAGTAACCTTGTGAAGTTGCCGACTACTTTGATAATCTCCCCGTTGTCTTATTATCTCACCCTGTTGCGCCCCTCTCGTTGGACGCCGACCACCGACGTGGAGAAGTAACCAGCTTTCACCTGCTCGCAGCATCGTTCGGACCAGTGGACAATACCCCGCTGCATCGCTTGGACCAGTTGTTAGTCAGCAGCTCTGTCAGTGAGACTCCTCCAACCCGTCCTTGTTACAACCTTAGTGTCTTATCGCCGCTACAGTGTCTACCAACTCCACCTGCCACACCCAGCTCCAAAGTCAATCCCTGTCTCAACGTCTTATCGCCTTTCTCCATCGCCCTGCGTCGACGCGCCCTTGCCTCACGCGCCGGCTATAAGTGAGCATCCATGCCTTCTCTTTTCCCTTGTTTTGCAACCCGGCTATCTCTGCTAAATCATCGTCTTCTTCATCCCCATCGTCGGAGCTGTTTCCTACTTCCCGAACTCCCTCGCCGCTGTTTGCTGCTTCGCCCGGAGTTCCTAACCGGTGAGCCTTGTTGCCCTGTTCGCCAACTATCTCTGCCGACTGCTATCCTTCTGCAGTCGACTCCCGCAGCGTTCTTTCTTTAAGTGTTTTATCTCTTTCCAGCTTATCAGTGGTTGTCTTTTCTGCTTGTCCAGAGCCTGAGCCGGAGGACGATCCAGAAGCCGTCTACGCCGAGGAAGATCCTTCTATGGAACAAGGCAAGCCCCTTTGACCATATTGCTTCCTATATATGCAAAATTATGTTGTTTGCAAAATATGCATGCTTAGCTTACACTGTAAATTGTTTAGCCTCGGTCTGCAAGCGCAACCGACGGACCTACCCAGTAGTCGCACTATTTCTGGTAGGACTTTGATGTATTTCTTCCTTGTAAGCCCCACAAATGGCACGTTGGCGTCATACCCGTTGGGTACGATTGCCGAGTAGAATGCTTAGCCCTTCATCGTTGTTTGTCGTTGGGAAATATGGGTTTTTACTCAATCGTTTGAAAACCCGGTACTCTGTGTATCGGCGTGTTTGTGAAATAAGTAAAAGTTTGGGAAAATCTTGAGGTACAGGGTCAGTGCCTGTGTGGCCTGGCTATGTATTGTCGATAAGGACCGTTTCCTTTGGGAATTCCATCCGAGCATTTTACAGTGCGACCAAACGGGTAGTGTGGGCTGCCCCTGGCCGAGTAAATTGTAGGTTTAGGGAAGTCTGGTGCCGACTGGAGTGGACTCATCTGAGTTGTGACTCATGGGCCCTGGTGCTGATGGTGGTTGTAGCCAACCTGAAGCATTGATTCTGTGTGGATCCTTCTGCTGGCATTAGATAACCCTAGACTGGCTTTGGAAATGGCCTTGTCACAAACTTTCGGTACAGGCCAGTACTCGGTGTAAGTTTGTGTCGTTTGGGTAAAGCGTGCACCCTCTGCAGAGTTTTAGCTGAACTGTTCGAACAGCCGTGCCCACGGTTAAGGGCGATGTAAGGTGATTCCCATAGCGTAGATTTGTTTGCCAGTGGTTTGTAAAGCTGTTTTATGGGAAGGGAATCGTGACCAGAGTTTGCCGAGTAAGCAAACGGAAGGCCTGTGTGGCCAGAAACGGGCCTGTGTGACCCGGGGTGTTGAAGCACCATAAGCAAGTGTGTAAAAAGTAATCAGGAGATAAGTCTTCGGATTGTAACCAGAAGACGATAAAGAGCATGCTCCCGGGTTGTAACCAGGGCAGCAAATGTTTGAGCTAACTGGTTGTAGCCAGTGTAGCGGATATAACCGGTTGTAGCCGGAAAGTGCTAAAAGAGATAGCTGAGATTTGGGTGTAACCGAGTCTCAGGGTCAACGGGTGGTTGATGCCACTCGGGATAATAGCAGACCGAATAGAGTGGTCGGAGCCACTCGGATGTTAATCTAATGTGAAATGAAAGAATATGATTCATTAAGTGGCGAGTTGTTGAAAAGCAACTTGCGGAATGGATCGAGGTGTGAGCCTCTTTCCAACAATTAAAATTTGACACACTAGCATTTTGACGAGCAAAAATGTTTCTAAAGGCAGTTTTTCGCAAATAAAACCCTTAGCCCCTTTGTCTAACCAACATGGCACCTTTTCCCGGCTTGCTGAGTACGAAAGTACTCACCCTTGTTCATATATATGTATAGTAGGTCTAGAAGAGGAAGACGAAGACCCGACTGCCGCCGAGTTCTTCCAAGCCCAAGCCGACTACGAGGACTTCTGAGGTTTCGAGCCTAGTTCCCAACGAAGCCTGTGGTGTAGCTGTGTCCTCCTGCCGAGTGGTTTCTCCCTGCTTCCGCCCTGTTTGTGTTGTTCTCGCAAGTTTACCCTGTTGTTGCTTTTGTCTATCCGGGGCCTGTCCTGGATGGAAACCTTTGTATTATATATGTATGTACTCTGATATGTATATGTTGTACTCTGAGTTGTATCACCGATGACTATGTGCGTATCCGACTACTGATCCAGGGATCGGGTACTGTGTGCACATTGTGGGCCCTCCTGTTGGCGGCCCCACATGGATGTTCTCGGGCCACACAAGCATACGGGCGATGGCCTTCGATCGAGTGAAAAAGAAACTGGAAGAGGTGGCTTAGGAGCATGGTGAAGCTCACCGTGGGGTTTTCCGGGTCGAACGAGGTTGGACGGGCTCCGGCGGCTGCAGGCGGTGGCAACAGCGATGGTGGCGCTGAGGACGGTCGGCTCTGGCCATCAAGACCTCGAGTTAGTGCATGCAATAGCTAGCTGGTGACATGTTGTTGGCATACTGGCCAGAACATGAACGGGGGCTCACCGGCTCAACGGAAACGGCTCGGCGGAGGGTTGGCCGGAGATGAAGAAGATGATGGTTGATCTCCCTCCTCGCTGCACCGAACTGGATGATCCTTGAGGCGTTCTACTCCTGGAGCTGAGGCAGTGTTGGTGGCGAAGCAGCTCGGCCGAAGACGAGCTCGAGCAGCGGGAACGCCGGCGTGATGGCGCGACGGCACGACGGCGATGTCGCGGCCGCGCTCTCGGGGCTCCGCGGCAAGGCCGCGTTCCCGACGATCGACTGCGTCAAACAGAGCAAGGTTAGAGAGGTAGCTACGGCATCCAAGGATGAGTAGGGAACAGAAAAGAGATGGTGGCGACGTCGGCCCGTCGATGGTGGCCGCGACCTTCTTCCTGGCGGCCGGCGGAGAGATGGAGAAGAAAGACAGCCAGAGGAGCACTCCCTCCTTAGTTTCTCAGCTCTGTGGTGAAGTGTGAGGATGAGTAAGCTAGCTATGAGACTTAGAGGGCGATGGGAGGCGTTCTTCACAGGCCACGACGACAAACAGGTGTCGCAAGCCTTCTGAGGCTGGTCTGGAGTGTTCCCTCCTCGTGGGCTGGCTGGACTGGGGGCTGGGCAAGCTAGGGCCACTGCCAGGCGGGTTCAGGGCGTGGTGGTCTGTGGGGACGCGAGCGAGATGGGTAGAAAACAACCTACAGAAGGTTTAAGTGGTTTCCAGGGTTTTTTAGATTTATTTTCCCCCCTTCACTTTAAAAATCAATTTGACCAAGCAAAATTGGTGTTAAAAATGTGGTGATTTTTGTGTAGCTAGCCCAGACTTCCTAGGTTCCATTTTTGAAAGTTTCACACAAAAATTCAAACTGGTTTGCTCACAAAAAATCAAAGAAAAGGACCCTGGCTGAAATTTGTTGGAATTTTTAATAGGTCTAAACTAATGAATTAAATTCTAGAAAAATTATATTAATTCATGATAAATAATCTAGTATTTAAATAAATTATTTCCCATATATGTTTCTGTGAGGTTTGTTGCACTTTTAGGAGTTGGTCTAATTTTACCGATTAAGTTTTAATTAAATCGAATTTTGAGTTATAAAACAAGATGATTCAAAAATTTTAATTAGAGAACAAAGATGATTCTAGGAAACTTAAATAGTTACCTTCACTAGATTGGGGATGTTTCAGTTTGTATCATTTTAATAGTCAATCACCCTCATAATATGCCGTTCGTGTCATTATCATTTGTCACAGTGTGTGCCGTCTGCTAATGTATCCTTAAATAAAATAACAAATCCATGCATAATTGCAGTTGGTAATTAGCACTCCCTATATTCATAAATATAAATATCTTTAGAACAATGCCAAGTTAAACTTTTAAACTTTGACCGTCAATAGCCAAAAAACATAAAAATTGATGACGTGAAAATAATGTTACTAGATTTATCATTAAATAAACTATTGGAACCATCCTTTGTAATCTTACGAGTATGTATTCTCACTTGTATGTATATACTTTCTTTTATAGGGGGTACAATGTACTATTTTTTTTTATATATCTATTTTTATTTAGTAGCGGTATATACTTTTTTATTTGTTAGCGGTATATACCTTTTTTTATTTGGTAGTGGTATATATCTTTTTTATTTGGTAGCAGTATATACCTAAATCATCGATTGAGAACTGGCTAGAGATGAACGGTAGTACATACTTCTAGGGAGTATATGTAACTCTTTTTATTTGAAATAACTTATTTTTCTAGATAATATTGATCTTAGTACTATAATAAAAACTTTATATTTATGGATAAAAGGAGTAATAGTTAAACTACTGTAATACTAAGAAGAATATAACTTCTATATGTTAAAAACTGTTAAAAAAAATATACTAACGTGTTAAAACGGGTTAGGACTTAGGAGAGCGAACAACAGAGAGAGAGAGAGAGAAGTCGATCTCTGAAGTCGGAAGCAGGAACTGACCAACACAGTAGGTGGCACCAAAGAAAACCGCAACTCCAAGGCACCGTGGAGTACACAAGAACTTCACCGAAGAGGAAACGACACCGCGGCGAGACAAATCTACGCGTACGAGGCCCTCGCTTCGCTCCGGTTCGATTCTCGCCGCTCCGGTTGATTCCGTCGCGGAGGTATATCTATCTCGCTCCCAATCCCTCGCCGCGCGTTTCATCTGCTTTCCCTCTCCTGCCCGCGCGCCTCTCTAACCTCTCCCGCCGCGTTCTCTATTTCCGATCTGCAGTGTGAGCCGAGGTAGGTCTCGTCTCCTCGCGCGGGCGGCCGGCGAGAAGGCCGCAGGAACGGCGGGCGAGCAGTTTTGGAAAATCGACGTAGCCGACCTCCTTTCGTCTCGGTTCGAATCGAATTGAAGGTATCCGTGATTCTTCTCTCGTAGTTCTCACTCCTCCGCGCCACTTGATGAACAGGCGTGGCGTAGATTGGGAATCCATCCTGACTTGGGATTGATTTACTTTGCTTCAGTTAACCCATCCAATTTCTTCTGAATTTCTTGACGCTTGGTGTAGACGTGTAGTACTAATAAATTACAAATAGCTTTGTGTTTTTTCAGAACAAAAAATTTAGGGGTTCACCCATGCCCCACGTTTGGGTCGCCCCTGGCGTTGACTGTTCAATTTTGACCTTCAGAGGGTAGTTTTTATATTGTTTACGTGGATGTCTACTGTAATCTAACTGCTCAATTGCTCTTTGTTGGGGAAAAGAGCGTGACAGAGGAGCCGAGCCAATAGTAGTGAGCAGCGGTGGCGACGGGAGATGGGGAAGGGCGGCGAGCTGTGGGATGACTCGGCGCTGGTCGACGCGTTCGACCACGCAGTCGCCACCTTCAAGGTAACGCGCCGGTCTTCTATGAACTCTATGGCTTCGATCCTCTTTCCGCTTCAACCTGATTGCGACCTATATCCGCCAGTTGCTAGGGTTTAGGGTTTTGGGGGGAGCTTCGCTGTGCGAGTTGGGGACCGTATGAAGCTGTTCTATGTGGTGCGTGGGTGGGTGGATGGGTGGGGGGTTTGGTTTTGATTGGGGTTGGGGGCGGTGTTATAATGACTCGAATTTTGATGCCTAGTGAGCAGAAATCCATAGAACGTGCAAGTAATGGTCACTCTTGTTTGGAATAGATACGATTTTCTGTCTACTATTTCCTGCTGGTGTCAAGGATCTTTATTAAGATGATAGAAAGTAATTTCTTGGTCTTTAGATGTAAAAGATCTGGTAGCTTGTTGCCATTTCTCTAATGGAAATGGGAGAGGCCTCTGCCTCTCTATCTCAAAAAAAAGTGTAATTTCTTGGTTTTGGGAGAATGCTAGGATTTTTGACTCCGCCATTTGCCTGATGTGGTTGGCAGGCTACGCATGGCAAAAACACCCAAGCAACTCCATCTGAGAACAAGGAACTAGAAGGTCCTGCAGACACCGCCCCTGCTGGAGAAGAGCCCATTTTGACTGAGGTGGCAGATGAGTAGGTACCAAGTATGCTGATTTATGTAGTGCCAGTTGAAGCAATAGTTTGTCCTTCTGTTGTGCTAACTAGAGTTGTCCTATGTGAAAGGAGTAATGTAGTTGTGAGTTGTATTGGTACTTAGGAGGTGCTTTATTTCTGTTGTAGCTCCACTTTTTATTAATAGGAAGGGTTTAAGACTTGAATCAGCTCTATAATGTGGTTTGAAAGGTAGTTTTTATGATAGCTTCACCTGTTTCCTGGAAGATTGTGTTATTAGCTTCCTAGATATATTACCATTCAGTTCCCCATAACATTTTTACCTAGATTCATCCCTGATTGAGTCTTCACCACATAGTTGTACGCCCAACAACTGACTTAGTACAGTGATGATAACAGGAGGCGCCTATAACTTTAAATTTCTTTTTTTTTCTTTAAAACATAGACAGATGCGCAACCATGCAATGACCTATCAATGTGCCCCATTTTCCCTTGATCTTCTTGTGCACTTTACATTAGTTTTTTTTTCATTTATTTGCACAATTTAAGTTCTTGCATTATTGCCTTGGTGTGTCATTCTCCCAACAAATAAAGAATTACCAAGTATCACTTTGTTTATGCATTTTGAAGGGTCATTAGTTTTTTTTTTCATTTATTTGCACAATATAAGTTCTTGCATTATTGCCTTGGTGTGTCATTCTCCCAACAAATAAAGAATTACCAAGTATCACTTTGTTTATGCATTTTGAAGGGTCGTAGAGAAAGATGGTAACCAGATAGACTTACCTTGTGAAGCGTCGGAGATACCATGTCAGACCCACGAAGAAAGGAAGTCCACTGAGGAAGCTCCTCTTCAGGAAACGGATCTTGAGAAAGAGACACATATCTCAGAACCTAAGATGCATGCCTCAGGTGTTGCTGAAGTTGAGCAAAAGTATACCTCAAACCAGCAGACTTGGGACTACAATGAATTGGTAAAAAAATACTACGAACTTGAGGAGCAAAGCCGGAAAGTTCTTGAACAACTCTATCAAACAAACTACTGGAATTACCAAGTCCCGGGACAATCTTCAGTGTACCAACAACCTCAAGTTCCTGCCTATAGTGCCACAGCACCAGATCCACATTCCTCCAGCAATCAATCCCCATGTTGCTGTGCGAATGTACCCGTGGTATCAGTCTCCTGTTGTTCAACCGGCCAGACGAGTGGGGTTTCTTCTTCCATGCAACCAAGTGGTGGTTGTAGCATATCATTGACTTGTAAATGTCCTGTTGGTTAAGCTATTGTTCTTGTTTTGTTCATCTGTTACAGAACTTATTTAAAAATAATGCTCCGTTGCTTCATAGAGTACATGATGTAATTCACTTTCAGGTGATCAATGCCCTGGCACAAGCACAACATATTCTACTGGAGCAACCTGCATGCAGCAGCCAGAAAAGTTGTCTACTGACAGTGATCAAGTTGCTAAGGCTGCAACGATGACTGCTGAAGATGCCATGAATTTCATGAGAAGTACAATATCTGGAAACTCGGGCTCCTTTCCAAGTAAGCATTTTTCTTGTTTGGTGTGATCACAATTCATCTACTATGGTTCTGTATACATCTTAAATTTTTATTTTCAAGAATAGTGCAATAGCTAGGATTGTACTTGTTTTCCTAATCCTTACTCATATCGGGTTACCATGACTTCATGAGCTTCCTTTCCAGTTTTGAACTGTGGTTAGGATTAGTAGGACATGGTTTGCTTGTTTTTTCAACAGTCCTTCATTTATATATTTGTATATAGCAGTGGACTCTGCATCTGGAAAGGAGAGCATGAGTATGGGCATGAATCCAAATTTCAACACCATGAGAGCAGATAGTGATCTTGCTGTTGTCTTAAATGCATGGTATGCAGCAGGGTTTTACACTGGCAGGTAATTCTTGAACTCTGGTCCTCAGATTGCAATGTTGGTTTTTTCCCCTCTTCATCCATATTTACCATTTGAGCCTTTGTTAACACCTATTCTCTTTTTATGGTTGAGAAAATACATGTGGATCACTTCGATGGAACTTTGATTGTTTGGCAGTTGTTTTCATATTATGGATAACAAGAGCTCCAAAAGTTCCATCCTTATACTTGAATTTTTATATTTTGTTTATTGTCCCTGATCCGGAAGTCACATTTTCTTTGCCTTGGGCAGTACCTCATAACACGATTGAGCTGTTTGGATCTTCGTCCATGATGGCCTTTTTATTGATTTTCACGATGTAGCTATAAATATATGGACTACCTTTATCTGTGCACCTGATTCTTTGTTATCTTTGTGCTAAATCGTGCTATCTTGCCATAATTTTTTGTTTTCATCTGAATCGTCTGATTGTCGTTCATAGGTACCTCATGCAGCAATCGATGAAAAATTCCAGACAAGGCTGACATCTATTAAAAAGCCATTTGGAATATCACCAAAGATGTCCCTTCCACTCCAGAAGAAGTAAGAGATCGAGTACTAACTAATCGTGAGACTGAACATTCTGCATGCCGTTCAGCATGTTTTATGCTATCAGTGCTTTTCTTCAAGCAAGAATTATGGTACAATTATACATGAATTTGCTGTGAGGCTCTGAGTAGACATTAAGGAAAAACTATGGTACTATCATTTTGCTATCCAAATCTATCAGATGATATATAGAATACTGGGAATCCCTGAGTGATGTCATTGCTATTGCGCCTCAAGTTTGCGTTGAAATTTGCACTGTAGTTGAAATTTGCAGTGTAGACTACTTTATTCAGGGAGTTTGCAGTGTAGTTGAAATTTGCAGTGTAGACTACTTTATTCAGGGAGAAACTTCTGCCATGTCTATAGCGTACATCTTTCTCTTCTCTGGGCAGCTTCCAGCCTTTACAGATGGAGTCCGGATTAAGCGGTGTGCTACAAACAGAAAGCTTTGTGCTTGTGTTTTGTCGATGTGTGGCTTGTTTTAGTACAAAGTTGCTCTGATATGATATTATGCTTGCCGACCTGCCTGCCGCACGAGGCCACGAATTGTATGTGGCGGTGGAGGTAGGCAGGTCGCCGCGCGGCACCTTTCAAGTGTGACCTGTCCATCACTTAGTCCATCACTTAAGCATACACGTTGACCCAGCTGCTGCGTCTAGCCAAATTCCATCCAAATATCCAATTGTACTCTTACTTTGCAACAAGCATGTGCATCTGTTTATTCCAGTCCAATTGTGAGCCCTTTTTCAGTATACGCTCGGTTTGTGTCATTTTAATAGTCAATCACCCTCATAATATGCCGTCCGTGTCATTATCATTCGTCACAGTGTGTGCCATCTGCTAATGTATCCTTAAATAAAATAACAAATCCACGCATAATTGCAGTTGGTAATTAGCACTCCCTCTATTCATAAATATAAATATCTTTAGAACAAGTTAAACTTTTAAACTTTGACCGTCAATAGCCAAAAAACATAAAAATTGATGACGTGAAAATAATGTTACTAGATTTATTATTAAATAAACTATTGGAACCATCCTTTGTACTCTTACAAGTATGTATTCTCACTTGTATGTATATATTTTCTTTTATAGGGGTACTATGTACTTTTTTTTATTATATATCTATTTTTATTTAGTAACGGTATATACTTTTTTTATTTGGTAGTGGTATATATCTTTTTTATTTGGTAGCAGTATATACCTAAATCATCGATTGAGAACTGGCTACAGATAGTACATACTTCTAGGGAGTATATGTAACTCTTTTTATTTGAAATAACTTATTTTTCTAGATAATATTGATCTTAGTACTATAATAAAAACTTTATATTTATGGATAAAAGGAGTAATAGTTAAACTACTGTAATACTAAGAAGAATATAACTTCTATATGTTAAAAACTGTTAAAAAAAATATACTAACGTGTTAAAACGGGTTAGGACTTAGGAGAGCGAACAACAGAGAGAGAGAGAGAGAAGTCGATCTCTGAAGTCGGAAGCAGGAACTGACCAACACAGTAGGTGGCACCAAAGAAAACCGCAACTCCAAGGCACCGTGGAGTACACAAGAACTTCACCGAAGAGGAAACGACACCGCGGCGAGACAAATCTACGCGTACGAGGCCCTCGCTTCGCTCCGGTTCGATTCTCGCCGCTCCGGTTGATTCCGTCGCGGAGGTATATCTATCTCGCTCCCAATCCCTCGCCGCGCGTTTCATCTGCTTTCCCTCTCCTGCCCGCGCGCCTCTCTAACCTCTCCCGCCGCGTTCTCTATTTCCGATCTGCAGTGTGAGCCGAGGTAGGTCTCGTCTCCTCGCGCGGGCGGCCGGCGAGAAGGCCGCAGGAACGGCGGGCGAGCAGTTTTGGAAAATCGACGTAGCCGACCTCCTTTCGTCTCGGTTCGAATCGAATTGAAGGTATCCGTGATTCTTCTCTCGTAGTTCTCACTCCTCCGCGCCACTTGATGAACAGGCGTGGCGTAGATTGGGAATCCATCCTGACTTGGGATTGATTTACTTTGCTTCAGTTAACCCATCCAATTTCTTCTGAATTTCTTGACGCTTGGTGTAGACGTGTAGTACTAATAAATTACAAATAGCTTTGTGTTTTTTCAGAACAAAAAATTTAGGGGTTCACCCATGCCCCACGTTTGGGTCGCCCCTGGCGTTGACTGTTCAATTTTGACCTTCAGAGGGTAGTTTTTATATTGTTTACGTGGATGTATACTGTAATCTAACTGCTCAGTTGCTCTTTCTGGTGTTTGATTTTGTTAGCCTGCTAGTGAAAATGAGTGACAATCTGATGGACAAAGTTAGCGCCTTTGGCGAGCGTCTGAAGATCACTGGATCGGAGGTTAGCAAGAAGATGACAGCTGGCATGTCCTCCATGAGCTTCAAGATGAAGGAGCTCTTCCAGGGGCAGACTCCTGCGGACAAGACTGTGGAGGAGGCCACCTCGGAGAATTTGGATGGGCCTGATTGGTCAGCAAACTTGGAAATCTGTGACTTGATCAACACGGAGAAAGTTAACAGTGTCGAGCTGATCCGTGGGATCAAGAAGCGGATCATGCTGAAGGAGGCTAGGGTCCAATATCTCTCCTTGGTTCTTCTTGAGACCATTGTGAAGAACTGCGAGAAGGCCTTCTCAGAAGTTGCTGCTGAGAGGGTTCTTGATGAGATGGTCAAGTTGATTGATGATCCTCAGACAGTGGTAAATAACCGGAACAAGGCCCTTATGTTAATTGAGGCATGGGGAGAGTCTGGTGATGAGCTTCGCTACTTGCCCGTTTATGAGGAGACCTACAAGGTATGAATGCAATATACCTTTTCTTATGCTCAGGTTTGTTAACTAAATCAAAAATATAATTCATTGTATTATGCTCCAGCGTGCCTTTTCAATAAAATATTGGTCAAAATTCAATAATCTATAATGATCCATAATGTGAGCTCAATTCAATTTAGCACCAACTTGCTCAAGAAAGGTTGCTTTAGCAGTCAGCACCATAGTCACAAAGTTCCTGGGTCAGTGGAGTTGAGGAACGTGGTACACTACTTATGAGAGGTTTTTACAAGGTGGGGACGAAAATGTCCCTGTGTTCCTGGGACGGGGATGATGTTCCCAGGTTGAGGAACACTGCCTCCGACACCGTTTCCTGTGACTATGGTTAGCACAGTACATTGATCCAACTACTGAAAATTATTTATGCTTCACACTAAATAATTATGGATTGGTGATGATTTGTGGTCGTGAAACTTTGGTGCTTGCAAGTTGGTGATAATTAGTGATGATCATAATTTTTTTACCGCCTGCCCTTAGTTTGATGGTTTCATGCTTATAAGTAATTCAAGTGAACAACCCTTGGTCAGTAGTGCTGAAATTTAGTCTTAAGATAATGGTTTGAATATTTAAATATAATTCAATGGTTATTTGAGTGTCCAGTTTGACAGTACTGAATATACTAGATATCTATATGATTTATATTTGCATTAATGTACTCTGTTAAATAACTAATACAGTAGATGTGGTGCTCTCCTGATTATTGTAGAGCCTGAAATCAAGAGGAGTGCGGTTCCCTGGGCGTGACAATGAGAGCTTGGCACCCATATTTACTCCTGCACGATCAGTAGCTGAAGCTGAAGTTGATGCAAACTTATCCCAGCAGACCTTTGAAGATGTGCATGTGCGTACATACACTGCTGAAGAAACAAAGGAAGCTTTTGATGTGGCTCGTAACAGCATAGAACTTCTTTCAACTGTTCTTTCATCATCTCCTCAGCAGGATGCTTTGCAGGTAACTTGATTTTATGTAACTTTGTCCCAAGATCACATAGTAGGATTTTGTATATCTTTGCATTCTATCTAGATTAGATAATTTTGATTACAATGGGTGTTGGTTTGCATATTACATGGCAATAATGTGTCAATGCATGAGATCTGTTTTCTCATATTACTTTTGCAGTGAAATATGCGTATGGATGTAGACTTTATTTATGGGAGATTATATATCTCATTCTTAAACATCAATTCTGCTGCAGCCTAGAAATTCGATCATCATTTTATCTTCATTTATGCTTGTATTGTTTCGGCTGTGAGATTCTATACAGTTCAGTTATGAAGTTTAGTTTTGCAACAGATGACTTATTTTAATTAAGGTATACTTTGATTTTTCTCAGATATCACAATTCACAACTATGTGGGGGTCTTTAATACCTTATGAAAACTGCTTTGTTTATTTGCTAATCAGAGAAACAAAAGGTGTTGAAATGATGCTCTATAGTGCTTTATTGAGCATGATATGCTATTTCTGATAGTAATGACATTCGTTGCATGAAAACATGTTTCCAAAGCAAGCAATACATTCAGAAAGTTTATGCATTTTTATGTTGTGCAACAACTTGCTTTACATGTTGAAAAAGTTTGAAATATATACCTTTGAACATATTTTAAACTAATCAAAAGTTAATGGCAAACTTGTTTAAAGTTATTACTGGTTGGTACTCTTTCTCGCACCTAGGCATGGGACAACTGAAAAGGTAGGGACGTGAGTATTAACTTGATAGGCAAATCCAAAATGTACTCTGTAATGGTTACCTCTTATTATATTTTGACTAGTTCTGTTATTACCACAGGATGATTTGACAGCCACTCTTGTGCAACAATGCTACCAATCTCAGCACACTATCCAGAGAATGATTGAGACTGCTGGAGACAACGAGGCCATGCTTTTTGAAGCCTTGAGTGTGAATGATGAGATCCAGAAGGTGCTAACCAAATATGAAGAGATGAAGAAACCTGTGGCGTCTGAGAATGCAGAACAACGGCCGGTAGTCATACCCATTGCCACAGAACATGAAGATTCTGCTACGGTTGGCAATGAAGATGCCCTGGTCAGAAAACCAGCTGGTTCTCGAGCAAGGTCAGGTGGAGATGATGATATCCTTGATGATCTTGATGAGATGATATTTGGCAAGAAAGGAGGAAGCAGTTCCCAAGAAGGGCCCAAAAAGCAGGATCCGAAGAAAGATGACCTAATCAGTTTTTAAATACCTTTCGGGCCAGTTCGTAAGTTCCTCGTGGGATCAGAAGATGTTTGCTGTTTTATAGCGCTGAACGATATCTGTATTCATCCCGTAGAAGATTGCACATTCACCAGGACTTGGATCGCTTGTTTATTTGCACACGATCTATCATACTTGTCCGTCACGGTTTGTCCGGTTGATTAAGTTGCTGCGCCCTTCACATCCTCTGGTTGCACGGATGCATCTGCATTGGATGGCTAATTATCTCTTGATGAAAAACACGTCCAGTATATGATTGAACCTCAGCACCTATCCATCGTTTTGTGCTTCTATGGTTCTAGTTACTCACACAAGGTCAACATTTTCATTTTTATATTTTGCTGGAGGGCCCTGAGTGAGCCGGTAACCGTTTTGGGGTTTTCTCGTCCAAAGTTTTTCAAATTTTTAATTTTGGTGTTGTTTGTGAAAAATTTACCGAGAATGGCAGATTCATTGCAATTGAATCGCTTCGCTCTGCTTGGGCCATGTGATAAACAAATGATGAGATCAAGATGAACCAACATTGATAAATGTAATCATGAACCCAATACATATTACTTAACTGGGAGCAACAACACACAAAAAGCTACATTGTACACGTTTGCTTTGATCATATTACTAAAAAGTTGCCAAGTTTGCCGCAGTTTCTTCCGCAAATGTGTGTGCCATCAAATTCAGCCGTATACTTTGGCGAGCAAAAATAAAAAAATTTCTCATAAAATAAATCTGTCACAAATAGGACCACAAATCAACCAGACCCTTACTACATTTTCACAGGCATACAGAGCATGGTACAATCTTTCAACGAAAGAGGTAGAATAGAACGCATATGTAGCCACCATTCTCAATCATCGAATGGTCCGCACGCCGCGAGTTTGGCTCTGAGTTCTTTCCTCAGTATCTTCCCAGATGCTGACTTGGGGATCGCATGGGTGAAGTGCACCCTGTGTAGCCTCTTGTAGAAGACCACCTGAAAACGCGAAGGGAAGCGTGAGTTCTAGCTTTTGCTGTTGCGTCGTCAATTCATCAGTTTAATACGTCGTGATGTGGCTAATGGCTATACCTGCTTAGATATGTATTCCTTGATGGACTCCTCGGTGATGTCGGAGTCGGCGGCGGGGACCACGAAGGCGACCGGGACCTCGCCGGCGACGTCATCCTTTTGCCTGCCATTTTACATGCTGTTAATTACCGCCGAATAATTCTGGTGGTGTGTTACACTGTTGATGGTGAAATGGAGGTCTTACGGGACGACGGCGGCGTCGGCGATGAACGGGTGAGCGATGAGCAGCGACTCCAGCTCGGCCGGCGGCACCTGCATGCATAGACGGATGTTACAGTGCGAGTCCTGAGAAAACTGGCAGATGCTGACTGCTGTGCTGAGGGAGTGGTTTTGCAGGTGTCTTGTTACCTGGAACCCCTTGAATTTGATGAGCTCCTTGACACGGTCGACGATGAAGACCTCGTCGTCGTCATCGACGTACCCGATGTCGCCGGTGTGCAGCCACCCCTCGACGTCGATTGTCACGGCGGTCGCCTCGGGGTCGTTCAGGTAACCTGCACGTACCGACGTACGCACACATTTTTTTTATTCGTCAGATTATGGCAAGTTAACGCGTTGCCGGTGGTCCAGACCCAGTACTTTGTCAGTTCAGTTTAGTACTACCTTTCATGATCTGCGGGCCGCGGATGCAGATCTCGCCGGGGAGGTTGCGGCCGAGGGAGAAGCCCGTGTCGGGGTCGACCACCTTGAGCTCCGCGTTGCGCACCACTGTGCCGCACGACCCGGACTTCGCCGGCGTCGGCTCCTTAGCGAACGCCGGGCACATGGACAGCACCGGCCCCGCCTCCGTCATCCCGTATCCCTGCACTCACCGCATCACATCAGCCCGCGTCGCGTCTAACTCCACCGTAAAACGTCGCGAAATCACGGTGAATCCCCTCGCGCGCGCACACGCACGTCTCAATCCGGATCGCGACGCGCGCTCGGGTCATATCATCACCTGAGTACCCGATCCCCCACCCGATCGCGGCACGCGCGGGCGGGGTTAGGTGCAGCGAACGGCTCAGATGTCATCCCCGTACTATTACGACGTTTTGCCACGTGATCGAGGCGCAACTTACACTAGGACGGGAGAGTTTAAGATTAGAAGAAGTAGACGGTGAGAAGCTAGATTATAAGAATCCTAGATTTTAATTTTTAGTTTATTTTTTGGATTCTATAACTATAAATTTTTAAAATCTAGATGAAAATTTTGACGGGAGAGAGCATTCGGCTAGAAGAAACTCTCCAAACTAGTGCTACGGTCACTACACTACACCGATGGTAATGAAGCACTTTTTGGAGGCAGCTGATACCGACCTGCCCGAAGATGGCCTGAGGCACGCGGGCGCGGAGCGCGTCCTCGAGCTCCTTGCCGAGGGGCGCGGCGCCGGAGAGCACGATGCGGATGGAGCTGAGGTCGTGGCGCTCCACGACCGTGCTCTTGGCGAGCGCGAGCACCAGCGGCGGAACCACGGCGGCCACCGTGACGCGCCACCGCTCGATGCCCTCCAGCATCGCGCCCATCTCGAACTTGGGCATCAGCATCACCGCGGCGCCGGCGCGAACCGCGCACAGCAGCACGGAGTTGAGCGAGAAGATGTGGAACAGCGGCAGCACGCACAGCGCCACGTCGCCCTCCCCCATGTGCAGGTTCGGGTTCTCGCCGTCCACCTGCTGCGCCATGCTCGACACGAGGCTCTTGTGCGTCAGCACCACGCCCTTGGGCAAGCCCGTCGTGCCTGACGAGAACGGCAGCGCCACGGGGTCGTCCGGCGAGATGGACACCTCCGGGATGGAGCCCTCGTCGGCCTGCCCGATCAGGCCCCAGAACGGCACGCAGCCTTCCGGAGGAGTGTGCGCCTCGTCGTCGTCGATGGTGATCGCGGTGAGGGTGTCATCGCCGCCGCCGGCGTCGATCCTTGGGAAGGCCGCGTCCCGGAGCTTGTCGACGTAGACGGACTGGGTGAGGATGGCCTTCGCGCCGGAAGCTTTGAGCTGCTTGTGGATCTCCTGCGGCGTGCAGAACGGGTTGGTGGCGGTGGTGACCGCGCCGAGGAACGACGCAGCGAAGAACGCCACGACGAACTCCACGCAGTTCTGGAGCAGGACCATGACGCAGTCACCCTGGCCCACGCCGAGGCGGTGCAGCGCGGCGGCGGCCTTGCGGCACAGCAGGTGCGTCTCGGCGAACGTGTACGTCCTCCCCGTGGCCGCTGCGATGAGGCACGGCGCGTCAGGGAGCTCGGCCGCCCTGGCGAAGCAGTACTCGTGCAGGGGCAGGTGGTTGGGGATGTCGATGTCCGGCAGCTTGGACCGGAAGATCGTCACCTCCGGCGCCTCCTCGACCGCCTCCACGGCCGCCACCGCCGCCACCTGCGGCCGCGCCTCCGGTGCCGCCACCGTGATCATGATCCTCTGACCTCTGTTCCAAGAAACAGGGAAAGCTACCTTCCTCTATGTATAGGCGTATAGCTAACCAACAGCCGGTGCACTTTCGCAATGCCTACTTCGAAGTGCACTGGCGCTTGCTCCGGCGAGGTACGGGGAACGGGAGGAGGGAGGTGGCGGGAATAAATACAGCATCAGCAGCGGGAGCGAGCAGAGGGAGAGAAGGGGTAGGTAGGGGAGCAAGGCAGGAGGAGGAGGAAGACGAGAGGTGCACACGCGGTCACGTAACGTTCGCTAGCTCTTGCAGCCCCCACCTACAAGAATGTGCTCACATATTTCTCCAAGATCGCCGTCCTGCCGTACCGCACGGATTGTTCTGCCTTCGTTTTTCCCCTCAAAAATGACTAAAATCGTCATATATATATATATATATGGCTACATTGCTTCTAAAGTACGGATTGCATTGTACTTTGCGTCCGTTGCTACAAATTCGAAGTTCAAATGAGTGATCCAAACCGTTCATCATGATCTCCATATTGAAACATGTTTGGAGACCAAATTTTATATTTTTTAAAATTTTTTTACTGTTTTTTAGATAGGTATGAAATCTTGTTAATCTAAAGACTTCAAAACTGTCCACCTATAGATTTGTACCTCTCTTAAAAATAGTGAAAAAATTTAAAAAATATAAAATTTAGTCTCCAAGCATATTTTAATATGGAGATGAACGGTTTAAATTGCTCATTTGAACTTCGAATTTGTAGCAACGGACGCAAAGCACGAGACAATTCATACTTTACAAAGCACCATGGTTCAACTCTATATATATATATATATATATATATATATATATATATATATATATATATATATATGACTATCTCGTTGAGTTTCATGCGGCCGGTTAAGCTAGCGGCGGGAACAGTCGCCAGGTAGCTGTTTTAGGGCGTATGAATGATGGCCAGGGAAACGTAAGACGTCGGACCTGTACCGCTGGTACCATGCATGAAATCAACCAGCCAGCCGGCCATGCCATGGCTAATTACCCCGGAATTGTTTCTGTTTTTGGATTGAAAAACCAACTAAACAGCCATCATCTGATCATTCCTTTCCATTTAGCTTTGCACAATTGCGCTAATATCATCCATGAAAGGATGCTGAATTGTTGATGCACACAATTGCACGGTTGTACGGAGACACTTGTACTGGGACTTACTTGACGTTTTGCATTTCTGGGCTCCTGGCAAGCGCAATGCTTAACCGCAGGATCATTCCCGGAGATAGAGAGAAAGCATGGTTTGGTATAGCTAGTCGTTTGCTGCAGAAGCACTCGAGCCAAAGGTCTACGAGGATCGGCTCGGACCACATGCATACATGTGTATACGGGTGAGAGGATCTGAGGCGACAATGCGTCGACGTCACAAACCATGAAACGCTAGTTCAATGCAGCAACAGCAACTCGTGGTTCTGGTTTCAGGCCGGCTTCTGAATTTCTGATACGCGCCTGAAGATTCACAGACATGTTCTGATGACTGATTCTGATCGACCACACTGGCAAAATAGTACCTATTTTTTGCGTTAATTCTGCTCCTTTGGGGAGGATTAGGTGTTGGTGAATGCTGATTGTTAAAGCGCTCTATTCGCAAGTTTCATCAGATAATCTGATATCAGCATCTGTGCTCGAAAAAGGATTTCTTAAAAAAATACCTCAAGAAACATGGCAGCTTGCTTCGACAACCTTACATATCAGGCATGTTTAATGTGCTCATATTTAAACATTTCTCAGGAGATGCAGAGATCTTGCCTTTATGTTGTTGATTGAATGAATAATGTTTTGTTGCGCATTCTAACTAAATGATAGGATACATTATGGACAGAGGGAAATTACTCATATGGATGAATTAAATATTATAAAACTAAAGAAAAAGTCTATTTTTATCCCTTAACTATGGCTTCAGTCTAATTTTTGTCCCACAACTATGAAACCATTCACTATTGGTCTCTCAGCTCTTAAAATCATCCACCTTGATCCAAAGCGGGTTTGTTTTCGATGATATAGCGCCTATGTAGAGTCCACAGGAAGAATAGTGATGACTACATCAATATAATAATCAATAATAAATAATAACAAAATGAATGAAAATAATGAAGAAAAATCTATAACCTACATGTCAACCTTATATCATTTTCCTCCTTTTCTCCCATAGAGCTCTTTTACAGTATAATATACTATAATATACTAGTGAATCGTATTAGTGATCCAACGGTTTAGATTCACTCTATACTAGTAAAACTTGCACTTGTAGTATATATATTATACATCACTAGTATAACTAGTATAGGGGTATTATGGAAAAATAAAAAAGTCATATATGTAATTTGTTAGTTATTTCCAGCTGATTATTATGTATTTTTTATCATCCGATCGCACGGAGATTTGTGTTAGAGAAGATGGTGTCGCATCCGATCGAACGGATTGGAATAGAAACATTTTTTCTAGAATAAAATACCCTCAGTGGCAATGTAGGTAATTTTTATAATTAACACGTCATTTACTAAATTACCCATTGAAATGAATGGTTAGATTTCACCCGTACTACCTCCTCACTATCACTAGTATATTGCACTGTAAAGGACCTCCTCCCATATCGTATATATATGATTGGTTTATAAAGTGCTAATTACAATGCCACCTAGTGCCACGTCATTGAAAATCACCCTGGTTTAGGACTAGGGATGAACTACGAACGGTTTCAAGAGTTGATGTAGGAATGAACTATAAATGGTTTCAAGAGTTGAGGAATCAAATGTAAGTAGTTTTATGTTGAGGGAACAAAAGCGAATCATGGTTATGATTGATGGACAAAATGTGGACTTTTTCTGAAGGTAATAGTGTCGATGCTTTGCACCGGCAATAAAACTATGGGGCTACTCGGCGAGGGTGAATTCGGTGGACTGCAGAGGAACACAAGAGAATTATACTGGTTCAGGCTCTTAAGATGAGATAATACCCTACGTCCAGTTGAGGTTTTATTCCTCTGAGGTGTATGTAGATCGATGATCTGGTTGTTCTTGTTGTCCTTACCCTGAGGGGCGCTGTGGCGCCTCCCGACTAGGTGGAAGGCCACCATGTGCATAAGGCACCCGATCCCAGGATCAGTAGTCGGGTACGCACAACAATGATACAACACAGAGTTACAATAATACATAAACAGAGTACTTACATATATGTACAAGGAGATCCATCCAGGACAGACCCGGGATGGGCAAAAATAATCAACAGGTAAACTAGCGAAACAGCAGAAGCAGGGCGGAAGCTGGGCAAAAACTACTCCACAGGCTCGGTTGGGAACTAGGCTCGAAACCTTCAGAAGTCTTCGTAGTCGGCCTGGTCTTGGAGGAACTCGGCAGCAGTCGGATCTTCGTCTTCTTCTCCAAAACCTACTATACATATATATGAACAAGGTGAGTACTTTCGTACTCAGCAAGCCGGAAATGATGCCATGTCGGTCAGACAGAAAGGCTAAAGGTTCATTTGCGAAAATTGCCTTAAGAAACTCTTTTCTTTGCAAACACTAGTGAGCTTAAATTTTTGTTGTCGGACAGAGGCTCACGCCTCTATCCATTCCGCAAGTTGCTTTTCAACAACTCGCCATTTAATGAAATAAACATACATGTTCTTATCATCTTTTGCTTTGTATTTGCTGGTCCTGTACTTCCCGAGTAGCTACAACCACTCGTTGACCCTGAGACTCGGCTACAACCAAATCTCAGCTGTGGCACTTGATGCCCGCTACACTGGCTACAACCAGCTAGCTAGTCGGCCGCCCTGGCTACAACCCGGGGGCTCATCATCGCTGCCCTGGCTCACAACCCGGGAGCATGATCATGGCACTAAATGCCCGCTAGGCTGGCTACAACCAGCTAGCTAAAACACTGCTGCCCTGGCTACAACCCGGGGAGCGTGCTCATCACCGTCTTCTGGCTACAACCCGAAGACTGAATTGCGCCCTGGCTACAACCCGGGGGCTTAAACTTTGCTGCCTGGCTACAAACCCGGGAGCATGATCTTCATCCTGTTTACTTTTCATACACTTTTATGGTGCTTAACACCCGGATCACACAGATCCGTTTCTGGCCACACAGGCCTTCCGTTTGCTCACTCGGCAAACTCTGGTCACGGTTCCCTTTCCATCAAACACTTTTCACCAAATCACTGGCAAACAAATCTACGCTATGGGAATCACCTTGCATCGCCTTAACCGTGGGCACGGCTGTTCGAACAGTTCTGCTAAACTCTGCAGAGGGTGTGCGCTTTACCCATCCGACACGAAAATTACACGAGTACTGGCCTGTACCCAGAAATTCGTGACAAGGCCATTTCCAAAGCCAGTCTAGAGTCATCCAATGCCAGCCGAAAGATCCACACAGGATTCAGTGGTCGGCACTGAACTTCCCTAAACCTACCTATTTACTCGGCCAGGGGCATCCCCATAATACCCGTCTGGTCGCACTGTATGATGCTCGGATGGAATTCCCCAAAGGAAACGGTCCTTAATGATGATACATAGCCAAGCCACACAGGCACTGTCTCTGTATATCAAGATTTTCACAACTTTATTTGTTTCACAAACACGCCGATACACGGAGTACCGGGTTTTTCAATCAGTTTGGTAAAAACCCAACGTTTTTCCCAACGACAAACAACGTTGCAGAGCTAAGCCATTCTACTCGGCATCGCATCCTCAGATAGGATGCTAGCGTGCCATTGTGGGCTCTTCAAGGGGTGAAATATAACAACATCCTACCAATTAAGTGTTACTACTGGGTAGGTCATCGGTTGCGCTTGCAAAACGAGGCCAACAGTTACAAAAGTGTAAACTAAGCATGCATATATATTTTCAAACAACATAGTTTTGCATATATGGGAATCAATATGATCAAAGAGGCTTGCCTTGTTCCAAGGAGGGGTCTTCTTCGGCCGAAGGCGGCTTCTGGATCGTCCACCGGTTCAGGCTCTGAACAAGCAGAAAGGAAACACTGATAAGCAGGAGAAGTAAACACCAAGAAAAAATCAAGAAGTAGTCGAGCTGCAGGAAAAGGGGGCAGTCGGGCTGAACCAGGTTTGCAATCCGGGCGACAGAGCTCCAAAACTTGAGAGTAGAGAACAAGAACTCAGCAGAGCTGGACTGGCCGGTTTGCAAAACAAAGAAGAAGGAGCATGGATGGCTCAATATATAGTCGGCGTGCAAGAGTGAGGCACGGTGGAGTTTGGGCAACGGGTAAGGGAGAAAAAGTCAAGGTGAACTGACAAAGGATTTGACAGGAAGTGACCTTGGAGTCCACTGGTCAGAGGAGTTGGCAGGCACTGCAGGCTGCGATGAGACATTAGGTCAAAGGCTAGGACAGGTG